>CM056505.1:41085733-41639963 GCA_029783415.1 Anisodus acutangulus
TAGGTAATTAGTTTGTTATTAGATATTTTAGTTAGTTAGAAGTTAGTTAAAGATATTTTTCCTTTTCTCTCTTACGGATGTATATAGTGTGGAATTAATGAAAACAAATGCAGTTTTGCATTACCAAACTCACCTTCTTCATTTGTGCTTCTATCTCTCTGAACTCCCCTCTCTCTCATTCGAGCTTCATCAATGGAAGCAGTAGATTAGTTCAGAGTTTGCATGTCATAATCCCTTAATTCAACAATCTGCCATCCTTAAGTCATTTGTGCCTTTTTGGTATAGGCTCATTCTCTATTTCAAATTTGTTTAATTTCCTTGTAAATTGTTTGTTTTTTAAAAAAGAAATTTATCATACTATGCGATTAAGAAATCATTTTAGAACCTATGCATGGGAGGTAGGGGTAACAAAATCAATCCATGAAAAATGACCCGTCCAACCTGCCCATTTATTAGCTTAGATCATTTTGATCCGCCCAAGTTGATCCGTTCTCCAATAGACGTTTGCTATATGCAGGATCATGATTCATTTCATTACAACCCATCTATGTTATCAAACACAGTGAATGGGGTCTCAAAAGCATTCGCACACAAGAAATTATAGTATAGCTAACCACAATTCACGTAGCATTTCAATTTAGTCAAAGATAATTCAGATGTGCACTAAAAGAACTTGAAAGAATGAGAAGTCTATTAGGCTTGAGTTTCTGTCAAATTTTGATGAACACAAGCGTGGACACCTCGTAAAAATAGCAAGTGAATTGTCCTAACATTCAGACATAAGCAACTGATGTCCCATGGACAGGGCCATTTGATTTAGTACCTTGACCCTGGACACGACATCTACCCGCCCCTGTCCCTGTCCTTGTCCTTGGCCCCGACCTACAAGAAATCCTATCTCGTGTTATCATATTTTTATATACGTCAAAATAATAGTAGAACCAATACCTTTTACATGAAAAATTAGTAGTTAGTTGGAGTACTATTTATCTTAGGCAAAAGAAAGTTTGTACACCTCGGGAAGGAGCTTACGTACCCTGGCCTTGAATGGGCATTGAACCAGCTAGTCCACCATAGTTGTTACCACGTCCACGATAACCACGACCTCTTCCTCCAGTTCGGCCTCTACCATTATATCCACGCCCTCCTTTCCATCCGCTGTCTCCACCATATCCAGGCTCACCATTGTTAAAACGCCCTGTACACAGTAAACCAAGATTGACAATTTTTTTCTCCTTGCCTCTTTTCCCCTTCTTTTTTGATAAATTAAGATGATTGATGCGAAGTTATAGTGCTTTGTTAAATACACATTTGCATAGGGTAAACTTGTTTTATCAGTTGCCCAGCCTATTCAGCTGATCCACAGCTCATCCTTTATCAAAATATCTTCTACATTTCAGTTGAATAGGAACATTAACATGGGCTAGTAGTAAGACAGTATTGCTGAAAGTTTGTATCTTGAGAAATTTTGCATTAATTTGATAATAGGTAGCAACAACTATGACCAAATTGGTTCAGGTTATTGTAAAAAGGGACAACCTCAAGCTTCAAATCAAACTTTTTTAATCCCTTCAAAGATGTTGAGGAAAAGAATGAAATGCTTATCTTAATGACAAAATAAGGGGCTGCATATTGCTAGAAAATTCAAGAATTTCAAAATATAGTGCAGAAAAGAAAGGTCCCGAATGAAAACCAATGTACCTCCTGCATAATCATATTCACTCAGTGGTCGGACTTGATCTGCTGGAATAGGGGGCTGGTACCTGCAAATTTCTACTTCAATTTATGTGTCTTGAAACCAAATCCTGAAAATCTTAATATGAAGAAAGGGGCAAAAGAAGTAATGCGAGCAGACGATCACAAAGGCGTAGTTACATCATTTGCAACTTCATGATATCCATAATGACTACAGGTCCAAGCGGGATAATTGAGAAAAAAGGGCAGCCCGGTACACTAAGCTCCCGCTATGCACGGGGTTCAGGGAAAGGCCGGAAAGCGGGATAATTGAGAAATGGATATAAATTATATACACTGACAATGCCATTTTCATATCAGTGTATTTTAATCTGTTGTAGCAGGTAATTTGCCTTATATTCTACTTTACAAATCACACTTTTCATGGACAACTACCTGTAGGACCTTTTTGGATGATCAAATAGTGGCAAATTAGTATATGCTAGAAGTTAAATAAGAAATATACTAGTTCTATAGCTATACAATTGCATCCAGAAGAGGACATATTACTAACATGCAGTTTTCAGTTAAATATTTTAGTTCTTTCACAAAGAACGGTTAGAAGTACGTTAGAGGTATCGTTTTGAATAAAACCAGATGGTCAAATCTAATATTAATCACAACCAGACATCTTCCCTACCGTTGTGGTGGTTTAAAGGGCCATGCATTTAAATGACCATTACATGGGCACTTGAAGGGACCATCTTGCACACCTATAAATTGAGGCATTTGGCTCAATTCTATAGAAGAACATATATGAACATATGAACAGAAAAACAAGTTCACAACACCACAAAGAGATCAGATTTTCTGATAGCAATCCTTCTCTTAGCAATCTTCATTATTCGTGTTCTTCGCTGAGATCAGTTGTGTAGGCTTTGCACACTTGACAGTTTGTTGTTTCATCTTGGGAGACTATTGTCCACACTTCCGTAAAGCCTATATACGGGGACAATCTTGTCTTAAAGACAGAGATTCATCTCTCGACTTAGTCGGTGGTGTTGTGTTTATTTAATTGGTTGCTAAGTGTTTCAGGTGTTATTTTAACAGACGAAGGACTCTAACCGTTCGTCTTCTCAACGGATCTACAAGTCACAAGTGTAGCAGTTCATGTTCTTGTATTTCCAAATACAAGTTCTATATTTGAAATTTCATTCAAGATCAAGATATTGACAACTTGTTGTTGTCTTCTTTATTGTTTATCCTTTCGATCACTGTAATAGTTATTTACTATTCCCGTTGTTGCTTTACGTATTCCAACAGTTACATATGTGCCTAAGTACAAATTTCAATATGCATGAATATTTACGTGTTTTTATATATGTGTGTAGATTAAATATACGTTTTTCATATTAAACAAATCATAACTTGATTTTGTAATTGTAATGGTCAATTTTTTCAGTTAATGTGATGTGGTTCTCCAAGACACAAGTTATGGCTGCAAGAGATGTCGATCCTAATCTATCAGGACTCAAACGGAGATTACTTCCATAACTTAACGATATAATTACATGTGGGACCTTGTGTGGTCCTCATAGTCTTACTGATTATGATTGCAGTGATTGTTGATTATGTTGTGACTGTAGACAAGAGGTTTATTTTAATTATATTTTTCGTTGTCTATCTCCGGAGTAAAAATAGTAAATTGGTGTCCAATTGCAACGAAGTTTGCTAAAAATCTTTATTATGCATTTGTAATTTCGTTTGATTTCAGTATTTGCTCTGTTTTTTCTTATTTTGCTGTCTTTCACACTTTGTACGAATAACAAAGAAAATCAAATGGATGATTTTTTTTTGTGAAGCATAACAAACTCAACTCCAAATGCATGGCTTATTTATAGTGCTAATTGTATTATTCATCATACATTGAGCAAACCTCCCGAGTCAATTATTCCTATTTGCTATATGTTGGACAAAATTCATGCATATATATATAGCAGTTGAATGCTTTTTACCATCTAAGTCTGTCAGCCAATGCAAACTTTTACTTTTCACACTAGAAAATAAATGCTCTATAATCTAAGATTTTTCTCTTTATTTAGTTCTATTTTGGTTAATTTGTTTTTTTACTGAAGAAGCTATATAAGAAAACAAAAATAATTTTTTTTAGTTTCCTCCCGGTGTTCGGTATCCGCATTGGTGCCCGGCTAAATTCAAATTCGGGCAAAAAAATCTCATATTGAGGGCAAAACACTCCCTAACAAAGGCGACTCTGTAGCTAGGAAAACTCAAACTCGAGACCACTTGTTTGCAACAGTGCAATCATAAGTTTATATATATTCGACCAAATAACTACTACTCCAACTGATGAAAGATTAAGGGGTCGTTTGGTTTGAAAACAAATTACGTTGGGATTAGTTATTCTGGATTTATTTTTATTGATTGTTTGATATGTTGTATTAAAAGTAACATACATTGGATAATTCTAAAAAGAAGAAGTTTCTTTACAATCATGGGATAACTTATTTCACCATATGACAATTACTATAGGTTATCCGAGTACTGTTTTTATTCCTGAGATAATTTATCACAGGATTAGTAATCCCAAAAATAATTAGGGGTGAGCGGGTCCGGGTACCCTAACTTTTTTAAACTACCCGGACCCTACCCAGTAAACGATCGGTTCCTAAATCTGTTACCTGGAACCTACCCATAGCAATCATTACCCGGAACCTACAGGACCTGCGGTTCAGGTAGGTTCCTGCACTCAGAAACATTTGTCATAAATAGTATACTACTGCATAGGGATTGCATAATATGGAATGAAGCGGTGACAAAATATGTGTGAAATATTGCATAATATGGAGCAAGCGTGATAGAAAAGCAAGAAATTGTATACACTTCATTACAACAGAGATATACCGCAACCCGACCTTTTAAATGACTACAACACAATCACAATTCACAATGACTAAATGAAGAAAACATTGCAAAATTACACTTTGCATAATCCGGTGACATTTAACGAAATATCGATCCATCGATTTATTAATTCAAAGAAACTGTTAGTCTAGGTCTTCTTCTTTGCATTGTGAGGCTTTAACATCTGCATTGTGAGGCTTCAACACATCTGCATTATTCTTTCTTTGCATTGACATCTGCATTTTGAGACTGCATTCTTCTTCTTGATTGCATTCTTCTTCTTTGCACTAACATCTACATTTTGAGAAGAGTTTAAATGTCACACGTCCCACTTGCATACTAATCCACCATTATGTCTTCCGTGACACAAGTAAGCTCTACAAAAATAAAATAAAACTATTGTGAGATTCCAAGACAAAAGATAATACACAAAAATAAAAATTCTAAATAACCCAAATCCATAAAACAAAAATAAAGAAAGACCTAGTGAGTAGTGACTTACCTTCCTCATATTTTTCTGCATCTTCCATATATTGCTCAACACTAATTGATTTTGAAGATGAGCGCAACCAATCTTGGCAACAAATCAAAGCTTCCACAAATTTAGGAGTTAGAGAGCTGCGAAATTGATCAAGCACTCGACCAGATGTGCTAAAAGCCGATTCCGAGGCTACCGTGGATACGGGGATGGCTAAGATGTCTCTAGCCATCAAACTGAGAACCTTGTAAGTCGACTTAGCATCATTCCACCACATCAATAAATCAAATGTTTCATTTTTGGGCTCACGAGGACTACTAAGGTACCTTTCCAATTCAGATCTTAAATCCCAACTAAGTTCATCTTGGTCATCCTGGTACCAATCTTTGACAAGTGAAGCTGGATCAACAAAACCAAAATTTTCTCCACCAACATTGTCAATAGAGCCTTGCGACTCATCCAATACATTAGAATCAAGCATAGAAGAATGATTTTTGTCATAGAATGCAAAAAGACATTCCAATACATTCATTACCTTACTAACGATCAATTCTATTTTAGCATCATCAACACCAATCCTTCTACAACTCCAATTCAGAAATCTCAACTTATATCGAGGATCTAGTACTACGGCTATCAACACCATCATGTTTGTTTTCTCAATACTCCCATAATACTTGTCAAATTTGGCTCTCATTTTTGTAGCCATTGCCTTAAGGTTTTCATTATTATTTTGGCTTTCACATTCAGTTAATGTTGAAAACATGCTAATAACTTCATGAAAATAATGGTTAGTTGTCACATAGAGACTTCCTGACATCCTGATAGCAGCCTCATAGAAATTTCTCAAAAATAAAGACAATAAGGATGCATTTTCCCAATCCTCATCTTTCGGGACACCACAATCAAGCTCAGTCACAAAAGCCATATCATCATCTTCAAGTCTTACAAATGCTTGTTTGAACTTACTAGCACTTTCTAACATAAGATATGTAGAATTCCACCTCGTACTAATATCAAGACAAACAGAGCCCTTATAAGTTATGCCCTCTTCAGTTATACAACTTTGGAATTATTGTGCTCTACTTGGGGAACTCCTAACATACTTAACTGCAGCTCGAATTCGACTAATTGATTCACGAACTTCACTCAACCCATCTTTCACAATCAAATTCAATATATGAGCTGCACATCTCATATGAAAAAACTCACCCCCCAAAACAAGGGTATTTCTTAACTTGTCCTTCAAATAAGCAATTGCCACATCATTAGAGCTCGCATTATCAACTGTAATTGTTGATATACGATCTCTAATTCCCCACTCAATTATACATTTTTCTACCATCTTGCCAATATCCCTACCTTTATGGCTAGGCATAACAACAAAGTTTAGCAATAAACATGCAAATTCCAATTTTCATCAATAAAGTGAGCGGTAAGACATAAGTAACTCAAATTTTGAATGGAAGTCCAAATGTCAGTGGTGAGAGCAATCCTAGATTTAAGAGATGACAACTTATATTTTAAGCATGAGTTTTCACAAACATAAAGTTTCATGCAATCCCTAGCAATTGTGAATCTTGAAATATGCTTAAATAAAGGTTGTAATGCCGACACAAAACCCCTAAAACCTTCACGTTCAACCGTTCTAAATGGTTGCTCATCAATAATAATCATCCTAGCCAACATGTGTCTACAAAACTCTTTATCATATTTCCAAGTGCTAAGCATATGCTCATTATCCCCATTTATACTACCTTTAAAATGACCACCAAGCAATTTTTGCTTCTTGTCAATATTGTGAGGATACTTTGTGCAACTTCTCAAATGTTTCCACATGGATGAGGTACCATTGCTAACACTATAAGCTAAGCCTTCATTGCAATAGTTACAAATAGAAACAACATTACCAGTTTTCTCATCTATTGCTTTACCAAAATGCTCCCAAACCTCAGATTTTGTTGCCTTCTTTTTCGATGGTGCACGAGTTGTGGATGCCGTGCTAGCCTCAGTCATCTACCAAAAAAAAGTATCAAAATAAAACAAAATAAAACAACAACTCCAATAAATTGAGCATAACAAGTTAACAACAAACAATAAAAGGGAAATATCAACCCAAATACTAGCTTTTCTAACAGAAATCAACCCAAATACTAACAACAAACAATAAAAAATAAAAAACAGTAACATCATAATACAGAAATAAAAAACAGTAACATTATAATACAGAAATCAACCCAAGAAATGCAAAACTCTAATGTTCTTCACTATGCAACAACTTTAAGGGTTATTAGTTACCTTTAACAAAACCGAGAGGAATTCGAGCACAATACAACAACCTTTGTCAAGCTTCTGGAGTGAGAGAGTAGACTGGCGATGGCGAGGCGCGAGCTACGTAATGGCGACTGGCGACGGCGATGGCGAGCTGCGTAGTAGTGCGACTGCGAACTGCAAACAAGTTAACAACAAATAATAAAAGGGAAATATCAACCCAAATACTAGCTTTTCTAACAGAAATCAACCCAAATACTAACAACAAACAATAAAAAATAAAAAAACAGTAACATCATAATACAGAAATAAAAAACAGTAACATTATAATACAAAAATCAACCCAAGAAATCAACCCAAGAAATGCAAAAATCTAATGTTCTTCACTATGCAACAACTTTAAGGGTTATTCATTACCTTTAGCAAAACCGAGAGGAATTCGAGCACAATACAACAACCTTTGTCAAGCTTCTGGCGACTGGTGACGGCGATGGCGATGGCGATGGCGAGCTGCGTAGTAGTGCGACTGCGAAGTGAACTGTGAGTGTGAGTGTGAGCTGCGGTGTGGCGAAGTCTTGAAGTGAACGATGGCGAGCTGCGGCGAAGTGCGAAGTGAAGATTTTGAAATTAGGGCGAAGTAAAGATTTTGGAAATTTGGGCGAAGTGAAGTAGTGAAATGCGAATTCCTTTTAACCGGGCTGGGCCAAATAATCGGACTGGCCAAAAATTTAAACGCCCCAAAGCCCAAAACTAAATAATTTAAATTAGGGTAGGTTCATAGGGTCCGGGTATCGGTTCCGGGTCCGGGTACCCGGTTTATATTTACCGGAATCGGAACCGGACCCGATATTGATCGGTTCCTAATTTTAATACCCGGAACCTACCCGTTATTATAATATATCTACCCGAAACCTACCCGATAGTATCGGTTCCGATCGGGTATCTGGGTACCCTGTACCCGTGCTCACCCCTAAAAATAATAACCAAACAAGGGATAAGAAATTACTAAATTCTTATCCCACATTAAGCCAAGTTAGTAGCCTTTCTTTTATGGGGGATTGTGTCACAATAGAGTATTGTGATAAAGTTTACATAGTTCAAATTAGGTCTCATAGGTCTGTTAGTGGCCATTTCTAGTCTAGTAGTTGTAATTATGTTATGAAGTTATATTTATTACACTTTAGTAACCTAGTTAATAGTCAGTTAAATTGAGTCTCTTGCAGGCTTTATAGCAAGAACACTGTTATAATGAGAAATATCCAGAAAATTAACCAAATTGTTCTTCTTCCTTATATCTTCTCTTCCTCTTTCTTTTCTATTTTTTTGCGAACTGGTAACAGAGCTTTGACTCTTGTTACAAATGGTATCAGAGCTAACTGGGCCGACGGGGCCACCGTCGAAAATATGAGGGTTATAGGACGAGTTGTGTGCCCTAAGAAATCAGTTGACGACGTTCGTCGACGACACCGGAAAGAGGTTAGAAGCATTGGAAACTAATCAATTGCATTTTCAATCGCAGATTGAAGAGTCATGAGAAACCTATAAGAAATTAGAATTGATTTTGTTGAAAATGCAAATAACTAGCTCCACACCACCGGAGATTTCGAACCCTAGTTCTCCAGCGACACTAGGGACCACGTTGACATTAAGGGCATTAACAGATGGAACACTACCAGCACTCGCTATACCGGAGGTCGACCAAGCTTCAACTAATTTCAGTAATGTTGCAGTTGAAGAATTCTTGTCAAATGAGACACTATTGGTGCATGTTGAACAATTGACTGTTGTTGGGTCGTCATTTGGAATCCCAGAAGTTACGTCGGAGGAGAGTATATCAGATGTAGCCAAGCCATTGAAGGAAACAATGATTTCCACTAATGGACAGAACTTAGAAATAATGGATAATCCGTCATTCGATGACTATTTTGATTTAGCAAGTGGGTTTAAAAATTCTAGTAGCACAAATACCTTCTATTACGATTGCCAGGTGACTTCCTCTCCTCATACTTCCAGATTTGCAACTAATTTTGGCTCGTTTCACAAGGTTTGCATTTTTGAAACTCTTAATTGTGGCGTCACTATTGTGTGCAACAAAGATAATAGTCCCATGAATTTGGAGTGGGTGATTGAGGCGGAGGTACTAGAGGATAACAAGTCGATAAGAATGAGATTGAGTTGTCTCTGCACCCTTGTTGTATTTAGCAAAATGGGTTTTGGAACTCATGTGCAACAAGTGTTTGATGAAATGCCAACTAGAGAGGTAAGTGCCTCTTTTGACAAATTAGCTCGTGTCTTTGAAAATCTAATAGACACTGGCCAATTGGAGATGACGAGAATGGCAGACATTGAACCAAAATCAAAGATTTTTAATGTACCAGAAGTTCCATTGGAGGAAGGAAGCTCGAAAGAAATCGAACTCCTGAAAGGGGTGGAGTGACTTGTCCTTGAGACTCAGTTGGAACTAGTGGTGCGTCCACCTAATAGTGATGACCTTGACTGGCAGTGTGAAAGTGTCGACAATGCTTATAGCCGCAATATTGATGTCAACGATCATGTCTCTTCATCAACATTACTTGAAGATCTCCAAGCTCAAAACACTTATGCAACTAATGGTATTACGGGCAGAGTAGTTGATTCAATCATCAAGTCCAGAAGGGTATATTCTCTTCTTAAGTTAGTAAGGGAAGAGCGACTACTTTTACCTAGTAATTTAGTAGCTTATGCACTTGGTGGTGATACATTCAGAAGGGAAGCTAACAATAGCTTGCTAGATAGTGCCAAACAGTTGAAAAAAAATGTTGCTCAACTCACGAGAATCACATGTGCCTTGAAGGGAACAAGAAAACTAATCTAAATTCTCAAGTTGAGAAAATAATAATGTTGGAGGCAGAGGTTATTAGGGAGAATAAGGCTGTTGTATTTAAAGAAATAAAAAAAGAGGGTACTGCTCTTGACTTTCCCAAGGACGTCACTAATCTTGCTGCCTCTGTTTTTAGGGATTTCGGCAAGATGGAATTGTTGGTATCACAAAAAAAATTGAGTTGGGGCAGAAAGTTGCATTTACTTCTTTTTGTGAGTAGCGCCATAGTGAAAATCTTACCTCTTGTGCAAGAGTTTCCGGATGATGGAACTCCTACAATTATGGTATTTCAACCTCTTTCAAGTCCCTATGTAAGCCTTCCTGCGATCAAGAAACTAAATGTCTTGTTGATTGACATGATAGATAATTTCACTGGTTGTGAATTTTATTGTGCTTACCAAGGGATAATTGTAGCTGGGAATATTGCTTTGTTATGTTGTGTGTGTCTTATGCAAAGTTGGAGGCGTATGATGCTATCGGAAGACAAGAGACTAATTCCTTACTACTGTGTGATTCAAACGCCCCTATTAGGAATGACAAAAGGATTTAAGGAGCTGATGGTCTTTGTTGTAATGTTACCACCAAAATTCTTCTTCTAGTGTTAGGAAGAAATCTTATAATTGGGGAATTCTCTGAGGTCCCATTCGATCCAGGTGTGGTTATTTCTTCATTCCTACAAATTACCCTTGAGGACAAGGGTGGCTTGATGGGGAAGTGATTTGCAAACTTTCTGTCTGTTCATGTTCAAGACCAAACAGTCTATGCACATTCATCGGGTGGTATTTCAAGGAAAAGGAATCTCTTTGAGCACATCTTTGTTGCTATTGGATTACATGTTGCAGGAGGTGGCTAACTTGAGGAATGTTTCACGGCTTTCACAATGCTCAGTAGAACTAGAATAGAAGGAATTATGAAAGATGTTGTCCTTGTGTCCCTTGAAGAGATGAAGAAAGAACTTGTGTTTGTACTCATTGTTCTTCAGGCTTATCTTGGTTGCCAGAAGCACTACAATGAATTTGAAGCAGCTATTAATGAACCGATCAATGTGGAACACAATGTTTTATGTGTTTATAATGAAATGTTTGCCTTGGGAGAATGGACAACTCGTGTTGAACCTTGTGCAAGGCTACACGAGCCAGTCCGAGAAGCCATAATTGGGAAGTACACAAGTTCTTCTTCATAGAATATTGGTTGTGCCTTGCAGAATCAATTTTAAAATGTCTTCATTCTTCTCAGTTCTTTCTTTTACTCTCTAGTTCCTACTCTTCCTCTTGATCTCCCATTCTCTTTATTTTTCTATCTCCTTGTCCCAACCTGTTAAGCTCAATTGTTATTATCCTAAAATTGCTAAATCATGATGAGTGGAGAGTGATTGATCCGACAAAGATAGGACGTTGGGCTGTTGCTAATTTTTCTGCACGATGTAATATACAAGGGCTAGTCAGTGAATGTCAATTCAATAAGTGCTGAATGTTGAGCAGGACCAGATCATTGAGGCTTGCAAATTTCGGGATAAGAAATGAAATCCCAAATTTGTGGTGATAGTAGTGGTGATAGTTGCCCAGAAGAATCACCACACAAAGTTTTTCCAGCCTAATGACCCGAGCAATGTTCCGCCAGGCACAATTATAGACAACAAAGTATGTCATCCCAGGAATTATGACTTCTATTTGTGTGCCCATGTGGAAATGATTGGTACCACCCGTCCTACTCACTACCATGTGTTGTTTGATGAACTTGGTTTCTCGGTTGATGATCTTCAAGAGCTTGTGCATAATCTCTCTTATGTGTACCAAAGAAACACCACTGCTATAACTCAGATTCTAGTGCAATGAGCTAATCTCTTACCGGAAGAAACTACTTGGGAGGATTTTCAGTTTATAAGGTCACAATTTCCAGAGATAGCTGACTTTTGAAGACAAAAGCTTATTTTCAAAGAGGACGGGGTGTCACAATAGAGTATTGTGATAAGTTTACATAATTCAAATTAGGTCTCATAGGTCTGTTAGTGGTCATTTCCAGTCTAGTAGTTGTAATTATGCTATGAAGTTACATTTATTACACTTTAGTATCCTAGTTCATAGTCAGTTAAATTGAGTCCCTTGTAGGCTTTATAATTACATTGAGAAATATCCAGAAAATTAACCAAATTGTTCTTCTTTCTATCTTCTCTTCCTCTTTCTTTTCTATTTTTTTTCTGCGAACTGGTAACAGAGCTTTGACTCTTGTTACAGATTGCCTCTTTTCACGGTAGGCGAAGGTAAAACGGGATCAACGACTGGCTTGCCTTACCCTTTCGAGGGGTTTACATAGTTCATCGTCATTTTTTTTATTTTCTTACTCTATCCCGCTATTGAATCAAGTTTTCCTTTGCCTATGGTAATAGAGAGTTAGACAGCTTAGAGAGCTCCTCAAAGGGCTAGTTCTCACTTAGTCGTCCACCTTGCTCCAGGCTCTTCATCTAGTTTATCAATAAGCATTGGCTAAGCGAAATCTCTGTCTTTTCAGTCTTCGATTATTTTTGCTTATCTTTCATACCAAACTCTTCTTCTAGTTTATCAATAAGCATTGGCTAAGCGAAATCTCTGTCTTTTTCGATCTTCGATTATTTTTGCTTATTCTTTCTACCGAATGACCCATAACAATAAAATAATCCATAGATACCAAGGAAAAGACCTCCCCCCACCCCCACGCCACCCCCACCCCACAGAGAGACACAACAAAAAAGGAAAATCAGTTCCAAAAATCCAACAGTCCCTGAAAGAGAGAGAACTTGGAGCTACCTTTCATGGAAGTACACGTATCCCGAATTTCCTCTACATTTCCATTTCCTTCCATATCCAAACACAGCCTTAATCTCTCCAAATCCAACTTCCCCATTTCTCTTTCCTCTCTCAATTATTCTAATATTCCGAAATTTTCTTTTAAACTGGATTCCAAAAAGCGAAACGACGTCGTTTTTGACGAGGCTGCATACGAGGCTGAGCTTCACAGGCTCGATGCCGAGGCTCGTAAAGCCATGGCTGAAACCTCTAAAATAGAGACCCAAAATCAAGAAGACCCGAAAGCTTGGAAATGGGTTATCCGAAAACGGATTTGGGATTTGATGGAAGCCCAAAATATAGCCCAATTTCCAAGACCCGTTCATCATCGGATACCCAATTTTATTGGAGCTTCAATTGCTGCTAACAAGGTTCAAAGATTGCATCTTTATGTGTTTAATAAATAAAAAATTATGGGAGATTTAGATAAGTAAAGAAAGAGAAAATATTTTAAATAACTATAGTTTAGAGCGTAATTATGAACCATAGTTATAGTAGTGCATACAATAGCTATAGTTTAGAGCACCACCTGGTGCTGTGGATGGGCCTACTCCTTCCTTAATCAGGAGTTTCGGGTTCGAGCCCCGGGATAGGGACCGCTTTTTAGAAATGGGCCCTAGGCAGTGCAAATTCAGATATAGTCGGGATTCAATGCCGGTATCGGTAGCCGGGTGGAAAACCAAAAAAAAAAACTATAGTTTAGAGTTGTATCAACGCATAGTCGTGGGTATTAGTTGTATCAGCGTGTACTGTCTTGTATTGTGTCTTTGCTACAAAACCCAAAAGTAGCTACGTTTCATAATTTTTTGAAGCTATAGCTATGTATCGTAAATACAGTCTAAATGTTTGCAATGTTGCGTAATTGTTGCTTAATTTTTCTGGGATTTTTTTTGTTATTGGCAGTTGAATGAATTGGAGGAGTTTAAAGTGGCCAAGTGTGTGAAGGTAAATCCAGATACACCACAAAAGCAAGTGAGGTTTCTCACACTTAATGGTTAGTTTTCATCAACTTTTTTTGTCCAAACTTTGAAGTTTGTTTCCCCCCTAATTTGTAATGGGATAAATTAGAATGAAAAAGAAAAAATAAAAGTAGAGCAAGACTTTTGTATAGGTCTCTTTTACTATGAATAATGTAGAGTTATGAGCCCTTGGATTATAATAGAAGTTTGTCAAAGTAGTGTAACTAGTTTTTAACAAATCATTTTATATCAGACTTAAGTTTTGATTAAAAAACGGAAAAGGGTCAAAAATGCCGTGCAAAATTGATCCAATAGTTGGAAGGAGGGTCATTTTAGAGTCATTTCTAATACGTTAAAGACATTTTTGATCCAATAGGTGGAAGGAGGGTATTTTTGAGCCATTTCTAATACGTTGAGAACGTTTTTTTACCCTTTTCCATTAAAAAATGATTAAAAAGCTCTTTCTCTGAAGGCTAGGTTATCAAATTCAGTATTTTTTAATCTAGTCTCTAAATTTGTAAACAACATTCTCAGGACACATAGATCCTTCTCCAACTTCATCCAAAAATAGATGAAATAGAAGGTGATAAAGTGGAAAGTTTTTACCGTTTAAAATGATGTAGAGTTTACTCTTTGTCTAATAATTTGACATTGATTCACTCATTTTTAGATCCTATTCTTTTGCAGGAGGTAAGCAACTATTGACACCGCAGCCTCGTCTTAGGACAGGTTTTTTCTCTGTACTTGAATCTAGTATGTTATCTGCTGCTACCGTTAAGGAGGCCTGCACTTCTGCTGGAGTTGCTAAATATGGAAGACCGATTGGATTGGAGGAGAAAATAAAGGTGGATTTGATTGTTATTGGCTCAGTTGCTGTTGACCCAAAGACAGGTGCTAGACTTGGCAAGGGAGAGGTGAGCATGTCTACCCAATCTTTGCCTCTACTTTTTCATACTCCATGTAGGCATGGTAACAGACATGTCGTAAGAGAACATGAATAGACTGTTTCGGTCATATATGATGCAGCTAGTTTTTTGTCCATTTTTGTGTTATCTAGTACTTTCCTCTCATAGTATAATGTCTGATCTTAACTTTTTGTGCTGATGGTTCTGCTTTTATATTCTATAGAATAGTTGTATTGAATATTATTTTCTTAGCTTCTATATCATGCGCCGTAATAACAATTGGATGCACAGGAAGGCTCATATTACTATTGTAAGTCATCTTCCGAAAGAAGCATTAACTAGGTAGTGTCACTGAAGATTTTACTAGTTTCAAATTTTAGGATCTCGATATTGTCAATCCTCTCTTTTCCCCAGTAGTTATGACTGACAAACTTATTCTGTCGATTTATGTGTTCACTTCTGTTCCATGCAAGAATGTTTCAAGTTTTCCCTTTTAGTCTTGCTGGTGATGCTTTTAAAAGTTAAAATTCAGCTAATTGTGTTAGGACTGGAGTGATGGACTTTGTGTGCGTTATTGTAAATCGTATGAAAAGTTCCAAGCTATCTAATAAAAGAGAGTATGGCATTCTTTGGTATGCCGGGCACCAAGTGATATTTGGAAATTTATCTTGATTGCACCGTTCATTGTGTTAAGGGATTTGCTGAACTTGAATATGGCATGCTGAGATACATGGGGGCCATTGATGACTCAACACCAGTTGTCACATCTGGTACGTACGTCCCTCAAAAGTCACCCTTCTTCATCAAAGTTGCTCTTGCACTCTTAATATGCAAACCTTGCTTGTTGGTTGATCCAAATCAAGCTCCCCCCCCCTCCCCTGTTATCATGGATTTCAAGAGAAGTAAATTTGGTGTCAATAATTCTAACATTTGCTACATTGATCTTCATCTCTATGGATGGCTTCCTCAGTGCATGACGAACAGCTAGTAGATGACATTCCTGTAGACAAGCTATTGATCCATGATGTGCCAGTTGACATCATATGCACTCCAACTCGGGTCATATTTACAAACACATCCATCCCAAAGCCTCAAGGTTAGCGTACTCCATATGTATAATTGACATCATCGGTACCTGAAGTCTCTTCTTGTGTGCGCGCATGTCCTTGTCCACGTTTCTTTTTTCAGTTTTTTGTTTCTTGTCGTTGAAGAGTTGTCTTGATCCATCACAGATGCTCAATGGTGAATGCAATTGGCTAACCTTTCTTATGATCCCTTGCAGGTATATATTGGGATAAGCTCTCACCTGAAAAGCTTAGTCAAATTCGAATACTGAGAGAGCTGAAAAGTAAAATAGAACAAGAGACTGGACAAAAGCTTCCAACTGGCCCTTCTGAGAAGCTACCACCAACTGCCCGGCGACGCTGATTTATTTACTTTTTCATCAAAACATGAAGTTTGACAGGAAGTAAATTGTTATGTAGCCTTGTGTAGTTTTCTTGTACTTATATTAGGTCCAAAGCATATAGCAAACTGTAAAGTCATCTAATAGCTAATATTGACATAGGTTGCACTGGTAATGTAAAAGGAATTTTCTTGCAAAGACACTTTTATTTTCATATACCAAACGAATTGTTAACTACTAAATCATCTTAGTATTACATGTTCTGCAAGGGGGAGACTACAGTTATCATCAAAAGTATTACTCCATTTGTCCCAATTTTAGTGTCTTACTTTTTTTTTTGGTCTATCCCAAAAAGAATGTCTCTTTCTATATTTAGTAAGTTCTTCAATTCCAACATCATACATGTAAATTTAAAACCATAAGATTTAAAGCACTACACACATCTTTAATTTAAGATTACAAGATTCAAAAGTCTCCCTTTATTTCTTAAACTCTGTATTAAGTCAAACTAAGACACTTAAAATGAGACGGATGGAGTTACGTTAAGTTGGGTATCACGAAAATAAACAATGGAACTTACCAATAATTTAATCAAAAGTGAACCGCTTATACATCTCTCGAGTTTGCATAATTGAACAGAAAATATATCTACGTTGATTTTTTGACAATCAAGCCTTGTGTTTTCTTTAACAAAATCTCATGGGTTAAGCAAAATATTAGAGGTAATTCATTAATTCTCATATCAACTTAAAGAATATGTTTGATAAAAAACTATAGTATAATCACAATGACGATATTCCCTTGACATCCCCTTTTTCTCGTTTGCCTTGACTTCGCAAACAAATGCGGTTTTCAGGAGTTGCATTTGCACAACACAATTTTTTTCCTCACAAAATAAAGAAAATATTTAAGTACGTCAGCAGCAGACAGAAAAATAACTTTCAAATTGTAGTTAGATGATAACGAGACAAACTACATTTCTGATTGGAACATCCACAGACCATAGGTATACTTCATATAAATATCTAACAATGGGAAAAGCAACTTCACGATATTTTAAGGGAATTTCACCTCCTTCCTGCACCTTTCGCAAAGTCTCATCCTTGTGCAATAAAAATGTCCGACTTGTGCCAGAATATAAGATTCTCGATTAAGGGAAATACAAAAAAAAATTCTTTAGATGAAACATCTCTTTTAATCTAAAGAAAAAGGAAGAAAATTTCCCCTTTATCCAACGAAAAAAACCACACGTCCTCTGAAATCAGATTACTGTATTGACCGCCTCTTTATAATACAAAAGCAAGACTCTTTTAAGTTACAAGAATATATACGGACCACAGTGAATTGTGAACTAGAGTAAACCAACTACAGCCAAACAATGCCTCCCTACCTATTTGTTTCCAGCAAACAGTTCTCTTCCTACTAATCCTAAAGAATAAACATACAACAAAGTCACCAATGTCACTAATCGCTTTAAGTTCAGATCTGCTGAACCATTAAACAAACATAGAAGACCACGAACATAATATATGCGACTTTCCTCGAAAGTGAAATTATGGGAGCTTAGTGCAAATCATAAGCACGAGAGATGAGGATTCTGTTTACTTTAACATTCTGTTTTGAGGGATCCGGTCGCTCTGCCGTGTGATCCTTTCTATAGGAGAAATCACCTGTGGCATTGACATTCCCACAGAAACAATGATCTCTGAAACCGAAGGAAGAAGAGCATATTACAATGCAGGATTCTGTTAAGTGCAATAAAGCAAGAAAAGAGAACTACATCTTGACTCAAGGAATTAGCAGGATTTTATTAAATACATGAGCAAAGATGTATGCTGTTATAAGTGAAGATTAATTGACATTTTTTGGCCAACAAGGATTTAGCTTGATTACAATGTATAACAACAACAACAACAACAACATACCCAGTGAAATCCCACAACGTGGGGTCTGGGGAGGACAGAGTGTACACAGACCTTACCTCCACCTGGATTACAATGTATGCAGCAGCAAAATGTTAAACAAGCTCTTGTTTCAAAAATGTTAAACAAGCTCTGCATTCTTGTATAGATTTTAATTTCTGTTCTACTGTTGTCGTATCATTTGTGTAGTGAATGGTATGGAGACACGTATCTTAATTGGTGTGTCAAATAGCCGATAAGCTCGTCCAACAGACCACCAACACATGGACAAAGCAACCATAAAATGTAAAGAACTTCAGTCAAGGTAACTCTTGCTGTAGGGCCTGTCACCTCAAAAGCTAGCTCATGAGGTGAGTATTGCCCAAGACCATACAAGGAGACAACCTCATTCTCTCAACCGACGTGGGACACTCAACCGGGCAGAATGTTATCCGCAAGACAATGCCGCATCCCTCAGAATCTCAATTAAAAAGCTCTTTATAATACTCCAAACATATAATTTTACCTTAAAAGATTGCGACCAACACATATCAGCAAGTAGATTGAAATGGAAAATAAAATTAAGTTTTATTTAGAAACGATATTTCCTATGTACGACAAGGTTTTACCCAAGGAGAAAAAATAGAGACCAGGCTTGATCAGGCACGATTTGTCAATTTGACTGGTGAAATACAAAACAACAGAGAAAAAGATGGTAAAACGCTGATCAAAATGACTAAACATCTCCATTGACAACAAAAATAGAAATGATGATACTGAAGCCAAGTAATGTGGCATATCTGAATTGCAAAATGTAAACATTCATGATAAAAATAACTTGAAAAAAGTGAAAGATACATTAATTAATGAATTGCAAGGCGCAGAAGTGGGATTAGAAACAGACCTATGCCTTCTCGCACGGACAAATTTGGCCTGATGATATCATTGGAATTAACCAGAAATACATCCCCTATGTACAAATGATTTGTAGGGACAAAAATGCTGCACAACTCTTCATCCCCATGATCTCTCTGCAACAAATCAATAGCTAAGAGCATAAGTTTAATGATAAGAAAAACAAGAAAAGCAGGGACTAGCAGGAAGTAAATAAGAAAGATTATGGTAATAGGACTAAGGTAGGGAATCTCCAATATATATGCATCTATAACATATATATTAAGGGTAAGACGATGCATTTGAAATCAGTAGGACAACGACATTCATATGGATCTCTAGCTTAAAGTCCAAACTTTTTATTACCCATGGCAATTGAAATCTAATCAAAGGGTTAAGCGCTTCGTCCTTCTAATTCTTAGACGTACGGCACACCACTATGTTGGTACAAGAAGGATTACGGATAGGACTAAGGTAGAGTATCTCCAAGATAACCCCCACCCCCTAAAGACCAAAATAAAGAACGTTGGGACCCACATTTTCCCTCCAGATGACCATCTCTATATAAAAAGTTTATAAGCTCCAACAGGTTTTACGCATAATCTAAGGTTCAAAAAGTATCAGAAATGGACATGGGACCTAAAAAGGAAGTTTTTGTGCAACAGACTAAAGTTGTACAAAAACAATAGGTTGAGGCTATTTAAGTAAAAATAAATACATTTAGGATAGTACAATGGACATTATTTTGATATAGGATATTATGATGAAACTACCTGGAGTGTTACTGAAGATGTTATGAAACCAATCGCATATTCACCAATTCGGGGATGTCGAATTATAGCAACTTCCTTAAAAGCATTGGTATTCTGGTCTGTATTAAAAAACCAGCCAAAGAAATCAAATAGGTCCGATAAACCCAGCAAGATACGACATATAAGAACTACATCAATTCAGCAGAATCTCATCTTCACTTATCACACATATAACCAGTAATAGGTATGTTAAAAACTTAGACACCCATCAAATCAAGATGCATAAATTGTTGGGAAATAAATCAAAAGTCCAAATAAAATCCATGAACAATATGTACCCAAGAACAGGCTTTGTTATTTGATTCTGATGTGCTTCCACATTCTAATGCATTTAAACAATAGTAATGTCTTAATGTGCTTCCATTGTTATCGCAAACATCAACACCAAATAAAACAACGAACATCCATGTGCTTCAGACATAATATGCTTCTATCGTTACCAGTTGAAGTAGATCACTTGGACCAGTTGATTGAAACAAGATAATATTCTATCTAAATTTTGGTCCTAAAATCAGATTAGATTGAACTTTCCCCAATCTTCAGGTTATTGGAAAAAAATCAATGAAACAGGAAACACTGCCATTCTTTCATATAAGCATTACGTCAAGGTGATTGAAAAGGATTTCAAAGATTATTTTATCAAAGCTAAATCTGCATTCGACATATCTATATCTCATTAAGTAGCTTATCATTAGGAAATTAAAAGTTCGCAACCAAACAGTAATGATTACCTGGTGAAATAGCAGAACTAATTTGCTTGGATGCAGAGTATAAATGCTTGACAAAGGGCATTCTCTTTATAAACCATTCCCCTAACCAGAAAACTGTTGAACCCAGCCATGATGAAGCAAAAATGCCGACAAAGAATATGAAGGTTATTGATGTAACAAATCCAAGGCCTGTAAGTACAAGGGAAGCACTTATAAATTTACCAGCTACACATGCTTTTATTGAAGACACAGCTTATGCTGCTGCTGATAATTTACCAGAAATATCACTACTATCAACATGATACATGCATAAAAAATTACTACAGCAAGCGAAATGGGAAATAAAATCCTGCAATGCCAAAAGTGACCTACCAAATATGTCAATACCAAGTCTTTCATATATGGGGCTGAAGAAACCATCAACAAATTGAATAAACCACCAAGTGATGAAAAATGTAACAGCCATGGGGAAGAGGACCACACTGTGAATAGGCAATATCCACCAACAATTAGTATACAAAGATTCACAGAAGACAAAGTAGGCACCAATGCACTAGAGATACTGATAGAAAGAAAGGACGGGGGACCGTGCATGATACTTCTCGACCTTGTCTCCAAGGGACAGGACACTGAGAAAGCAAGAGTATCCCACAAGCCAACAAAGTACATTTTCCTTATCTAAGTAGTTGATAAGGCAAAAGCAAAGTTTAAGGATTTAGATAAGCTCCCCACCATCCAGTCATGAACTTCTTTGACACCCAACTTTGAAGAACAGCATAGCAAGCCTGATCAAATAAATGCCAGAATTAGTACCATCAATATGAAGATATGGAAATTGAGTTTTTGTGCAGTGAAAGAAAATAGAATGGACAAGCATGGTATTTGTTCACAAAACCTCGGATGTTAGTGAATTAATATTTACAGGTACTTTGGACTATTGGAGTTTCAAGGAAGAACTATTACAATATTACTGTTAGAACTCTTCATCACAATTCTTCAACACCTCCAATTTCCTTGCTTAATAGTTCTCTCAATAAATCATTTGCCAGAAGATCTAAACAAAGAATTTCTCAATAATTGTGTGTAGTAGTCAAACCAATTAGTTTAACTCTCTCTTGTTAAGAAAAGGAACAATATTTACCTTATCAATGAAAAATGATCAGTAATTTTAAGTATGAAGAGCTGGCAAAAAATTGAAAAGGACTTACTTCTGGTCAAACTTCGGAGATTTATGAATTAGTTGCAGAATATAATACTAGAAATTTTGTTGAGTTAAGCTCTGTATAACTAGTTTTCTTTTCTTTGACAAGAAATTAGTTGATTAGAGTACCAAAGGACTTTTTTTTTAATAAGAGTAACTTTTATTTATTGAGCAGAAGCAAAAGGATAATGCTGGGGAAAGTTACAACCAAAAGAGTGAGCCATAACAAGGTGTGTATTGAGGTACAGAAATCAATAATGGAAGCACTATCATTTTATTAGAGCACAACTGATTCTGACAGTCAAAAACTTGTTATCTTTCAAACTTCCAAGCAATATCCTGCTGTTATACTTTGATTTACTGCTTCCTGGATTCATTTGTTTAGTAATTTTATGTGGATGAACTTTCAATTCAATCAACCAATTTATCAAAGAAAAATATCAATCAACTATGACTCTATCCCAAAACAACCCGAGTTAGCTATATAAGTCCTCTATATCCTCTCCTCTCTAGTCAAGCCCAATTCGTTCCAATACTAAATTAAGAGTTCTGTAGTCTCACACTTACGGTTACATGGATAACTAGTTTATTTCCAACTAACCGGTATTGCTTATATCAATCATTTTCTTTACTTACATTATATTATGTTCTTAGCTAAATTTGCTTGATCCAAGACCTGTAAGACATTTGAGAGTTCAACTTCCTTCAAACTGATTTTAGGTCTACCTTTTCCCCCAAATTTAGAAAGTCGAATACTGCTACAAGCCCAGGAAAATAGCCCAAAGGATCTGTAATAGAACCAAATCTAAATTCTCATCATTGAAATATCTATAGTTTAGCCATTAAAACCCATAATCTAATTCTCATAATTTCAACTCTCAGCTTAAAATTGTATAAAAATTGCTTCTTTTCTCCCACTGCCTTTAAGTTAGTGAACATCCTCTATCCTACACCACTAGACACCCTGCCAGCCATCGTTCACAAACATAAAAGAAGAGAACCATAGCACTGTGGATTTTACTACTTTTAATTAGCTTAACCAAACAAAAAAGGCATCCAAAATGTTGAGATTCGTATTCTTGTTTTACATGATCGCATTTCGCATAGTAAATCGGAAACAACCTCTCTACCCCACAAAGGTAGGGGGTAAGGTCTGTGTACATCCTACCCTCCCCAGACCCCACTTATGGGATTACATTGGGTATGTTGTTGTTGTTATTTCGCCTGGTAAATCTCATTCAGATACATTTCAAAAGTCCTTTCAAGTGGCTTCAAATGCCAATTACATGTTTATAACATTAGCACTTTCACATATGCACAGTTTTTCTTCACTCAATACCCACAAATTTTCATGGCAACCACGCGACATTGAGAGTCAATCAACAGCTTAGATTATCACTCCTTTTGTCACAATTTATGTGAGTAACATTTTTCACTTTTCGATATTCAAACTATGTAAACTTTGACCAATATTATAAAATGTATTTTGTTTATCATATTGACATGAGACAAATTGCAACTTATATTACTTCCCGTATAGTTTTTTAATATCTAAATTTAACTTCAAAGATTACTCAAATTGAATGACAAATGCTGCATAAATTGGAGCGGAAGGAGTATCATTTTTCCAAATAAATCTCACTAAGATAATGAGATGTGAAAACAAGTCGACCTACAATATAGGTACTGTTTATAGCAAGTTGGATCTGTTAATCTAAGCAATAGAGTAAATAACTGATAAAATTAGAGTAATTATGTTGTTGTTGTTGTAGTTAACTGACCTTGCGAGTAGAGGATTTAGGGGAAGGAGGAGGAGATTTCACGGGATCTTCTTGGACCGCCGAACTCGACGCTGACTCTTTCTTATCCTCCGCCATTTTTTTCTGAAATATTGGGGGGGTTTGTTTGGATATTGATCGTTTTACAGGGTATTAAATTATAAACATTGCATTACTATGTGAACTGCGGCACTGACTTAATTGTTTTGCATAATACAACTTTGCTCACTTTGATTTTTCAGGTTGAAGTGAAGAGAGATAGCGGTTAATTAGAACTATTTTTCTCAATTTGTGCGTTGAACTTGAACTTGAACTTGATATAAAGCAAATTCTTGAATCTCCAATATTGAAATTTTAAGTTTGTCGCATCTGAATATGTTGATTAAGAGTATACTTGTCCAAGCGGTTTTGAGGCACCTTTTTTTGGTTACGCGAGTTATTTGGTCAATTAGTAAAATTGCTTTTAATTAGAAGTAGAATTAATTTTTCTGCGGTTAGGGAGAAGCAGAAAATTTTTGCTTCTTGAAAAAAACAAAAATAGAAGTAGAAATTTATTTTCTTCTAGATAAAAATATCCCTATCATAAATTTATATTTACCAAGTATATACCTCATTAATCCTTTAACTTATAATTTATAATTCTTTATTTATTTTACATTGTATTTTTTTATTAAATTTTAATTTGTGGAATGATTTTAAATTTTATCTTGGTTGATGTCTTTAGTATATTTAAATCACCAAGTTTATATCATATCAATAATTAATTTCTTTTTGATTTATGTATTATATTAATTAAAAATTAAGATATGAACTTTAAAATTTTAATTAACTAAAGGTGAAAATGTAATTAAAGTCTTTCATGTAGAATTTAAAATAACTTCTCTCTATAAAATAATCTTAATAACAAACGTTCATTGATACTTGTCATTTTTTGTAATTTGACACTCAAAAGCATTTTTCAAATAAATTAGTCAAATACAAACTGTTTCTCACCAAAAATATTTGTTCGAAAAATACTTCTCAAAATAAGCAGTTTTTAGCCGCTTGGTCAAACAGGTTCTAAAACCCATTTACTTGTACTTAACAGAGGTTTGAACATAATAAAATTTGCATTAAGTATTCATTTTATGTGTTATTTAAGTCAATTTATTCAAAGTATTTAATAATAAAGTTTTGCTTGAAGAGGGAGAACTTCAAACATTGGACTCATCAACATTCTAAGTTTAAGGTTGGAACAATACGTAAAAAGATAAAAACTATATGAAAATTTTCAAGAAATATTTATAAATTATAGTATTAAAATTTGTATACATGATGTCAAGTTGGTTTGGTTCAATTTGACTTTGTTTAGTTAACAGTCAATTATGATCAATTTTTTTTTTCAATATCAAATCAAGTCAAACTAAATCACTAATCATATTCTTTTCTCAATTTGACTCAGATTATCAATTTAATGCGTTCTATTGATTTTCTTTGTGCAGTCCTAGAATGAGGGCTATTTGCTTTGGAAATTGGAGTTGTTTGGCGATGATGACTATTTTGTTTCCATTTCATTTTCTAGGAATTCATAAACTTAATTTAGATTCATAATTTTCTCTGATATTACTGCCCGATAACTATTTTTGTGGAGTTTCTTTTGATGAAGTTGTAAGAGATCAAATTTGAATGAAGATCCATCCATCATGTGGTGAATTCTAGTATTTTTATGCCTTTTGTAGTGAAGGATTAAATATGTACTGAAATTATTATTATTATTATTATTACTATTATTATATTATTATTATTATTATATTATTATTATTATTATTATTTTGCTGTGTTTGTTGCGAGCTGGATGAATGAGGCTCGCTTTGGAAGAAGCAATTTGTTATTTAAAAGTCTAATTGAAAATAACAAGAGTGTCTTTTAATATTCAAAATTTTATTTTCATGAGAAGAGGGAGAAAAGCCAACGGATGAGATGAATAAGTTGATTACAGGGTGAAAAGAAAGTTTAGGGTTAAATGAGGAAAATCTTATGCTTAATGGGACATAAATTCTCTAAGGGTCAGGAATATAACTTATGAAATATTATGATGTAAAAATATAAATTTATGACGCGCAAAAAAATTATTTACATTGAGAGTAAATTAAAGACCAACCCACAATAGGGGAAAACGTGTGAATGACCCCTAAATGAGTAAGAAATTTGTAATGGGCTTACTACCGAAACCATTACAGTTTTTTGCGCTGATCGACCTTCAAAGGTGTTGCTCTTTAATTTTTGTCCCTCAAATTGTTAGTCTTTAATTATTGTCTTTTACTTAAAAAGTGACTGAAAATATCTCGAGGTTTCGAATTTAAATCCCATCTTAATCAAAAACTAAAAAAGTTGTAAGGCAAAATTTGAATTTCACAAGACATAGTTTGCCTACAAACTCTCAGAGGTAGCCTTCAGGCATAAGACAAACTCTGTCTTAAGATAGAATTTGTCTTATGCCTGAAGGCAAACTATGCTTTGCGAAATCTAAACCCTGCTTTACGTTTTTTTTTTTTGACTAAGTTGAAGTTCGAACTCAGAACCCATGAATTTTTAGGTGAACGATAAAAATTACAAATTTCAGATTTGAGAGGCAAAAATTAAAAAACACCTCAAAAGAGGGACGTTTGTGCGAATTGGTCAGATCATTACGGTTATGGGCCTCAATGATATACTTCCTTGTGATTTGTGACGGATAAAATTAACATGATACTACCAGTTATTAGGGGTGGCCAACGGGCCGGGACGAGTCGGGGCGGGTTTGGCGGGATCGGGGCGGGGCGGGACAGGGGGAGGGGTGGTACATGCGGGATTTGCCAAGTCCCGTCCCGGTTCCGGTCCCGTCGGAAAAGGGGCAGGGCGGGGTGGGATCGGGTCGGGGGGGGCAATATATATATATATATATATATATATATATATTATATATATATATATATATTTGCACTTAATTTAAAAAATAACATATATATAAACAACTCAATAATTGAACAAGATAGTGTAATAAAAACATCCCAATGTTGTTTTTGTGCCTCTTATATTATTTAATAGACATATTGTTTTTTTTGTAATACAAATACAATTGTCAAAATTGCAACTTTGTGGTGTTGTTCAAAAGTTGCAAATGACATAGTAAAATTGCAATTAAAAAAATTACATTTTGAAAAAAACATGTTCTAGTTTCTTGATAATTTCTTGTGGTTCTTCTGTTGGAATTGATATTTGTTGGTCAAATTGCTCCACGTCACTTTCACCACCTTCGGATAAGATATCGTTGTAGTTTTCATCTTCTTCTTCGTTGATCTCCGGTTGACCGCACCTTCTCCGCTTCGCTCGTATCCAATCTCTGAATAATACTGCAATCTCCAAGATGTCTCCGGCTAATGAGTGTTTGTGCTCTCCTATTTGATATCTGCCGGCAGAAAAAGCCCTTTCAAACGCCGTTGATGACCCTTGAATGTTCAAAACATCTCGGGCCATCATTGAAAGTGTCGGAAAGGTCTTCTCATTCCCCCTCTAGTATTTTAGCAAGTCTTCACGTTCTTCTTCATTGAGAACTGCTTGGTACGGTACAGAGCCCTGCAAAACAAATATATCAAACTCTCTAATTTGGTTAGTAGTGTTACCACCGCACATTCTATTTATGAGGCTTTCAATACTAGCCGCAGAAACAACATGTCTTTTGTGAGGTTGTGCTGAAGAAGAAGAAGATGGTATGGAAGTCAGTAGGTTGCTATCACTTTCTTGTTGGTAAAACCTATATACTTTTTTGCATTCGTCTTCTACGTTAGACAACACTTATTCTTTAGTTTGTTCAATAGGTGGTGGGTGATTTGGATTTTTGAGACTTTGAGGTGGTAGTACTGCTATACAATCATAAATAGTTTCAATAAGTGATTTAGTACCATCTGTTTTAATAGTCGGATTTAATACAACACCAATAATATAAATAGTGGAAATTGGAATAAAATATTTTTTAATAGCTGTCTTATAAGCTGGTTTATCCATATATTCATTAAGTAGTAAAAATATTAGAGCTATATAAAACAACATAGTTGAAATAGTAGGATCATATATACCGGAAAATTCTTTTGTTGCTTGAAAAAATTTCTCTAGAAATACAATAAGTTCGGAAATTTTTCCCCAATCGCTATCTACAACCATATCAGCTGGATTTTGATTATGAGAGTTAAAAAATAAAGTTATAGGTTTTCTATAGTGATAAGCAACAAGTAGTTGCTCGTATAAAGAATTTCACCTAGTGGGTACTTCTTCTGGAATTTTCTATAAGGTAGTTGGCAATCGTGACAAGTTTTTTTATATTCTTTTTTTCGTTGTATTCTATTATTTTTAAAAATAAAGTTTATAGCAAATTGTATTTTACTAAGAATGTCTTCAAAAAGTGATAAATCATCATTTACAACTAAGTTATATATATGTCACACACATTTTATATGAAAATGATCTGTAAAAGATGGAGTTAAGCTATTTTTAAAAATTGAAATAGCATAATTGTTAGAAGAAGCGTTATCTAATGTAATAGTCATAATTTTATCAGTTATTCCGTAATAATCTCACACTTGATAAATATTTTCTGCAATAAAAACACCAGTGTGTCTATCATCTATATATCTATACGCTAAAATAGGTTTTTGCATAGACCATTTATAATCTATCCAATGACAGGTTACCGTTAAATAATCATGGCCGTTAGTACTACGACCTATATCAGAAGTGATAGCCACTTTGCCATTAAAATGATATAATGAATAACGTAAATACTATTGATATTCATGTGCAAATTTAAATACATCTCTCTTAACAGTTGATCTAGGAAATCCGTTAAAAGCAGGATTATACATTTCTCTAATGTAATGTAATGAATAAAATCAGGAGATGAAGGAAATGAAAAAGGCAAACCCTCCACAACAACTAATTTTGTTATTGCTTCTCTATCTCTATGTTATTGTAATTAGGGCCTACAATTTCCCCCGTCGTGGGGTTAATTTAACCATGTATTTGGTCCGGGACAGTATGTGAACCTTGTCCCAATGGAGCGGGCGTTTGCGCACCCGATTTTGAAGCCTCGTATTAGGCACACCTAGCTGGATGAGCCCTTGCTACGTGTCTCATTAAACTCCCGACCCACCGTGACCTTTTCCAGTTTTAAATTTTAAAACATCTTTACAAATTTTACATCTAGCTACTTGATTCTCTATGTCCCTATAAAAAAATGTACATGCATCTGATTTTAATGGGCATTTTGCTGGACCTCGTCTCATACTAGGAGGAATATGAGGCATTTCAGTTAAAGGTGCACTAGTGGGTGTGTTGTCATCTACATTAGTGGGTGTATCATCTAGATCATCGTCTAAATTAAAGTCTTCTTGAGTTCCAGAAAATAGCTCATCGTCTAAATCTAATGGTATTGCAGGAAAATGTTTAGTATCAACAAAATCATCTCGGTAGGAATATGATTCTGTCTAGAAATAGGATGACTAGAAGAAGTACCCTTGCCCTTGTTGCCCCTACTAGAAAAAGCTTGACCCTTACCCTTACCCGTAATCATACGTTTAAATCATTACATTATAATTATACTAATAAATAATTAAAGTAAATGAAATTAAGTGCGCTAAATAAAATAAACAGACAATAAGAATTTAATGAAGGAACGAATGTACCAAACACCGACGTAACGTCGACGTGTAATCGAGAGGTTGAAAATTGAAACTTTGCTCGATGGAAGATCCTCAAGCTAGTTGTCAACTTCACTCCCAAATGAATAAATAAAATTCAATATTTAGTAGACAATGTAGACTTGTAGAGAGATAGATTGATAGATTAGAAAGATTGTAGGAAGATTTGTGAGAAAGATGAAGAGAAAATGAGGTATTTATAGTTGGAAAATTGGGTTAAAGTGTAAATATAATAACTTATGGGTTAAAAATAAATATTAAGGGGTAGGGGTAGGGGGGAGGCCAAAATGTAAAATGGTCGTTGATGCAACGGTTATTTATGCCAAGTGGGGGTTTCGGGCGGGATCGGGGCGAGACCGGATCGGGCCTGGCGGGACTGGGGAGGGCCGAGACCATGTCCCGTCCCGGTTCGAGTCCCGATACCGTAATTTTTTTTTTAAAAAATATCATGCGGTACCGGAGCGGTGTCGGAGCGGGACCGGACCAATCCTACCCACTGGCCAGCCTTACGAGTTATCCATTTTGAGAGTTGCTAATTGGAATATAGCATGTGTTTGCCCAATAGTTGGAAAATGGTCACAACTAAAAAATGCCGAAAGTAATTGAAAATTAGTCACACGAACTTCAAAAGAAAATTCTAAAATTCGAAGCATTGCTAGTTAAACTCCCGGACATTACAAATTAAACTGTTGCAAGTGAAACTCTAAGATCTTATTCTTGTAAAAACACCTCTTATTCGTGTATTAATCTATTGCATAACTTATATAATGTTTGGTTGTTAATAAAGAGACACCTTATTCATGTATTAATTTTTACATATTTATACCGTGTTTGGTAGCTAGTTAGGAAATAAGTTATTCATATATAAAATTAGTATGTCGTTTGATTTGTGATTTAGAAACCTCGTAACTAATACATGTATAAGTTATGAGAGAATTTAAGTGTTATTTTATTCGAGATAGAAGATGAAATAACTAATACGTGAATAACTAATACATGAATAAAACGTTGAAATGACAATGTTATTATTATCACTTCCCACTTAAATACATTCATTTTCTAAATAAATATTTTTATATAACTTTTAATATGACATTTTAAAATTTTGATTTTTAATAATAATTTAAGTTTAATTGTAAATTAATATTTAAAAATATATAATATTTATTAACTTTTAATATAACAAATCAACATTCAAAGAAATAATTTATGAATAACTAAACCCTGCATAACTAATACCTGCATTATTAATATATGTATAACTAATACCTGCATTATTAATACCTACATTACTAATACTTGTATTACTAATACCTGTATAATCCTAACTAACTATCAAACGACCAAGTGTAGCCGCTTTATAATCAAATTATAGACCTTGGGACTGGTTATTCGCTCGCTAGCCTAAAATTGTAAATATTAGACTGTCGGATCTCAAGTTTGAATAACAGTTTGAACTTTAAACTCCAGATCTGAAGTTAGATTGGTCAATTCACTTTAGGGGTCGTTTGGTGTAATGTATGAGAATAATGATGTATTAGTAATGCTGGCATTAGTTATGCGTGGATTATTTTTTATCCACAATTTGGTTTGGTGTATTAGAAATAACATGCATTGTATAATTTTTAAAAATAATTAGTTGTTTACAAAAATACCCTCCATACTATATTATGTGAGGGACTTCATGAGCAATTGTGTCTTAAACAATTCTTATGTATGCATTAAAAATCATTGCATTACTAATATCATGGTTTATTAGGTATTAGTTATGCATAGGATAGTACCAAATATAATGTATAATTAATGTGTATATTAGTTATAATAGATACCAGTGACACCCAACTTAAGTTTTAGAAAAGCCGAAATTTTGGTGTCACTGCTTGCTATATACTATGCTTAACATTATAACTTGATAGTAATTTTTTTTTGACAAATAGTAATTCATTTTCTATCCAGTAGAAACTACAGAGAGGTTAAATTTCGACCAACAGACCGGTCCATTGGTGTATATTGGTACCGAGGGTCATGTTGGTACTTTCTTCTCAGACAGGATTATAAGATTGATTCATCTTATGATTTTATCAATTCGAAATAGATTGTTTGTTGTAAGATTGATTCACATTAAATTCAACTACTTAATTAGCACTCAGGACATATCCAACTTAAGCAATCGGAGGTATTTAGGTAAATATTTCCAAATTGGATTTGAATATTTTTTTATCAATTCCAAACATCTTGGTGTGAAACATGACTCTCATCCTATCATGTTCCTTTATTTTCATGCCATGTCTTTCCAACTCAAAAAAAAAATAAAAAATGTGTAATTAATGGATCTTGGGCCTAACTCAACCCCAAAAACTAAGTTGTATGGTGAAAATTGTCCAAGTCCATGTTCACATTCCATATCCGATGTGTGACTCTTAACACTCCCCGCACGCCCAGACCTTATTAACTGGAGCGTGGATAATATAATTTGGGGGCCCAACATCGGTGGACAATGAATTGAAATGGGCTTGACTCTGATACCATGTAAAGAATGAATCTTGGGTCTAACTCAACCCCAAAAGCTAGCTTGTAGGGTGAGGATTGTCCAAGTCCATATAAGGAGTCCATGTTCCCATTTCATATCCGATGTGAGACTCTTAACAATTGGTACTATACTTTTTAGAACCCGTTTGTCGTTTGGTCATAAAAATCATTCATTTTTTTCTGAAATAATTTTCACTTTATTTGAAATAGTGTTTGGTCATGAAAAATTCAAATCCAATTTGAAGTTGTATTTCAAATTTAGAAATAACTTATATCATGTTTTTCGATTCATTTTTTCACTTTTAAAACTACATTTAAGTATATTCAAATATAAATATTATTCCAAATATACCTTGTAAAAAGTATAACCAAATACAACTTCATCCTCAACTTCAACATCATAAATTTCATATAAAGTGAAAAATATTTGGAATATATGGCCAAAGGCCTACTTATATATCTTCATGGTATTTGCTTTGCATGCTAGTATCAAATTTTGTGGACGCGGGGTTCCTGCAATGTACAATCTCGTGTGTTACATGAGCCATTTTCTAGGAAGAAAGTATATTTTTCCTTAGATTTCCACCATTGCCATCTTTTAATTTCCTTCCTGGATATTGATTGGCCATTCAAAGTGAAAGCAAAAGAAAAATGTACCAAGCTGACCCCTAATAAGGCTGGACTTACTTTATATAGTGAAACAATGATTACCTTTTCACACATCGCTGCTCTCTTTAATTGAAACGTGTATAAAAATTAGCACGACACGTGATATGATTTTGATATAGAAATCGAAGGAAGTAAAAATATTTTGCATCGGATGCAGGTTGCACCGTTGGTGAGTTCGGGTATCATAACAAAACCGGTTGACATCCGAATCAGGTGGCACCAAATAGCGACCGAACCTAGTGACGTCGGGTGAAAGATCGAAGGTACTCAACGCCTGCCCATTCCGGATATGACGTCAGCCGTTATTATTCGTTCATTAAGTGACCCTTATTATCATTTAATTATATTTAATGAGGGAATGATTCTCGGGCATAATGCCTTGTCTTGTTAGCTATAAAAGGTGTCCAACCTTCATGTTGGAAGGACATCTCATTCACATTACTGATACTTGTTCAATTTGCATTCTCAAAGTATACGTGTTTGCTCTCGTAATTGGCTTAGACCAGAAGCAATTCAACCAAGGACCGGATCAAACTTACTGTTAAATTTCAATCAAGATTATAACATTCCAGGCCAATTACTTGCTTATTATTTCCATTTACTTATTTATTGTTAATTATTTATCACACTCATCTGCAAATCAATTCACATATCCTTAAAACCACTTACAAATTCAAATGTACCTTTTTTGGGGTAAACAGTTTGACGCCCATCATGGGGCTAAGGCTAATAGTGGTCATTTGTTCAAATTCAAATTACACTTGTTTCTTTCAAGATTTTGTGATTTCAGGTTAATTCTAAATACTACAGAATGGCTAGCGACATTCAAGTCAACAACCACGATGAAAACAACAACGGCGTTCCACCAGTCGACCCAATCAATAGCGTGCCACCAGTTGATCCACTGAATGGCATTCCGCCCGTTTCTCCACCGAACGGGATTGATCCAATCAATAACAATAATCCCGTGATTTCACCCCGCTCGTCTAGAATATCACGTCAGAAGACGTCGGACGATGATGAGGATGGTGAAATAAATTTGGCTGGAATCTTTTATATGCTAAAGGAACAACAGGAGGCTATAACTCAGTTGCAAAAAACAACAACAGATCAAGTGTGTTGAATGAAGCTCATCCCATCGACAATGATGAACCATGCCGGGAAGAGGATCAAATCGACGAGAATGCCAATGGCTCAGGGACTAATGAGTCCTTGGAGGTCTTGAAAATGCTTGAAGTCTTAACTAAACGAATTGAGACCAATGAAAAGAAGGTGGAAGCCTACAATTCATGGGTAGACCAGATTCCTGGGGCACCTCTGATCTTGAAGGGGCAAGACTCGAAGAGATAGATCCAGTTATCGTTTCCACCAAATGCAGCACCAAAGTTGATATTCAAGAGGTTTAAAATGCCAGACCTCCAGAAGTATGATGGGACAATGGATCCACATGAGCATGTGACGTCATATACTTGTGTAATAAAGGGCAATGACATGCATCTGGATGAGATTGAGTCAGTGTTGCTGAAGAAATTTGGTGAAACACTTTCCAAGGAAGCAATGACATGGTATTCTATGTTGCATGACCATTCTATTAATTCATTTGAAATGCTTGCAGATGCTTTTATAAAGACACATGCCGAAGCTCGGAAGGTTCAAGAAAGAAAGGCGGATATATTCAAAATTGCTCAGAAAGATACAGAGTTGCTGCGGGAGTTCGTAATAAGGTTTGAAATGGAGCGGATGCTTCTTCTCCGGGTACTGGATGAATGGACAACTGAAGCTTTCAACAAGGGACTGAATCCTAGGAGCTTTATTGCCTCATTCAAATTAAAATGGAATATGTTGGAATTCCCGGTAGTAACCTGGGCAGATGTGCATAACAGGTACGAGTCCAAAATCAGGGTAGATGATGATAAGCTTGAACTTCCACCGGGGTCAGCAAGACGGAACAAAAACTTTGATAAATCAAAGAGGGTAGTCTAGTAGGAGCCGAAATCTTCAAGAGATAGCTATCAACCCTACGTGCAACTGGAGAGGTCAAATTTCAGGTCGGATCAGGGTCGCAACAATCACAATTTTCCATCGGACAAAGGAGATAGGCGCAATGATCGAGGGTCTATCAGTAGGAGTTTGCAATTCAAAAATGACACTGGTAGATCTTCTTCTAACATTGTGAAAAGCCCGAAGTTGTTCGAATACAATTTCAACATTAATGCGATTGGGCTTGTTTTAGCCATTAGACATATAAATGAGACAATATGGCCAAGACCGCTTCGGACAAACCCGGCTAAGAGAGATCCGAACTTGATTTATGATTACCATAGAACTCATGGTCATCGAATAGAGGATTGTCGCCAGTTAAGGGATGACGCGACCCGGTTATTGAAAAATGGCCATCTATGCGAGTTCTTAAGTGATCGTGCAAAGGAAAACTACAGAAATAGAGAAGCAAACAAGCAGACAGAACCGGTAAAACCCCATCATGTCATAAATATGATTATCGAGGGGATGGATGTTCCGAAAGGAGCTATCATGACCACAAAGAAGACAAAAACGTCAATAATTCGAGAGAAAAGATCCAGAAATTATAAACCGGAGGAATCAATATATTTCAATGATGAAGACGCGAAGGGAATCATTCAACCTCATAATGATTGTTGACACAATTTTGTACCCTCTTTTTTGATTATTTATTTGCAATTTTAAATATTTTTGACAGCTCAAAAATAATTTATTTATATATATATATATATATATATATATATATATATATATATATATATATATATATATACACACACACACCTGTCCAAAGGTCGGGTCGAGCCGGGTCAAGTGATTTTTCTTTTTCTGCTTGCCCGACCGTGATCCTATTTTTAAAAAAAAATTCCGACCCTAGACCTGACCCTTCGGGGACCCTATGGGTCACGGGTCGGCCCTGACCCGTCGGAATTTTTTGGCGGGCCAGGGTAGGGTCGGGTCGAGGATTTTTTTTTAAAAAAATAGAATTTCCAAAACTGAAATTGGCATTCACCTCTACATTACCACGAAATTTCGACGTTGAAATGTATTTGTATATCGTGAGATCTTGACTAAAGAAAAAGAAAATTAGAAACCGATTTGGGGAAAACATACGTTTTTCTAAAAATTGGCTGCGCCAAACCGCCTTATGGCTGTTTGACCGGCCATGTCTCGAAAAAATACGCAAAATAAAAAAAATTGGGTAAAACGGACATCCGAGCGCAGAGTTATGACCATTTAAAGTTTCACCAATTTACAACTATTTTCTCTCCCTACATTATGTTTCCGTGATATTAACAGAACGACTAATAATATAAATATATAATTAATAATCACCTACCATTTTTATCTTATTTTATATCGAGCTCAATGTATATTAGAGCAATACATATATTATAAAAACATGCATTATATCACTTATTAATGACAAAAATATATATAAGTACAAAATACATATTAATGAAGGAAAAATAATATAAATTATATTAAAAATATGCGAATTGGTCAGGCGGGTAAAATATTCGACCCTGCCCGATCCTCGACTTCGATCGGTCCCCGCTTTTTCGGGTCGAGTGGCTCACGGGTCAGCTATAAGCTGACCCTGGCCCTGATTTTAATATCGTCGTTTATTATCAATAGCATTATTTATTGTTATTATTATTCGTATTTTTTACTATCATTTGCCTTTTAATATCATAATCATAGTTTTTATAATATTCTATGTTATTTTATTTTATTTTCGCAAAATGGCATCGCATTTTTATTTAAATTAAGAATTAAGCATTTCACAAATATTATATTTTATTATTATCACATTTTATTTTATTTTAAATAATTTATATTTCAAAGCATATTTTTTATATATTAAATCCTTTTTTTATTATTGTTTTTAAACCACAACTCATTTTCCCTTAGCCCAAAAACCTTCTACCAGCCCAAAAGGGGGCAGCCCAATCGGCCACCCCAAACCCGCAACCCACCAGGCCCAATTCCCATTCCAAGCCCAGTCGACCCATTCCCAACACCCCTAAAACCTAAACCTAGTTCCTAAAACAAAACAAACACTAAACACAAAACCATAAACTCTGTCACCCTCTCCCAAACCCAAATCGGCCGACACCCCCTGCCACACCCGTCACGTCTACCTACCCTCCCTCAAAACCCGCCGGCCACCCACCATCCCTGCCACCACACCCATCGCCCATCACTTCACCCAAAATTAGCTCCAAAATAGTCACTTTTGCCCCTTTTAATTTGAAATTCAAATTCGACTTGAAAAGGGGTAGGTGTGCACGGTTTGTAGGGAGAATTCCATCTATAAAAACCCCCCATGTTCTTCATTTTAGAGGCGGGTTCTTTTCGGGTCCAAAATACAAAGAAAAGGTCGGGAAAATCCGAAAAGAAGAAGCAAAGAAAAAGTCGAAAAACAAGAAAAAAAATCGATAAATGGTTTGTCCTTAAATTTTGATCTAAAAATACTCCTATTTGGTTCTTAATTTTAATCCGAAAATACCCTTTTTCCCCCTAATTTTCCATCCGAAAATCTTTTTTTTTTCTTTTGTTCTTCACTGTTTCCGGGTCGGGTCAAAACTGAGCCTAAAAGATAGAAAAATCAGAATTCTTGAAAAAAATCTGATTTTCAAAATTAATAAAATCTAAGACTGGCCAGTGGGCCGGGTCGGCTCGATTCCGCCCCGAACCCGACTTGTTAATTTTTTTTGCGGTATCAGGATTCGAACCGGGACGGGACATGGTCTCATCCCGATCCGTCCCGGCTCGCCCCAATCCCGCCAGGCCCGACCCAGCCTGGTCCCGCCCCGATCCGGCCCGAAGCCCACCCTTTGCAAAAATAATTGTTGCACCAACGATCATTTTACATTTTGGCCGTTGTGCAATGATAATTTTTGGCCTCCCCAACCCCCTACTCCTTTAATATTAATTTTTAACCCATAAGTTATTATATTTACACTCTTATCTAATTTTTCAGCTATAAATATCTCATTTTCTCTTCATCTTTATCACAAATCTTCTTACAATCTCTCAATTTTTCTCTCTACAAGTCTATATTGTCTACTAAATATTTAATTTTATTTATTCATTTGGGAGTGAAGTTGACAACTAGTTTGAAGATCTTCCATCGAGTAAAGTTTCAATTTTCAACATTTCGATTACGCGTCGACGTTACGTTGTCGTTTGGTACATTCGTTCTTTTATTAAATTATTATTGTCTGTTTATGTTATTTAACGCACTTAATTTTATTTACTTTAATTATTTATTGGTATAAGTATAATTTTATAATGGAAGGATTTAAACGTATACTTATAGGTGAGAGTCATGCTTTTTCTAGTAGGGGCAACAAGGGCAAGAGTTCTATTTCTAGACAGAATTTTATTCCTACTCGAGATGATTTTGTTGATACTGAACATTTTCATGCAATATCATTAGATTTGGGCGATGAACTATTTTCTGAAACTCAAGAAGACTTTAATTTAGACGATGATCTAGATGATACACCCACTAATGTAGATGACAATACACCCACTAGTGCACCTTCAACTGAAATGCCTCATATTCTCCCTAGTATGAGACGAGGTTCAGCAAAACGATAATTAAAATCAGGTGCATGCACATTTTTTGATAGAGACGTAGAGAATCAAGTAACTAGATGTAAAATTTGTAAAGATATTTTAAAATTTAAAACTGAAAAAGCACAGTGGGACAGGGGGTTTAATGAGACACGTATCAAGGGCTCATCCAGCTAGTTATGCTCAATACGAGACTTCAAAATTGAACGCGCAAACATCCGCTCTATCGGGATAAGGTTCACATACTGTCTCGGTCCAAGGACAGAGTCAAATTAACCCTATGACGGGGGAATTGTAGGACATAAATACGATAAACATAGAGATAGGGAAGCAATAGCAAAATTAGTTGTTGTGGTTGATTTGCCTTTTTCATTTTTTTCATCTCCCGGTTTTATTCATTACATTAGAGATATGTATAATCCTGCTTTTAACGGTTTTACTAGATCAACTGTTAAGAGAGATGTATTTAAATTTGCACGTGAATATCAACAGTATTTACGTTATTCATTATATCATTTTAAATTAAGTGCAAAAAAAAAATCCGATGCCGACCTAGCTCGGTCCCACCCGCCCCGCCCCGATCCCGATCCCACCGGTCCCGACCCGACGGACCTGATCCCGGCCCACTGACCATGCTTAAGAAAATCAGAGAAAAATTCCAGAATTTGGGTTGGGTCACTCTTCCGTGTCGGGTCAAAGTCCGGTAAAAAATATCAGAATTTCAAGTCCAAAAAATCAGGATTTATCAATAAAAGAATCAGAAATTTTTGAAATCAAAAATCAGAATTCTAAAAAATACTTTTTCGAGCGGATTCAACGATTCGAAATGACGCCTCGGTTCGCTGTCCGGAGAAGGTCCGTAAACTACATTTTCTCTGTGTTTATTTTATGCATTTTAGTGCTCATTTTGTTGTGTTAATCATGTGGTAGTTTATTTATGTTATCGCGTTCTTTAATGTCTAAGTTATATTTAATATGATAGCTTGTTTGGTTAATTGTTATAATATAGATATGCTCTGTATATTCTATAAAAAGCCTAATATTAGTATCATATTTAGAGTAATATGTTGAAAGTGCTATTTAGTATCTGTTTAAGGAATTATAATGTGGATTAATTAAATACATGCTATTGTTTGTAATTTTGCTAACTTGTTTAGTTGATTACAGATATTTATCAATGATGTGCTTGGTTTACATTTTTGAGTTAATGTTTGGATTAGTATTATTTTAGTTTGATTGCGTATATTGTTGGTGTAAATGTTTGGTTGATGTTGGCGATTATTAGAATTAATTATTAGTCATATTTAATTAGGTTAATGTTGGTTTATGTTTATTAGATTGAGCATTGAGAAATGTTTAATAGATATTAATGGTTGTTTATGATATTTAGTTTCAACTGTTGAGCATATTTAATCATGATTTGTTGGCTTGTTTGGGACTATTGGAATAATGTTCATCATGATTAATTAGATTATGGTTGATGTTAGAATCTGTTACGTTAATTATTAATCATGTTTAGCTACTTTAGGTTAATTTATGCCCATTTAGCTCATTGCTAAGTATGTCTAATAAAAATTTGATGTTTGTTGGACTAATATTCATCATGTTGAATTATATGTTGTCATTGTTCATTGTCATGACTATTTGTGATCATGGTCTAAGTGTGTTAAATATGAGCTTGCATATGTATAAATATGAATACATGTTAATGGGGTTTATCACATATTGGGTTGGTTGGTTTCCCTCCTTCAAGTCTGAAAATTATATGTTTGTAACCTATTTATATATTTACCTATTTTCATGTTTTAAAAATCACGAATTTAGATATATGTTTGTGTATCAAATTGAGTCCCAACAACATATTATTTTTCATGAATCATTTATTTATATTTTTTTATATCTATATTTCATGTTTCGTCTACTAATCTTTTTCTTTTATTTCATTTACATGAAACACATCGGGAGCAACGAAGAGTCTCGTTATGAAACTCATCATGACTTTGTCAAACGAAGACCCACATCTACGTCCATTGCATTTTCCAGCACTCGAGACTTCTAAACAAATAGGGCGGGATGATATCGTCATCCGCCCTAGTTGTGGCTTTCAATTATTTTAATATCATCTTTTTTTTGAGTTGTAATAATTATTTAATGTTTGTGTGATTGTTAGGATACTTAGAACAATTAGGCTTTGGATGGATAATTAATAGGGTAATTTAAAATTGGAAACCCACCTCTATTTTATTTATTTTATGGCTTGGGTAGTTTAAAAAATTGGAAACCCTCCGCTAGTCATTTACTTTAGGCTCGTCACGCATATTCAAAACTTAAAAAAAAACAATTTGTTCATCTTTTACTCGCATTATCAATCACGCAAATAAAATTTCATTTTTTCATCCAATTTGCAATTCAAAAATGACTTTCATAAAAATCATTTTTTGCATTATAAGCAATCTGCTTTTCTCTTTTACTATCAATTACAAAAAATATGCTTCTTTGCATTATAAATAATTTACTGTTCTCCTTTACTATCAATTGCAAAAAATATATTTCTTTGCATTATAAATAATTTACTTCCACTTTCTCCTTACTATCACTTTGCATATATTTTATAAACAATACAAAACAAACGAATGCTTTTATCCAAAAATCAACTTCGCATATATTTTTAAACAATGCCTTATACATACATGTTTTTACCCAAAAAAAATCAATTGTACATACATCTTTATAAATAATGCCATGCATACTCTTTCGGATTTTATGCTGTAAATTTATTTCTCCAAATTGCAATCACCTTTGCAAGAATCTTTCATGTTGTCAAAAATGCATCTTTTAATTAACTACTTACCACATCCTTTTAACTTTATACTTTTAAAACATGCATTTCTCCCTAAGCATAATATTAACCTGAGTTTGACCGGATAACCGCAAGTTAAAGGATCTTAAAGGATGCCTAACCCATTCCCTTTAGGATAATAAATAACCCTTACCTAGAATCTCATAGTTTTTCGCAGACCATTAACCGGAGTTCATTTTTTTTAGCATTTAGGTTAATATTTATAGGTGCCCTAATTCACCGTAGAATAATTAAGTGACGACTCCTTAACATCATTTCAATCAACGCCAAGGGAAACGCCGGTGCGTCACGACCGTTGGGTAAAAACTGGTGAGACGCGGGATACGTAGGCGGCCCATATCGGCTTCAGCCCCATTTTTTAGAAAGAACCTTACAATTCCCTTTTGCTTGTAACGAACTACGTTATGACCTGATTCCTTGTTGGGATACGTAGACGGCCTATATCGGCTTCGGTCACACCCTCATCTATTCACATTCTCACCCTCATCTATTCAATTTTTACATCGCCTATGTCTGTGCAATAGTTTGTCATCCAGATTGAGTCTGCAAGAACTTCAACATAGCATTTCGGCTTTAGGGTCACATTTCACTACGTCTATACAACGACGTCATTTCATTACGTCTATGCAACGACGACATCTGCATCACGTCTATACAACGATGTCATTTCATTACGTCTATGCAACAACGTCATGTGCATTACGTCTATACAACGATGTCATTTCATTACGTCTATACAACAACGTCATCTGCATTACGTCTATACAACGACGTCATTTCATTACGTCTATACAACAACGTCATCTGCATTACATCTATACAACGACGTCATTTCATTACGTCTATACAACGACGTCATTTTGCATTACGTCTATACAACGATGTCATTTCATTACATCTATGGAACGACGTCATCTGCATTACATCTATACAACAATGTCATTTCATTACGTCTATGCAACGACGTCATCTGCATCAAATCTATATAATGGCGTCAATTCATTACGTTTATGCAACGACGTCATCTGCATGACGTCTATACAACGACGTCATTTCATTACGTCTATGCAACGACGTCATATGCATTACGTCTATACAACGACGTCATTTCATTACGTCTATACAACGACGTCAGCTGCATTACGTCTATGCAACGTCGTCAGCTGCATTACGTCCATGCAACGACGCCATTTCATTACGTCTATGCAATGATGTCATCTTCATTACGTCTATGCAACGCCGTCATCTGCATTACATCTATACAACAATGTCATTTCATTACGTCTATGCAACGACGTCATATGTATTACGTCTATGCAACGACGCCATTTCATTACGTCTATGCAACGACGTCATCTGCATTACGTCTATACAATAATGTTATTTTGATTACGTCTATGCAACGACATCATCTGCATTACGTCATTTCATTACATCTATGCAACGACGTCATCTGCATTACGTCTATACAACGACGTCATTTCATTACGTCTATGCAACGACTTCATCTGCATTACGTCTGTACAAGGACGTCATTTTAATTCACAAGATCGTATTCTCATATACCCATTGTATTCAGCAGTTATGCACCAATTTTTATATTAGCTCTAGTCCGCAGGAGTTTTAATCGGCATGAGCTTCAGCACAACGTGAAACTATCTCTTATAGCGAACCGATGCAATTTGTTGGAGGGCTGGACTTCCCAATAAAGAACCCTTACCTAGAATCTCATAGTTTTTCACAGATAATTAACCGGAGTTCATTTTTTTAGCATTTAGGTTAATATTTATAGGTGCCCTAATTCACCATAGAATAATTAGGTGACGACTCCTTAACAACATTTCAATCAACGCTATGGGAAACGCCCATGCGTCACGACCATTGGGTAAAATTGGGTGAGACAATGATGCAGTGGTAATTTATGTCTTCATTAATAAATTTCAGATTAAGCGGATTTTAATTGATCCAGATTGCTTGGCCAATATCATCCGATGGATGGTGGTGGAGAAATTGGGGTTATTGGACCAAATTGTACCGGTAGCTCAAGTTCTAAACGATTTTAACATGGCAAGTGATACCACAAAAGGGGAGATCGTTCTTCCAGGCAATGCAGCTGGGACAATTCAGCAAATGAAATTTTATGTCATAGAAGGCAAAATGAGGTACAATGCTCTATTCGAAAAACCTTGGATACATGACATGAAGGCTGTACCTTCGACGTTATACATGATGCTGAAATTCTCAACATCGGAGGAAATTAAGATGATATGAGGGGATCAACCGATAGTGAGGGTGTCCGCCTCCGGATATGTGATTTCCTATTTAGTGGAGCAATGTCTGTTGCCTCGGAAAGACCTAGCAAAAAGGAGAACAATTTTGTTGACATGCCGAGGAATGGGCAGAAGAATCTGAGATTAAAATCATGATATGTACCACAGTGGAGGGGTACCCACTTCTTTTTAAAAGCAAGTTTTTTCTTCGTCCTGACTTTCGGGGTGGATACATCAAGGATATTTTGAACCCAAGTCTCAAGGTTGTCTATATCCGCAGGCTTCCATATGGTGGCTCAAGGGAAGAATAAAATTTGGTCAAAAGTAGAATAGATCGCTTAGAAAAGAGGCGTTACAACTAATAGTATAGAAATAAACTTATGGTGGTACTTCTATCGCTCCGTGATAGTACGAATGTCAGGGGGAAGGAGATCGGCAGTAGGAATAATGACGTATCTTTCCATCCAACCACGGTCATGGTCATCATTGTGACTGGTAAGAATGGTTTGCTTCCCCAGCGGTGCAGATTGATGAATCCGTCATGAAAAGTGCGCGGAGAGTAAAGACGAATAAGGTAGTTCAGAGTAAAGCTAACACCGGCCTCCAAGGCAAAGTGCCAGAGGCACGCGACTGCCCTCCAAATCTGAGGGCCCACCTGAGCTATGCAGACTTTGTACCGGCGGTAAAATTCTAGAAAGACAGCATCAATAACTTTCTAGAGTTTCATGGAAAAGGGGTAAGTATAAACATAAGAATACTCTTGCTTGTAAGAGGTGATCATTTCCTCACCGGTAGGAATCAGGACTTTAATTGATTCCCAGCCTCAATCGGCCTTCGCTATTGGTAAAATATCAATAGTAATTTGGGTGTTGTAATCACTGTCGTGGGTATCCCTGCCGCCGGGTAAACCATTTGAAACTATTTTTTCTCGAAGGTCATGAGTAAAACACCATGTCTTTGGCAAGTAGGAAGAATCCAAAGGGTTTTGGTTAGCAGGAGCCCTACCTTGGAGGTTGGTTTTCTTTTTTGCTTGAAGGGCATTGCTGCTAGATGAAGGGTTGGTCATGCTTGATGTGAAAAAAAATAATGATCGGAGGTTTAACATGAGATTTCTTTGCGCAAATGGAAGGTGAATGAAAAATCCTAAATTTGGTAGAGTATTTATAAGGAAAGAAATGTTGATGCCGCCTGAAGAAAATGTGTGTCGAATGTCAATCAGCGGCAACACGTGCGTGTCAGAGCAGAAGTGATTGGATGTCATGCCTTATCATTACTCTGCAGTCTTCCGTTAATCGAGGGAAGTTAAAAAGTTACCATCGTTTCATCAAGATGACGATTGGAGTAGCGAAATATGTGGATGATATTTGCCGAAGTTTCCTGCCAAAGCATGGAATGTCGATTGGTTTATTATTTCAAATCCACTTCCCAATTGCACAAGAGCCGCGACCGAAAAGTGCGGGAATTATTTGTATAGGACAAAATTCGTATAAGACAGCTGTACGAATTATGATATGACACGTGGAGTACGATGCTGAGTCAAGACCACATCAGCTTAAGGCACTACTGATTAGGTACGCGTGGTACCCGGAGCGACACAAGTATAACTGGTACCTGTAATACAGAAGGTTTAAAGACATTTGAATTATAACGGGCGATCGTTACCAAACCGGTCATACGTCTTCCAATGGAGTTTTAATGACATTTATTGAGATATTGATTATCCAATTATTACAACATTCATTCTCCTGTATTAATGAAGGCATATTTCGTAGGATGTGTACATGTGTAGCTCATGTATAAATAGGACATGTTATTCCACTATAACCCTGGATATTCTAGTTATTACAAGATACTTGATGATATTCTCTCAATTTCTGTGCTTTCATACAAGTTATCGAAGCTCTGCGCATAGGTTGTTTCAAGGCTCAGACTAATCATTACTTTACTTTGTTTTATTATTATTTGTTTCCAGTATAATTTATCTAGAATCTTGTCTAATGTGTTGCTTGAGATCCACGTGTCCTTAACCACGTATACATATTCAACTGTACCGTTTTACAGGTAAACAATATTTTTGCAGTAAAATTACAATTTGGATGGTGAAAAAAGAACAACTCGAGTTACAAGGGAATTCAATAAATTTAGAATCTTTTGCTGGGAATTTTGGTATGTACATATAACTTATATGGCACTCATATTAAGTTAGAATTCAATAAATTTAGAAGTTGGTGAAGGACATAAACTATAAATGTACCTAGCTAATTAAGGTTTTAAAGTTGTACTCCTTGAACCAATCACTTAGTAATGTTATTTGACTTCTTAATTTACTTTTCACATATTTATGACAATTTATAAGTAACTTGATTATGATATTATTCAGTAATCTCCACGCCTAGTCATCGAAATTTGAGGGTGAGGACGTTCAGAACCTATACTTTTTTTGTGGTCAAAGATAATTTACTATTTGATTTATGCGATCAATGATGGGGAGAAAGATTTTTATTAGTTAGAGAAATGTATATGTTAGGATTAAACATTTATTATCGTGTCAAAAACTATAATTTATAAGTAAGGGTATAATTTTATTTCTTAAGCAAACCAACAAACAAGCACCATGTTCAATCATGACTTCGATTCATAGCATCATCGTGCCAAAAGCCATAACTAATAGCAAGAGTGCAAATTTATTTCTTAACCAAACTCATTAAACAAGTACCGTGTTCGACTATATGACTTCGACTCGGACTGTCGTGATAGGCAAGATGTTTGCGTTATCCAATGGAAATTAGGAAGGGAGATACTCATCACAATTGAAACCATATCTCCCAAGTTGATTTAGATTTGACATGAAATTAAAAGGCCCTTATCTGGCCAAATTTCCACTATTTTCTTGTCATTTCTTTTTGATATATCCGCACAGGAATACAGGAAGGTCACGGGATCTGATAAATCTTTATCCAAAATTAAAGTTATGGTATTTCCTCCCCTAAAATTATTCGTGCTTGGAGTATTATATATGCTTGGCATAATTTTGTCATCTTCATATTGCTACTTAATTCTTGCATAAAATGGGTGTATAATATATAATTCATCTTTAAACATCGTCATCATATCACAAAGTAGTAGAATTGAGTCAATTGACAATCAAGATCCAGTTGAATACTCTTTGCATAGCCCAAAGTCGGACCCCTCATTATATTCTCACAATTGCTGGAACACAGTTTCTGTGTGGACGAAATGTGAATACAGAATGTGCTGATTGTGATATATAGGAGGAAGTGAGAGCAGAAAATATTTATTAAAAATTGAGCTGGTATTTAGATTTGTAGACCCACCCACTAAAATCTCCTGGAGTTTCATTGGTCACATCACCAATTTGAGTTCTTCAACTTTATCCTCCTATGTGGAAGCAAAATAAAATTGTACGATTAGAGTTTTAAGTTATAGTATATATCATCAGCAAGGGGTGGATGTGACTTTTCGACTATGAGTTCATTTAAATTCATACTTTTGACATGGATTGCTATTGAATCAGCTACTGTTGCTGGGCGAGATTCTATCTTTTCCTTGTAGTCCACGAAATTTGACTCTGGGGAAGCTCATTCCTTGGATGGATCATAACTTATACAAATGATAGTCTCTGTAAGAAGATATATATATATATATATATATATAATTTTACTAAAATCTCAATAAGTATTAAATTTGAACTCACAATTCTAATATTATGATGAATTCAATCTTGAAAATTTTAAAAATTGAACCCATTAAATAAAAATTCTAAATTCATCTTTATTTATCGGTATAATATTTACACCATCAAGTCATCTTGTACTTGTTGTTATAGGTAAGCTATCTATTTTTAAGATAATAAATCTCATATTCTAAGAAGATTTACCTATAGATATCTTTTGAATAACTTGATAATGTATTTTTTTTATTATATTGACGATATACATAATTTAAATTCGATAAATATATGTTGGGAAAGAATAATTGTTTCTTCGTTTCCTTTTTACGCATCGCCGCTCTCTTTGATTGGAATTTGGAAAGGAGGAATAAACGATTTAGGTGAAGTCAATTATTTGCACGACTACACTTTATGGCATCTAATATATGATGTAAAGATTTGATTTCACATCATTGAATTCAATGAATCAACCCAAGAGATTTGAAAAAAGATAAAGGAAATAAAATTGCTTCCAGTGAAAACTTATAAAGTGAAAATGACTAGTGCATGCCTAAATATTTTCCGATGTCACTTCATTGGTTTTGCCTTTTATTTAGTTCTTAATTGGAGTTTGAGTGATTTTTAAAGTAATTGTGTACTCCCAAATTATTGCCACTTTAAATTAATCTTCTTTTATCGAGTGAATATAGTGCTAGTAACACTACAGGTCCAGTTTTAGGTAGTTTCACACAACTCCCTAATATAGAGTTAGTATCTTAGTGACAACTACTTTAAATTTATTTTTTATAGCTACAATGAAAGAAATAATTCCTTGATTATTTTTATTAATTGAAAGAGAATATATACGATTTACATATTTCCATAATAAGAGAATCCTATTACTATTCTAACTTCAAAACCCTATTCTAGTAGTACAAAACTCCTATAACTATGGTAAGTATACAAGACTAACTAAGGTAATCTTTACACTACAATATTACATCAATATACAAAGTAATATACTGCCCCTTATCCATGATGGGCCAACCCGAGATGGGATGGTCTGCCTTGTACCATGCTGGGCTTCAACTCAAAGGACCCGTGATATATACCATGTATAACAAGTGTATATCATGGATATATACCTTGCTTAACACACCCCCACAATCATAGCGGGCGATTTCCGTACGCTGAGACTGTCCCTAAAATCTTCAAAAAGAACCGATGGAAGCCCCTTTGTAAAGATGTATGCAATTTGATATCTAGAAGGGACATGGAAGACGCGAACTTGTTCACGAGCTACCTTTTCGCGAACAAAGTGAATGTCCATATCGATATGTTTAGTGCGTTGGTGCTGAACCGGATTACCCGAAAGATAGATAACACTAATATTATCACAATAAACTAAGGTAGCCTTCTGAATAGGACAATGGAGCTCTAAAAGAAGATTACGTAACCAACAGGATTTAGTGACCACATTGGCTACCCCTCGATACTCGGCCTCTGCACTTGAGCGTGATAAAGTCGATTGATGCTTCGCGGACCATGAGACCAAGTTATTACCAAGAAACATACAATAGCCAGACATAGACCGTCTGGTGTTCGGACAGCCGCCCCAATCAGCATCTGTGTATGAGACAAGAGTAGATGTCGACGACAGATATAAATGTATGCCATAGTCAAGTGTCCCCTGGATGTACCTAATAATGCGTTTGCGTGCATTCATGTGCTCAACTCTGGGATCATGCATTAACAAACACACATGCTGTACGACATACGTAATATTTGGTCTCATGAATGTAAGATACTGAAGGGCCCCTGCAAGACTGCGATAGCGGGTCAGATCCTCATAAGGTGAGCCAGCCGCAACACCCAACTTGGGTTTAGTATCAACATGAGTGGAAATAGACTTACAGGATGAAATCCCATCCCTCTCAATGATCTCAGCTGCATACTTCCTCTGTGATAAGAACAACCCACCTGCATGACGGGTAACAACAATCCCTAAAAAGTAACTCAAGGGCCCCAAGTCTTTCATAGCAAACTCAGAACTGAGCAGTGTCATGATAGACTGGCGTAATGCATTAGAAGAGGCAGTCAAGATAATATCATCCACATATAATAGTATATAAGCCAATGAAGAACCACGATGATATATGAACAATGAATTATCACCCCTACTGTGAGAGAACCCAATAGTCGAAACATAGTTTGCAAACCTCTTATACCAGGCCCATGGAGACTGCTTAAGCCCATACAAGGAATTCTTCAACAAACAGACACGATGAGGATATTTGGGATCTTTAAACCCCAAGAGTTGATGCATATAAACTGTTTTCTTGAGATCACCATGTAAGAAAGCATTCTTCACAACCACCCACCCCCTTCATCACACTCAAATCCACCCACCCCCACACTATCACCCACCCATACCTCCACGCACGACCCTCACCACCACCCACCACCACCATCACCCACCCTCACCGCCCCACCCTACACCACACACACGACCCTCACCACTACCCACCCCCACTAACCCACCCCTCTATTACCTCCACCCACCACCTACTTATTTTTTAAAGTTTCCATTTTATTCTTTACTTTACTTTTATTAATACATAAAAAAAACTAGTATGTAATTAAGGATTAAGAGTATTTGAGTAAATTTACATATTATTATACAGTATCATACAATCAAATTAAATAATAAAAATATTATTAAACTAAAATAAATAATACAGTTTATCCAAATATTATGTTCTTAATACAACATAATACAATACCACATTATATTATATCATACCATACTATACATTAATGAACCACACTAAACAACCATCCAAACATAGGGGAAAGGAAAACCAATTGGGCTGTGATGATAATGTTTGCTGAGCTAATTAATGTTAAGGCGTTAAATACAATTGGATAAGGAACACCGCATTGGGGGATTGTGGATAGTTACGGGTAAATAATTTCGGCCCTGCGGGTAACGACGAAATTAATTTATGAAGGGATATTTTTAGGAAATTAGTTTGCCTACAGTGGCTAGTCTGTGTTGTTTCCCCATATTTTAACTCAATGTGACCCAATATTTTTATGAATTATTTTGGGTTAACTCAATTTGACCCACCAACTCAATAATAACCCAATTTTTTTAAATTCAGGCGGATTGAGCTGTTTGGACGGGTTGAGCTATCTTTGTCACTTTTAAGTGAAATCTAATTCTCAACGATTTAAATGATTCGTAATCGCAAAATATACTAGTAATATTTTATCGGCATTTTTTTGCGCGGATTTCCCTTCAAATGCACTGGTCTTTAATTTTTGCCTTTCATATTTGTGATCTTTAATTTTTGTCCTTGTTATTGTTGGCACTCTATTGTACTTTATAAAGCAGTACGAGAAGTAAATAACTATTACAAGTGTTCAAAAGGATAAATAAATGGTCAATCTTCAAAACTGCCGCAAGCTTGTTGTGTCTTGAATCTTGATAACCTGAAATCAAGAAACAACTAAATCTGGATGGTTACAACGTTGTGTGTTGAGTCGAGAGATTGCCCTCTGTCCTTAAGACAAGATTGCCCCGTATATATGCTTTTACGTTAGCGGACAATAGTCTCTCAAGGTAAAACAACACTTTAATCTCAACGCTACAAAGTCAATAGGTTGAGCATGACGAAGAAAACAAATATGAATCGACTTGTTGAAGATATGGAAAAGGAAGGAAGAGTTTCTATCTTCTCTTCTGTTTTGTCTCTGTGTATATAATGTGTCTCTGTTGTGTATATCTTGTGTATATGAGTGCCTTTCCTCACTGTTTTTCGTCACTGTTTGGCAGTGTTTTAGTTCACTGAAAGTGCACTATTTTCGTGTTGTATATGCTATATTTCTGTGTCTGTCTGTTCTGTTTTTCAGTCACGAATTGAGCCAAAGGAGGCATCAATATATAACATGGAGGAGGGCTGTTCAACTGCCCAAAACATGGTTGTTAATGGCCATTAGGAGGGCTGTAAATGACAGGTTTAATGTCATTAGTGTGGCTGTTCATGGCCTTGAAGGAGGGCTGATTAAGGTCATTGAAGGAGGGCTGTTAATGGAGTAGTTAACAACCAAGTAATGGCTGGTTAATGTTCCAAAAATAGTCTAAACGGTAGGCAGAAAGTTTCTGCCTTCCGTCACTCCCAAAATCAACTTTCCAGAAACTATAGGGACTAAACTGTAAATATTAAGCAATTTGGGGTCCAAAAAGATAATATCAGAAAGTCCCCACAGCCCGTGACCCGAGCCCGGACCGGACGGACGGGCGACGGTGGCGCGCGTGTGGGCTTAGCCTTGAACTCAAGCACATCTAGGTCCTCCCTCCTTTAAACACATGGGATACCCCTTGGGGTCCCAAACCCTTTACCACATTAGAGACTTATATAGAGAGCAATTCTTCATATTCCCACTGATGTGGTAGATTTGTCCTACACCATATTTCCATGCCTCAAATACCTTACTTCGTGGACCAATATCTCTTTCATTTCTCAACGAAATTTGACGATTCTTGGCCCTACAGTCATCTACTCACTTCGTAGATCATGCATGTGCGAAGAGACAAAGCCTCCAACATGCGGAACACTAGTGTTTAATTCATTAAATATGGGTGGACGCACCTCCCCGCCAAAGGCAAATTTCCAACAGTTATTTATTTTATGAAAATATCAAGGCCTACTTCGCAAGGCATAACTTTTGTAACGTTTTTATTTTGGGAAATTGAAAATTTTCCTTCCCCGGCATAAATTATATAGGAATTAAGTTATGCGGCATAATTCGTAGTATTTTTCATATTATGTTGAGTGTTGAAATGTATGTCTTAATCTGAAATTTTGTTTTTTTCAAATTATGTTGAGTGTTGAAAGTTATGATTTGTCTCACATAATTTTTGGATTGTTATGATATTTATATCGAAGCTAAACACTAACTATATTTTATGAAATTATAATTATACCGCGTCAAAAAATAATAAAGAACAAAAATTAAAAAAATACAAATTTAACAAACAAAAGTTAAAGACCACACAGAAATAGAGGCATTTGTGCGAATGAACCTTTTATAGAAGGCGCACAATGTTGACGGGTTTGACGTTTCAATTTAAAGTTTATTTCATTCACGTTTTTATGTCTTGGAGGAAGGTATTTACCAAGTCTAAGTCGTAATACTTGAACTGGAGTTATTGTATATTAGTCATAAAGTACGAATAAATAATTTATTTTTGTCTGTCAAAATTTAACATATCCATTATATTCCAAAATGGATGAAATTGACCAAAATAGTCAAAAGAATCTAAATATAATAAGTTTATTCCAACTCTTACTTACCATTTAAGGACTTATTTCTATGACATTGGTTTGCCACTACGTGTTCCTATTGTTTTTTTAAAGTTAGAAGTCTTTATTTTTGCTTCTTATAGGCGAATTTGAATCTGATTTTGTTCTGGCATTTAGTGCAGACACATCTTACAAGTAAAATCTCATGTTACCTTTTTCTTAAGCAATTATTCATTAAAATGTTTTTTTATCTTTTTTATAAGGAACTCACAATTAATTGTCAATATGTTTGTTCTATATGTTTCACTATTTGATTACAACCTCCTATAAAATAATCGAACGAACCGTTCAAAGGGTCAACGAAGAGTTCTACGTTTACATGAGGACTACAACACCAAAAAACAATTAAACGGTGTAGTTCTTATATATATATATATATATATATATATAACATTTAATTAATTAAGTGTGCACGTTTGATCCCTTGTAGAAATATGTTATAAATAAATTTTGTTTTGAATTATATTATTCTCATGAAGTAATAGTACTAGCTTAACATAATACATGATTAATTTAATAATGGATCAATAAAATTTATTTTAAAAATTTGTAAATAATCACAAGCGGATGAGATAAAAAATGCATATTTTTAATAATAAAAGGTTAAATATATGTTCTTGGATATTATAGAATTAAAATATATCAATAATTAAGTGACCAAAATAGTGGTGATGACCTGGTGGATGGTAGATAATAATTGTCCTTTTTTAATTTTATCAGATCATTTACGAGTGTATTACACATTCTATATACTCCTATATTTTATGTTGGTTGTCAATAAATATACTTTTTGAATAGTATAAATATTTAATAGCAACAAGACCGAGTTTTAGATCAAAATAGAAGATGGGAACAAATTTATGTAATTGCTAATGACTTTAACCTTTTACTTTTATTGCATGAGGAAGCGATATATAGAAAACATTAAGATGGGAGTTGTCGCTCTATGTACATACATAAAGACATATACACGTCATATCTCTTTAGAGAAGATGGATTTATATCTTCTATACGTAGTATCATATATTATAATAGCTACTTCACATTTTCTGCATTATGGTACAAGAGGGGTTGCATCCTCCTCTATGATTGTGATGTTTAATAAACTTGATCACCTAGAAAATCTAGATTGGAGCTATAGGTGTTTCGAATTAATTTTTCATTCCTTATTAGTATTTGTTGATGTACCATTGATATATTATTATTTTATTTCATTCTCGATAACCAAAAACAACTATGGCACGCCAAGAGAAAGATTCAAAAGAAATACGTCATCCGGTTCTTAGCAAATACTAGAATCTTATCGCATGCATTTGAAAACTTAATTAATGATTAAATTTAATAAACGTAATTAGCTTCATTTAGCATTGTGCAGTTATAGCTCCCGCATGACACAAGGGTTCTCTTCTATCCACACACGTTAATTAAACATTTATCATGAGTAGTTCTATACCATCCATTCCCTTGTACTTTTTTTTTTCTTCATACGGTGTTCGATATCTGTGATGGAGCCCGACAATATCTGATTTTTCTCCGTATATCAAGAATTTTTCCATACTCAGAAATTGAACCCGAAACCTCTAATTAAGGGAGAATTAGTTTTATCCGCTGCACCACATTCTTTGATGGTACTTATACTTGTTACGTTCCCTTTTTGCCCCTTGTTCATAAAAAAAATTAATTAAAAGAACAATATGATTAAATTATTCCTCCTTCTAAAATTATGTGTTTTTTTTTTGCTTTTCAAGATTCAAACTAAATGATCTTTGATCAATATAAATATATTTTTCATCTTATTAATATGAGAAGAAATATACTAGCATTTTTCGTATAGTTTTTGAATATTTAATTTTTAATAATAAATTAATTAAATTTAGCTTCGAAGATTTATCGAATTAACTCTCGATAAATAACAATGTCACGTAAACTGAGACAGGTCGGTAAATACCTTTCTTTGATCTTTCATCTCAATGTATATTACTAATATTTCTTTAAATAAAAATGACAACTACAAGAGAGCGGAAATTATTCGCTTAGTTGTAAGGTAAGCAAGTAGACACATACACAAACACACGAACGAAGACAAGAAAGCCTTTTGGACAGAAATACAAAGCCCGGTTCAATATAGATGTGCTCAAAGAGGCTCGAGGATAAGGCATGCTGTTGTTATTCACACTACACCATGTGGAAAACATGTGAGATGATAACTTCTTCTTTTTGTTTGTCTAATTAGTTTCTGATCTTTCTTGGGATTATCTTCAATTAATAGAGATCTTATTTGTCTTTGTCAGAAAATATATCGTTTGTGATCTGTAAGATCTACACGTGACAAAAAATTTATGTGAAATTTTGTCACATGCTACAATTCCTTTCTGCGTACTTGCAATTTCAACCCCTTTACAATAAAAAATTGAGCTTTTCCCACTCTTGTTAGAGAGCTGCATTCGGTCGAGTTGATCACATTTGACAAGCGGTCTAACAGTTGCAATTTACACGTATTATATTTTTATTAGCTGCATTAGCATGTAATTCAATGTCATGCATGTCAAACTCATGTATTGGATTTTTTGACGTTCACGTGTTTAGAACATACAATTGGACGAGATGATATGTATATATAATTACTAATTAAGTTTAAGTGATTAAATGACAAATCGTATCAAATTTAAGGACTATTTGATTCACAATATAATACTAACATGTAATTAAATGACATGTGAAACTCACGTGTTGGCGTTTTAAGAGTTCGTGTGTTTAGAATACACTAATTGGGGCGAGGTGAAATGTGTTTATATGATTACTAATTAGACTTAAGTGATTAATTTGTAAATCGTGTCGAATTTAAGGGATTCGATTTAGGTATTTAGACTATGCTAATATGTAACTAAGTGGCATGTGACACTCACGTATTGGGTTTTTAGAGTTCACGAGTTTAGAACATACATTTGGGACGAGGTGAGACGTTTATATGATTATGAATTAAGTTAAGTGATTCACTAATAAATCATGTCAAATTTAAGGAATTATTTGATTTAAGTATATTTTTTACTACCTAAAAGAATGAACGCAATATTCGACATGCACTTCACACTACAAGAAGAAAGACATTTGCCAACAATAATTTTTGCTGCCATATATTTGATGTTGTTGCTAAAAGTAATTTTCACAACAGCAAAAATTATTGCATGATGTTGTAATAACCTCCGATACGAAAAGTTTTCGCAACAACAATTTATTTTTTTGTTGCCATTTACGTTTTTAGCAACAATATATTATTTTTTTTGTCATTTACCCTTTTAAGCAACAATATATTTATTATTACTAAAATTTTATTGTCAATTCTATATTTTCTTGTAATGTCATCTACTACGTATAACATTTATCTTTTGAAGAAGTCCACAAGATAACAACTTTTTACTGTTATAGTTGAGATAACATTTAGAGAGTTGATCTAATATATCCTTATTTTGAATTCTAACCTCAATACATAAATAATATTAAAAAAGTATTAATCATTTGAAATTTTAAAAAATGGAGGAAATCATGTACGTACTACTCAACATTTTTCTAATACAAAACTATTATTATAATTACATATGTATAAGAATCCTACTATAAATATATACGAAATATACGATATTCACACTTAAATTCTTTCATTCTCGTCTACTAAGAATCCTACTATAAATATATACGAAATATACGATATTCACACTTAAATTCTTTCATTCTCGTCTACCATTAATTTCTTTTGCATAGTATATACTTCTAAAATTCTTTTCTTCATTTTATAATGTGAAAATATGGTCTTGGCTATAGTTGGGCCTACCTAACGATACACTTTGGAACCCACCTAAGTTTACCTACTGAGCCCACGTGTGGCTTGCCAATCGTTGACTACTGTCCACGTTGACATTAAATTCCCAAAATTATCGTCCTTATCACTTTATCTAGAGGATGGATTTGTCCCCGTTTGGGTTAATCCAATTTCTTAATTTCCTATTCTACCTTTCAGTTATCACACTAATGTGGACAAATTGCACCGATAACCACGTATAAAGAGATAAAGACTGGTTCAAGTTCAACTAAATTGGGTTAAAAGTAGAACTAAGTTGGGCTAAATATCAAAGTAGCTGGTTAGTTACTCCAAACTAGTTTTTAGTTAAATGTGACACGAATCCGATTCGTCTTGTGGACGTGTTCAAATACTTGCTTCAATTTGCAATTGCTTTAAATATCAAATTCTATGCAAGAGACGTGCTTTGACCAACCCCCAACAACATTACAAAATTACAAATTTGAAGAAAGTATATGAACAATTTTGCATTGACGATGTTTCTTGGTATGTTCAAGAAAATCAAAATATTATTAATTGTCTTATGCATGCAATGCATGATATTCATTCAAATTTGGGTATGTTCGTCGTATAATTAAGGAATATTTTAAAAAATATATAATATTTAATTTTTTCACGTCACATAATTCAATATATAATATTATATAATATTATACTTTGGGGGTGAGGGGAGCATTACAACAACAACATACCCAGTGGAATTCCACGTGGGTTCTAGAGATGATAGAGTGTACGCAGACCTTATCTCTACCTTGGTAGGTAGAACGACTGTTTCCGAAAGACCACCGGCTCAAAACAAAACATAAGCACAAGCAAAGCAAGAGAAACGGTCACACTCGGACAAGAAATTTAAAGCATTCTAGAAAAAGAAGCAGTAATTAATGCAGGTAAATAAGATAAACAAAGTACACTAAAGAACACATAGCATCATAAATCAAACGATAGAGGACTATAAAGCAATATTGCGCCTACTAGTATGATAGGTTGAGCAGGCCTACAATAATTACACTACAACTACCTGTTTGTAAGCGTAAGTATAACTACACTCGACTACCTACTACCCTTTTGGCTAATCCATGTCCTCCACAACCCCCTATCTTAGGTCATGTCCTCAGTAAGTTGCCCCTGCGTCATATCCCGTTTAATCACCTCTCTCCAATACTTCTTCGCCTTACCTCTACCCCTCCTGAACCTGTCCATAGCCAACCTATCACACTTCCGCACTGGCGCATTTGTGTCTCTCCTATGCACATGCCCGAACCATCTCAACCTCGCTTTCCGCATCTTATCCTCCACCGAGGCCACTCCCACTCTGTCCCGGATATTATAATTTTGAATCATATCCCTCCTTGTATGCCCACACATCCATCTCAGCATCCTCACCTTCACAACTTTTCATCTTTTAGATGTGCGGAGTCTTGACGAAGTCTTGATTGGCCAACACCCTGCCCCATACAACATATTCGGTCTAACCACCACCCTATAGAACTTGCCTTTAAGTTTTGGTGGCACTTTTTTATCGCACAAGACTTCAGATGCGAGCCTCAATTTCATCCACCCTGCCACAATACGATGTATGACATCGTCATCAATCTCTCAACTCCTTTGGATAATAGACCCGAGGTACTTGAAACTTTCTTTCTTTGGAATGACCTGAGTACCAAGCCTCACCTCCACGCCTGTCTCATGGTCGCTCCCGTTACTGAACTTGCACTCCAAGTATTCTTTCTTGGTCCTACTCAGCCTGAACCCTTTAGACTCTAAAGTCTGTCTCCAAACCTCCAGCTTAGCATTTACTCTGCTGCGAGTCTCATCAATCGGGATAATGTCATCTGCGAATAAAATACACCATGGCACCTCCCCTTAAATATATCGCACCAGTCCATCCATCACCAAGGCAAATAGGAATGGGCTAAGAGCTGATCCCTGGTGCAGCCCCATCATTACTGAAAAGTGCTCCGAGTCTCCTCCTACTGTCCATACCTTAGCCTTGGCTACATCATACATATCATTGATCACCCTAGTGTACGCCACAGGTACACCTCTAACCTCCAAACATCTCCATAGAATCTCCCTAGGGACTTTGTCGTATGCCTTCTCGAGGTCGATAACAACCATATGTAAGTCTCTCTTCCTCTCCCTGATGAGATAAGGATGAATGTTTCTAAGGGGGGAAAGATGTAATGTCCCGTACTTTCGAATTACGGTTTAAATCGCTAAGCGTATATAAAATCGCTAGGCATGTGTAAATAGACCCGAGCGTTGGAAAAAATTTATGTTATATTTACATATGCTAATAAAGATATTAGTATATAAAAAATATTAAACCCCGAAATAATTTTGGACGTAAGAAGTACACCGACGGGAGCCGGAAATAAATTTGGCACGTGTATGAAGAGGTTATGGACTAGTGTCATATCACAAATTATGACATTAAATATATGAAGGTCCTATAAGTTGTCAAGATTTAAGTGAATTAGGATCACAGAATTAATTATGTGTGTGATTGATAAATTTTGCGGAGGCAAGTCACTTAATTAAATTAAGTGACCATGCATGGGAAGCAAGGTGGCATCAATTGAGGCTCCCCACCACCAAGAATTGGCTGGTGGGAGACGGAATCATTACCGCCATTTAAGGCAAATGAAACATTCCACCCAAAGCAAAATTTTAAGGGAATTAGGAAGCAATTCGTTTTGCGGTAGGTTAGGAAATAGGGGAGTCATTTTGTTTTGCCTTGGTTTATTTATGAAAGGAGGGAACGGCTAGTGAGGGTTCTGGAAAATAGAAACCTTGTACAATTGTTGCAAAGTAGCGATTCCAGCAACGGATAGTATTAAGTTAAATTGAGGTATGTTAAGACAAATTATTTCTTTCTTTTGGCATGTTTCATGTAACAAAATATAACCGTGATATTGCTCCATAATTTATTCTACTCCTAATAGTTAAGAACATTCATGTTATTGATTCGTATGATGAAAGTATGTCTAAATATATTTCTAAGTCCTTATTGAGGCATAAGGGAAATATGTTGATATTCACAGTGTTAGCCAAAAGTGCAAGGATATTATGTCACTCGGAGTATTTTATAGTCATTCATGCATATTCATTTGCATTGCATTCGTAAATTACACTGGACCCACTGGTGCTATGCACACTAATATATGGTAAATATTATATATGTAGGGGATATGGGAAAAGAGGGAAAGACGTTATATACGCACACCACCTGCAGCTGGTACAAATTATTACAAAAGAGCCCGAAGAGGCCAATATGATGTGATGATGTGATATGATGCCTATATGGTTTATTGGGACGGGTTGCACGATTCGCAACACTAACATATATTGGGACGGGTTGCATGATCCGCAACACTGACATATACATATATACCGCACTTGCATCATGCATATATTCGTTAACCATTACATGGTAGGATGCCCACAGAGGCTGTCATGGTAAGGAAATTGCCCGCTGAGGCCAATGAATATGGACACTGCATTGTGCATAACGTGTAGGCAAAGTGTATTAGGATCCTAAGAAGCAGTTACTGTTGGTTAGTTGTTTATGTTTCAGTTATTGGTATATTGTTGTTATGCTGTTATTTATGACTGACATACTCAGTACATCAGTCGTACTGACGTCCCTTTTGTCGGGGGACGCTGCGTTTCATGCCCGCAGGTTCGTATAGGCAAGGCGACGACCCACGTGAATAGGTTGTAGATTTCAGCGGATTTTTGGAAGCACTCCTCTCTTTCCGGAGTGTCGGTCTGATTTTGATATGATACAGTTTTGCATGTCGATATGGGTATGGCGGGGCCTTGTCCCGACCTTTGATGTTGCTACTCTTAGAGGCTTGTAGATAGGTGTCCTGTGTGTAGTAGTCTTGTATGGCCTTGCCGGCCTTGGTATGCATATATATAAGTTGGTTACCTGGTTGTTCATAATTTTCTTTCGGCTTAGTCCGTAATTAATTATGATTAGATGTTCATGGTAAGAATGGCGGTACCCGGCGGGTGGGATCCGGGTGCTCGTCGCGCCCTACGGTTTGGGTCGTGACAAGATACTCAAAATAATTCCTCTGTGGGTGACATTTCCTAACTTACCACTGAGTTGATGGAGTCCTGATTCTCTTAGCAGACTTGCTAGTGTGCTTGATACTCCCTTGTGTGATGATGAATGCACCTCTCATAAAGAGAGGATTTCCTATGCTCGAGTGCTTATTGAGATGGACATTACTGTAACCTTTCCGGTGATTGCAAAGGTATTGGACTCAGCGGGTCAGTTGTATAATCAAGAGGTCAGATAAGAATGGTGGCCACAATACTGCCCAGTTTGTTGTCAACTTAGGTATATTTGCTGTGTTGAGAAACCAAAACCTTAGCCTAAAAAAACAAAGCTGCTCCTAAGAAGACTAAGCAAGTTTGGCATAACAAGGATGGCCCAATCCCACCAGTCCCTGCTAATGTACCACGAGGGAATGTGGATAACAACCATGTCAATGATGAGGAAGGATGGATTAAAGCAAAGGGCAAAGCAGTTACTCGACCCCAGGTTGATGAGAAAAGCCAACAGTATTTGATAGATGTAGAAAATGGGTTCACCCCCTTTAAAGGTACTACATTTCAGCAGGTACTACAACAAGCTTTAGGAATGGTGGATACAAGGTGCAGCACTAGTACAGGAGGTAAGCCTCCTGACCCCCACATTTCCCATCAATGATAATTGCAACATGGAAGGTTAGGGGATTTAATAAGCTTTTCAAGTACAAGGAGATGATGAAAGTTGTAAATAAAGTGAAGATAGTAGTTTTAGCCATTACTGAGCATAGAGTCACTAAACAAAATGCCCCAAGTATCCTCAAGAGAGTATTCCCTACCTGGAGTTGGCATGATAGTTATGACACTAATGGGAGAGGAAGGATCTGGTTATATGGAAGGAAAGGAACATGCGAGTATTTCAAGATAAACATCATATGATGATTAATTTGATAATCCAGGAGGTGTGCTTCAGAGGCAACTTGAAACCCAAAATAGCTAGATGGTTCACAGATTTTGACTTTTATCCTGCTTAATTTGTAGTAAGTTGCATTGTTAGTTGGCAAATAGGTAGATTGAAAGTCAGCTTGTCTGAAGGGTTGGGAATTGGATCTCTGTCCAACTCTCAGACCTTACTGCTTTGTAACAACATCCATTTGATAATAAAATATTTTACTTACAAAAAAAAAAGGCGATTATACACAAATATGTTGAAAACAAGTGTTTATATACAAAAATTGAGCTACGTAAATATTTTTAAAAATAAACATAAAGTGTAATTAGATGAAAATGCCAGAAATATCAAAATAGACGATATGTCATTTCCTCAATCAATTAATCACTCCCACATGCATGTACATGCATACCTTCCAATAGGAAAAATATAACACAACGTGAGATCAAACTGCATACTATGTGAAAAGAATATAAATGTTAGTGTTAAACTGTTAATTCAACCTTAAAAGTTAATTTATGAAGTGATGATTGCCCAATATTATATAAAAAAGCAATAATCTATTCTCTGTCAGTATGGACAGTTTAACAATTTTCTGTTGGAAATTAGCCTTTGGCGGGGAGATGCGTCCACCCATCTTTGATGAATTAAACACTAGTGTTCCGTATGTTGGAGACCTGGTCTCTTTACACATGCATGATCTACGAAGTGAGTAGATGACCGTAGGGCCAAGAATCGTCTAATTTCGTTGAGAAATGAAAGAGATATTGGTTCACGAAGTAAGGTGTTTAAGGCATGGAAATGTGGTGTGGGACAAATCTACCACATCGGTGGGAATAGGAAGAATTGCTCTCTATATAAGTCTCTAATGTGGTAAAGGGTTTGGATCCCCAAGGGGTATCCCATGTGTTTAAAGGAGGGAAGACCTAGATGTGCTTGGGTTCAAAGCTAAGCCCACACGCGCGCCGCCGCCGCCCGCCCGTCCCGTCCGGTCCGGGCACTGGTCGTGGGCTGTGGGCTGTGGGCCTTTCTGATATTATCTTTTTGGACCAGAGAACTCTGTCAGATGTACAGTTTGATCCCTGAAGTTTCAGATGTACAGTTTGGACCAGAATTCTTTCATATGTACAGTTTGGTCCCTGAAGTTTCAATATTTACAGTTTGGTCCCCAGAATTTCTGGAGACTTTTTCTGCCTACCGTTGGACTGCGTTTTGGAGCATTAACCAGCCATTACTTGGCTGATTAACTCTCCATTAACAGCCATTACTTGGGGCATTTGGGCAGCCTTCTTCAAGGCCTTAATAGCCATTACTTGGCTGTTTTAATGGCCTCCTTTAAGGGCCATTACAGCCTTGTTTGTGGCTGTTGGACAGCCCCTCCTCTTGCTATATATTCAGCTTCAATTGGCTGAAAAACAGAAGCAAGAAATAGGCAGAACAGGGGGCGAAAAACAGGCAGAAAAACAGACGAAAAGCCACTACAAAACAGGCCGAAAAAATCACGAAAACAGTGACCAAAACTGCTCGAAACAGTGGCTGAAAATCAGTCAAAAACAGTGACCAAACCCTCACGTATACACTAGATATACACTACAGAGACACACTATATACACAGAGACAAAAGAGAAGAGTAAAGAGAAACTCTTCCTTCCTATTCCATATCTTCAGCAAGTCGAGTCATATTTGTTTTCTTCGACAGGCTCAACCTATTGGCTTTGTAGTGTTGAGATTAAAGTGTTGTTTTATCTTGGGAGACTATTGTCCGCTAACGTAAAAGCATATATACGGGGCAATCTTGTCTTAAGGATAGAGGGCTATCCTCGACTCAACACACAACGTTGTAACCTTCCAGATTTAGTTGTTTCTTGATTTCAGGATATCAAGATTCAAGACACAACATACTTGCGGCAGTTCTCAAAGTTGGCTTTGCAAGGTGATCAAGATTCAAGACACAACGCACTTGCGGCAGTTTTGAAGTTTGACCATTAATTTATCCTTTCGAACATTTGTAATAGTTATTACTTCCCGTACTGCTTTATAAAGTACCATAGAAACACCAATAATTTAAGACAAGATTGTATTGTAATACTATTAGTGTTCGAAAGATGTCGGTCAAAAGTTGTGTGACCAAATCTGGATATGGAAATGGTTTTCTGGTAGAAGAGAGTGATGATGATGAACGTATTCATATTGTCACCGCTACCAAGACTGGTGGGAACAAGCGCTCTCGAGAGCCTGAGGATGTCAACTGGGACAAGAGGAGAAGACTGAAGATGTACTTCTATCTTGCAGCAGAAGGCCTGTATCTATCCCAGACAAAAGATCCGAATAATGGTAAGAAGGAACTGGACACTCAGTCTGATGAAGTGACTGAAGTGAGCCAGAATCCGAAATTGGGATAACTATTTTTCTTACTTGTCAAGAATAAAGATTAGATGATGAGTATTTTTCTTACTTGTCAAGAATAAAGATTAAATGATGTCTGATTAAAAATGGATTAAAGTAAGGAGGAATATGAAAATAATTTATATTCCTTACGCTTTAACAAATCAGAAGTTTAATCTCATCTTCTTTTCCGTTTAAAGATTGGAGTTTGTAAACGACTTAAAAAGATCCGTTCTTTTAAGTGTAAATTATTTAAAGCGTGTAAAGTATGTTCGCACATACGATGGAGAAAGATCCACTAACTGTGCAAAAACTGTTACAACTCTTAAGTAAGCGCCAAGAATTATCTGGGCACCAATCATAACGGAAGAAGTCTAAAAGTTAAAGACGTAGAACCTGTCATACTATTTGGCAGAAGATCCTTCATAGGATGATATTGGACACTCAGTTATATAAAGCCTCCGGGCGACTGGAGTGGGCCAAAATTCCTTTGATATGATGATATTGGACACTTTCGGTCATACAAAGCCTCAGGGTGGTGGAGTGGGGCCAGAATTCATTTCATAGGAAAAGTAATGGACACCTAGTGTGGTGGGCCAGAGTTTCCAGGTCTTAATGATCTGAAGGCCTAAAGAAAGGCAGTAAAGAAATAGGACACTCAGTCTGCCAAAGCAACTGAAGTGGGCCAGAGTATCGAGATCACATATGATCCGGTTACGCCCTAACCACGGGCAAGAGGTTGTTCATGTGAAGCAACGCCACCTCTAAAATCAAAGAGGCTGGAGAGGTTGTCCTCAATAGGACTTCAGGGAATGAGATCACTCTAAGATGAGGTGATACTTGTTCCTAACTTGGTTTAAGGGACGCTGTTGGTCAAGCTGGTTTGAAACTACTCCAACAGGTCCGTAATAACTAAGAATGGTACAGGATGCGTAGAGCCAAATGAATGATATATTTGTAATCCGTGCATCTATTCCATCATAGATTAAGACACGTTAAATAGCAAGTCATTCAAAAGCTAACGATGTTGAGATTGTTGCCTTCTGTCGACATAAACCCTCAAAATGAATGTGAGGTAGATGAAGAGGCAAAATCACCTTTCCAAATTCCGTCAAGGGAATAGCGAAAGAAGCACCGCTCCTCTAGAACTTAGTCACACCTACTTGGGTGATTTGAAGTTTATACAAAATAGAGGGGGGAGACTAGTACGTTGTGATCTTCATTAATGATGGTACAACGTATGGAATCCTTTGTTTGTTGAAAAGCAAAGATGAAGTTGTAGAAGCGGATAAGCGCTACAAAGCAGAAGTTGAAAATCAACTAAGCCTACGGATTGAGAAATTCGTAGTGATAGAGGGGGAGAATGTGAAGCATCGTTCATTTCGCACCTCACCCAGCGGTGTTAGCCAAGCGCAAAGTCGTGCGCCCAATTTATGTGGGGTTGCTTGGTAAAAGTTGGAATAATGAAACAGGTCCAGTTGTACCTAAGACTGTAGATTGCATATCCATTGGATCTGCAAATAACAGTAGTGATGATCGCCTCTTGGCGTCAAAGAATACTGAATTCTTTGAAGATAGCTTTCCTTGAAAAAGGAAAAAGAAGTAATTGCTCAAGGTTAACAAGAAACCCGCGAGGGCCTGACTGTCCGAAACTAGACGTTCGTATCTACGAGGACTCGAAAGTTCTTGGCTATCCGGAACTTAATATTCGGATCTGCAGAACTCAGGGATTCTAGATGTAGAACCGAGAAGGAGCAAAAGGGGACAAAGACTTGTTCCATACCTTCTAGCTTGTATGGTTGAGAACGAACCATGGACAATTAACAAAGAATTGTCATCTCCAAAAACACTGCGTTGGAAAGAAGCTAAAGAAAGAAATAGATTCTATCATATAGAACCATACTTGCGTAATGGTTGATCTTCCTCCGGGAAAAGAACCTTTGGGTTGTAAACTGTGCTCCCCTGTGAGTAGCTTCACATCCAGGGCCATTGCAGTCTTGCGTGGCATGGATGTTGAAACAGCTTTCCCAACCGGAGAGTTGGAAGAAGAGAATCAGACTTGGTTTGCTGAACTGTTGGGCTTCTTCCTGAACTTTCATTTTGGTCCCTGAAATGTTTACATTTTGGTCCTGAAAGTTTCAGATAAAACAGGAACAATGAATCTGACCACAGAAACATTGACTCTGAAGTTAGAAAGCCATCAGTTGGAGAATCAACAGTCTGAAAGTAAAAGTCATATTGAAACAAAGTCTCGATATGAAAGATATGGGTACCACAGATGACATCTTAGGAATTGGATTTCTAAGACATCTAACGGACTGGTCAATAGTAGACAGTCTCGTTGAAGCCACCAATGGATATGAATCATAGAAATGATTGGAATCATGGTGCTCCCATAGACAAAGAGCGATATGCACAGGTCATGTGTAGTTCAATGTATTGTACACACTACAACCGACCTGGTATCATCCTACAAACAGATCAGTTGAACTAAGGTTCACTGATGATCTTAATACATGATCAATAGAAGGCGTTAAGTCAGATATGACGATATCTGAATTATTCGCTTATCTACAGATTATAGTATTCTGGATGTCCAGCGGTTCTGGGAGAACACAGTGATGCAAACTGGACATCAGATCTGAAGAACACCAAAGCCACAAGCAAATGTGTATGGTGGGTCTTGGAAAATCCTCTAAGCAAACTTGCATCGGCCGATTCATGATGGAATCGGAGTTTATCGCTTTATACAAAGCATGAAAGAAGTTGAGTAACTTCACGGCTCCTTAGAGGACGTCCCTTATTGGGAGATACCCGTGTCTTCAGCAGTTATACACTGTGGCTAGCCGGTCGGCTTCAGGAAGGACACGGATGACGGCGTCTAGACATATCTTTTAGGATCTGTCGGAGACATAAGACCGTATGGCAGTTGATCATCACGGGTGTCACATCCTTGTTTACTAACTAAGGGACTACCCGGAGATCAAGTGTTCTGCATGTCTAGGGGAATTGGCTTAAAACCCAAACAATACGAACCTTTGCGGTGGAAACCCAACCATACTGATTGGAGATCCCAAGAATGTGGTTCAATGGGAAAACTAAGCGGCAAAAGGTTCAGTTGAGCGCTTCGGTGGAAGCAAGAAGCACTTCGGATGATGATTGCATGCGAAAACATGAATCCAAAGTCGTTCCCGCGATAGACATTAAAGTGCTCGCTGCATGGTGGGTAAAGGTTAAGCTTCCAACCCTTTTAAAAGATCCTCAAACGGTTGAGGTTAGGGTTGTGGAACTTTTAATGATTCCTAACACTTGTGAAGTGGGGTATAGCAGGATACCTTGTAGGAGATCACCTATTTAAGTGCGAGGATGGCCGACTCAAATGAACGCACTTAAGAATCCAAGTGTGTCCATGGCCACAACGGACGTAAACGTAAGAAGGAAAATGAATAAGAAGAGTTATTGTGTTGATATCGTTGTCTTGGCTTACACTAAACACCGACGGTTCAAGACATCACGTTCACCGCAGCAAAGTAAGTCCGATGGTATTCAACTAGGGAAGGTTCAAAGCGTAAGCTACCTCTCCTGATGCAATATCTTTTCGTTGAAAGATTGCTGAAATGTAGGCACCTTGTGTGTGCGCCACAATCTCTCTTTCATAGAGGGGATTGTTGGAAATTAGCCTTTGCGGGGAGATGCGTCCACCCATCTTTGATGAATTAAACACTAGTGTTCCGTATGTTGGAGACCTGGTCTCTTTACACATGCATGATCTACGAAGTGAGTAGATGACCGTAGGGCCAAGAATCGTCTAATTTCGTTGAGAAATGAAAGAGATATTGGTTCACGAAGTAAGGTGTTTAAGGCATGGAAATGTGGTGTGGGACAAATCTACCACATCGGTGGGAATAGGAAGAATTGCTCTCTATATAAGTCTCTAATGTGGTAAAGGGTTTGGATCCCCAAGGGGTATCCCATGTGTTTAAAGGAGGGAAGACCTAGATGTGCTTGGGTTCAAAGCTAAGCCCACACGCGCGCCGCCGCCGCCCGCCCGTCCCGTCCGGTCCGGTCTCGGTCTCGGTCTCGGGCTCGGGTCACGGGTCACGGGTCGTGGGCTGTGGGCCTTTCTGATATTATCTTTTTGGACCAGAGAACTCTGTCAGATGTACAGTTTGATCCCTGAAGTTTCAGATGTACAGTTTGGACCAGAATTCTTTCATATGTACAGTTTGGTCCCTGAAGTTTCAATATTTACAGTTTGGTCCCCAGAATTTCTGGAGACTTTTTCTGCCTACCGTTGGACTGCGTTTTGGAGCATTAACCAGCCATTACTTGGCTGATTAACTCTCCATTAACAGCCATTACTTGGGGCATTTGGGCAGCCTTCTTCAAGGCCTTAATAGCCATTACTTGGCTGTTTTAATGGCCTCCTTTAAGGGCCATTACAGCCTTGTTTGTGGCTGTTGGACAGCCCCTCCTCTTGCTATATATTCAGCTTCACTTGGCTGAAAAACAGAAGCAAGAAATAGGCGAGCAGGCGAAAAACAGGCAGAAAAAGCAAAAAGCCACTACAAAACAGGCCGAAAAATCACGAAAACAGTGACCAAAACTGCCAAACAAAGGGCTGAAAATCAGTCAAAAACGGTGACCAAACCCTCACGTATACACTAGATATACACTACAGAGACACACTATATACACAGAGACAAAAGAGAAGAGTAAAGAGAAACTCTTCCTTCCTATTCCATATCTTGACAAGTCGAGTCATATTTGTTTTCTTCGACAGGCTCAACCTATTGGCTTTGTAGTGTTGAGATTAAAGTGTTGTTTTATCTTGGGAGACTATTGCCCGCTAACGTAAAAGCATATATACGGGGCAATCTTGTCTTAAGGATAGAGGGCTATCCTCGACTCAACACACAACGTTGTAACCTTCCAGATTTAGTTGTTTCTTGATTTCAGGATATCAAGATTCAAGACACAACATACTTAAGGCAGCTTCTCAAAGTTGGCTTTGCAAGGTGATCAAGATTCAAGACACAACGCACTTGCGGCAGTTTTGAAGTTTGACCATTAATTTATCCTTTCGAACATTTGTAATAGTTATTACTTCCCGTACTGCTTTATAAAGTACCATAGAAACACCAATATTTTCTTCTTTGTCTTTTTTGTTTTCCTTTAGAAAAGGTGGTTACGATAAGGTATTTTCCTACCAATAAATTAATCTACCAACTTTAACAATCCCAAGGGTAATTGCACCGAATTAGAAGAGAATTAGGATTTTGATTTTAGGCGATAGCACTGCATGCGTTCTAAATATCCCACTAGCTAGGGTGGAAACTATTCAGATTCAAATATATTTCGTGCAAACTATTTAGATATATTTTGTGCGAATTTGTTTATGAAACTATTCAGATATATTTCGTGCAAATGATAGTAGAAGGATTCGAGAAAAGCATGTCCAGGCGGCTCAACAAAATTGATGGCCTAAAGCCGAATCATAAAAAGAGGCTTTAAATTTATTTCATAATATTCAGACACTAATGAGATAAGAGGACATTGTTTTTTACATCTATGGATCAATCACACAATTGGCAAGTTAAATGTCTGAACACAAAAGATAAATATATGCCGAGGAGGAAAAATTAAAGTTGAAGAAAGAAATAAAAGTAATATTCCCACCGTTTTCAATTTGTATATACTTTAGTTTGATTGAACTTCTGAAATTTGTAATAAAAATATGCATATTTTTTTGTGTGTTTATAAGACTTTTAAAACTTGTGATTTTAAACATGTCATAATATTTTTGTGGCTATAAAAACTTGTTACTAATGATAAAATGGAATGTTTATGTTAAATTGTTTTAAATTTAAAAAGGTTTAAGTCCTTTTGAGTCGGACTAGTAAGAAAATAGTACAATATAAATAGAACGGAGGGAGCAATTAACTAGAAAGAAGAAAATTTATAGTAATTTACTTACCCATTCGGAAAACTTCAACCAAGTAAGAAAAAAGAACATAATATTTAAGATCTTTTATGAATAATAATTATATAAATCATAGTATATTCTATAAAATAGTGCTTAATACGATTAGTTGTTTTGGGGCCTAAAACAGTGGCTTCAATGACTTTACAATTGAGCTTGCCCTGAGCATGCAGAGAAGAAGAGCTTATATTTGCATGTTAAAATATTTTGATATTAACAATTGATGATGTATGACTACTGTAAATAATAGTAGTACTATTGCATGTATAAAAGAAAAATAAACCTAATACCACTCAACTTATTAATGCTTTGAAAAGTTAAAGAGGTCTTTAGTACTTAATAAGATACATTATGAATAGATATACATAACATAACATGAGACATTTTAGATATCGAACTGAATATAGAGAAGATATCATGTGATGTAAGGAAAATTTTATCTTTTCCAAAATCGTTCCAAAAAAGGTGAGTTTTTATTGTCACACCACTCTTATCATAAATCATATGAAGTCCAAAAAATAGATGCCTTTAATCCTTGAAAAGATAGAATTGCTATTCAATTTCAGTGTGGAATTCAAGTCAGTATGCCAAACAAGTAGAGGAACAAATCTTATTCTCAACGTCGACATCATATATATATATATATATATATATATATATCCTTTTATTTTGTTTTGTCGTTTTCCTGATAAACTCAAACGTGAAAAATTATGAGATATAGCTTCGATGTCTTCCTCAAGTGTTTGTTGAAGTGTAGTTGCAAACTACAAATTAAAGAATCAAGCATTGGAGTGTTTACTATTACGATTATATTCAATATGTTTGATTTGACTGGAGGTTAATATCTTTTGAAACAATATTGAATTTGTTCTTTTTGCAAGAAAATAATACTCATATTTATATTGTTCAAATATATTTTTGCCTATATATATATATTTAACAATACATGGATATAAAGAATATTAATGAAGCATTATTCGAGATACAACTTGGACCCAAAGCTAAAGTCAGAGCCAACCGCGCGCGCTAATCAACGTCGTACGGAGAGTGTAATTGTTGAGTTTAATATGTAATTTAGTACAAATACTTTTGTCTCGAGATATGTGTTAGAATTTGTCCTAAATTTTCTATCTTATTTGAATTCTATTATAATTATATTTTAGATTTCTTGGTCGAAAATGTATTCTTTGTAGAAAAGAACTCTACCACAATGTATAAATACAAGATATTTTCAAGATATACAAGATATTTTCTTCTATAAATACAAGATATTTTCTTCTCATAAACAATACAATAACATCCACAATGTAGTTAGAGAGTCTTGTTTAGAGGAAAATTATTCTCTCAATAGTTTTTATGTTTTTATTATATTAATTTTCAATATGCAGGTCGATTGACCAAACTAGTTTATTATATTACGAGTCTTTTGTAATTTTTCTTTATTATTGTTGTTAAAGGTTTGTTTTGATAGCTTTCTCATGACACCCCGATTATTTCGACCCCAACAAGTGGTATCAGAGTTAATGGTTCAACTAATGGTTCAACGGATGTTGAAGATAGGTTCAAGCCAGATTTTTATCAAGTTGCAACCTACTAACGATAATGAAGGTTTTTTTTTATCAAATAAGATAGAAAAAATCCGAGCTACTACATGTGGAGAAAAAAATGTTTTAACTATATTTTCAACAATCCTGCTGCGATATCTTTAAAAAACAAAAATCATTTTTAACCCTGCAAAGGGCTTAGTTTAACCCTGCAAATGACTCATTTTTAACCCGAAAGGGCTCCAAAAACTTTTAATCCGAAAGGGTTCCAATACTATTAATCCGCCAGAGCTTCATGTTTGAACATGTCAAGCAACAGTGACGAAGATTATATGAAGATGGAGAATCAAGATTATTTTGGCAGAAAATTCAGGCTAATGAGAGATTTCTTAGGATTTGCCTGAATTTCCAACCTTATTTAGATTCTACCATAATTGTGTTTTACTTCGAAAGAAATTTCTTGGTGCAAAAGGTATTCTTTGTAGAAAAGGACTCTACCATATTATATAAATTTAAACGGTGTTTTACACATTGCATTCTTCAGCCAGTTGCATATGACTCTGTAGAATAAGAGTTTGTAAAGGAAATGTTCGAAGCTCTGAATTTTCCTAAGAAGTTTGTAGGCTGCGTGATGCAAGGAGAGGTCTGAGGCAAGGGGAAATTATGTCCCCACTACTGTTTGTCATATGTATGGAATACTTGACTAGGGTGCTGAAAAGAGTAGGGAAGATGCCAGGTTTTGATTATCACACTAAAAGTAGAAGCCTTGGGTTGAATCACATGTATTTTGCAGATGATATGCTATTATTTTGTAAGGGTAATTATCAGTCTGTGATGCTACTGCTTAGAGGAATGAAAACTTCCACTAACAGTTCTGGATTGGAAGCATACGCAGGGAAATCCAATATTTTCAGCGCTAACATAGATCCTCAATGCTTGGAATATATATGTACTGCTACACGGTACCAGAAAGGGAAGCTTCCCTTTAGATACCTTAGGGTACCAGTTTCAGCTAGGAAGATAACCTCTGTGGACTGTGAGATGCTTATTGATAGAATAGGGGCAAGAGTCAAGACTTGGAGCTCTAGAAACTTGTCCTATGCCCGGAGGGTACAATTGATCAATTCAGTCTTGCAGCACATTCATGTATACTGGTCCACCATTTTCATTCTACCTAAAGAAGAAACTCATAGCCATTTGTAGAAATTTCCTATGGGATGGCAAAGAGGTATCCCAGAAAACTCCTCTAGTATCATGGGACTTGGTATGTAGACCTAAGAGAATGGGGGGATTGGGGGTATTGGATAGCATGGTATGGAATGAAGCAGCAATAGCCAAATATGTGTGGAATATGGCTCAGAAAACAGACAATTTGTGGGTTAAGTGGGTGCATCATGTGTATATTAAAGAAGTTGATTGGTGGACATATATTCCTCCTACTGATTGTTGCTGGTATTGGAGGAAAATATGTGGGTGCTGTGTGGTTGATAGCTGATGGCAAATACACTATAAGCAATGGGTATAGATGGAGGAGAGCGGAGATGGAAGTGTGGCAATGGAGTAGATTGGTATGAAATACACTAAATACTCCCAAGCACTGTTTTATTGGCTGTTAGTTGCTCATAAGAGGCTACTAACAAGAGAGAGGTTGAAGAAGATAGGGATCACAAATGATGATAGTTGTGCCATATGTAGAAGTGCAGTTGAAAAGTATCACTCACTTGTTCTTTGATTGTCCATTTTCCAGCTCATGCTTGGATGGTTTACTGCAGTGGTTGGGTGTGAGAGTCCAGAATAAGTCCAATGGCTATGGAGAAGGTTGACAAGAAATAGAAAGATAGAAACAAAAGGGAATTCATCACAGCGCCTAGAGCAGTCTGTACTAGCATTCAACAGGAGGTTGCAATTAGGAGAAATGAAAGAGGAGGAAGGAGTGCAGGCAGGGGAGACAATGATAGATAGCTTATACAATAATACATAGTATTTTATTTTTTTATTCTGCATTTTGAGACAATAGGGATGCCTAAGTCTCACAGATACAATAGGATATTGTACAGTTTTCGGTTGTCTGTTGAATCAACAATACTGCTTTCTTTTCCCCAATTTTTTTTTTTTATCTTTTTCTCGTATGAGAAGTTTTGAACTTCTACAAATATAAAATATTTTTTGTTATAAACAGCACAATAACATTCATAATGTAATTATTTGGAGAGTCTTGTTTAGAGAAAGATTATTCTCTCAATAATTTTTATACTTTTATTATATTAGTTTTTCATATGTAGGTCGATTGACCAAACCAATTTATTATATTATGAGTCTTTTATATTTTTTTTTGTTATTATTATTAAAGGTTTGTTTTGATATTTTTCGGATGACACTTTGATTATTTCGATTCCAACTGTATCAATATATATAATTCCATAATATTATATTTTGAGTATAAAGATTCAGAGCTGAATCCGCATATACTTAAGAAAAAGTAATTGAAGCGAGCTCAAAACCCCAAATGTCGGTGAATTTTCTATCTTTATCGTTTCAAAATTATATTTATGCATAAATTAAAAAATACCACTCCCGTCGAATATTAGTACTATCAAAGAAATTCAATGAACCTAATTTAGGTAAGAAGCACCAAAAATGAAATAAAAATTGAAATTAAATGAAAGAACTAAAGTGGTAGATGAATTCCTTAACCTCTTTAAGGATCTCCAAAGGACGAAGGAAGATGCATATAACTTCACCATTATTATCAGAAAGTGTGTGACATAAGCTCATGGTTGCCTACTGCGTGTTTTTCTTTTTGGGCAAGCATCAAAACTTTTATTTTATTTTAAAATTAATATTTTTATGTATTCATGGTTTATTTTAAAAATAATTTTATAAAAAGGAGAAAAAGATATAGTCTTTCCATTTGAATGAGATAATAACAGTTTTGATCCCTCGTCTATTGATAAATTATAATTTTACTCCTTGCGACATTTGATTAAGTAAATTTAATCTTCAATTAATGCAAATACACATGTATGGTCCTTTTATGTAAGAGCGTTAAAATTATAATCTCTCTGTTTTAATTTTTTATTTGATTTTAAATTAAATATATTAGGTTGTGTCTTAAACATATAATGTGGAAGGTTGAAATCAAGAGTTGTCAAAAAAAAAAGGGACATTTTTTTTTGAAACGAACCTAAAAGAAAAATTAGACAACAAATTAAAATAGAGGGAAGAGTATTAAATATGGAGTAACAATACAATCTTAAAATAATATATGAATAATTAAATGATGAAATAATTGATTATATGGTAAATATGTGAGCATTCACCAACAAAAGGATTAAAAATGGACGTAACAATTAATTGAAGGTCGAATATACTTAGTTAGATATTACAAAGACTGAAGTTATTTTTCAATAACCGAGGGAGTAATAACATGTTTGACCAAGCTTCTAAAATCAACATATTTTGAAAAATATTTTTTCAAAAGTGCTTTTACAAAAAGTTGGTTTGGTAAGAAGTTTATGTTTGACCAATTAATTTTAAAAATATTTTTTAATAATAATTAGTGTTTGTCCAAGCTTTTAAAAAATACCTCTGAATCTATTTTAATTTATGTGTCTTACTTTTTTGTTGGTCTGTTTATAAAAAAATGTCAATTTTTGTATTTAATAAATTTTATTTATAATTTTAATATTTCACATGATATATTTAAAATTATAAAATTTAAGATTTTTTTCATATGATATATTAACATACTTTTTAACTTAAATTATAAAATTTAAAAGTCTCACATATTTTTAAAACTTTCATACTTAGTCAAATTTAGACATATAAAACGTAACGGAGGTAAGTATTTATGGATGTTCTTAGTTACTTTCCCGTCTCAAATTATGTATCGTTTTTTTATTTACACGCTCTTAAGAAATATTAATTAGAAAGAGTATTTGATCTATTTTATTTTTATTTATGTCTAAAGTTCTAATATCTATCCATTAAATATTTAGTTTATTTATATGTCATTTTCATTAATGACAAATGGTAAAATGAAAAAAAAAAATTAGTTATGCCCCAAAATTTTAAAATATTAAATTTAAAATAATTATTTTGAATAATCACGATAAATAATTTAAGTCGGTGTGAGTATTACTGAAAAAGAAAAAATAATCCGAATCTGATTAGCATTAAATTTAGTGCAAATCTATAAGGAGAAAGTAGCACCAAAATTAGACACCAACTGTAGCCTTGACGGCTGTCAAGTTTAAATTTTCCTCCTCCTTATATATCCCCCGGTGTATCTGTGTTGTCAGTTGGAAGGTGAAATATTTGTCGGATCACACGATTTTGTCTGGACAAAAAAAAAAAAAATTGTAAGGTACATGTGTTCAAAATCTTCGGAAATAGCTTATGAATTGAGTACTCCTACATCGAAAAGGAAGTTAACCCATCAATTCACAAAGTCAATATTTCATAGAAAATTAATCTGGGGTAGCGATATTTATTTTTTTTCATAATAATTCTTGAAAATTGAGTTCATTAGTACATGTGTTTATTAAAGGTGGCGAATCCAGGAGATTCCGGGGAGTATGACAGAGTTCCATCAACAGCAGGTGATTCAGAAACTACTACAACAACAACCACAACCACTGAAGGAATTCCGCAACCATATGAACAATCATTATCATTTGAAGAAATGTTACAGCAACAAATACAACAAGAAACAGAGTATTTAATGTCCGGATCGGCAACTCCGATGTTTACAGGGTATAGTCAGACAAGGGAGATGTCGGAAATGGTAACGGCGTTAACGCATGTTGTGTCGGGAAGGAGACCGGGAGAGTGGAGTTACCGCCCGGAAATTAGTGGTGGTGGTGGTGTTACGACGTCGTTTGGTGGTGGTTCGCCTTCGTCTTCGAGTTCAGGGTCATGGGCTGGACAGAAAAGAAGACGTGATCAAGAAGAAAGTGTAACTGGAGAACAAATTCGAAGGGTTTATGGAGGGTTCGGAGAATTTAGAGGTGGTGAATCATCTTCCTCTGTTAAACCCGGTTAGTATTACTACTCTCCAGTTTCCACTAATTAAACATTCTTTTTCTTATTTTATTTTTCTTCTTTTTGGGGTTCATTTCGATATTGTTTTCTTTTTTCCTTCTCAAATTCCACACTTAAAAGAGAGCGTATTTAATCAAAGTTCATACTGTTTAAATCTCGAAAAGTGAAAAATATCGCCTAATTTGAAATGAGGGAGTAGATTTTTTCTTTTATTTTCTAGTTCAAAATTCAGTTTATGTCTTTTCCCACTTCGGTTTGTTGTTTTATGGACCAAACCCCTCTGTTTTGGTCCATAAAAAGCGATTTTTTTTCATATTTCTTTCTATGGGTTTTCTTAATTTATGTCATTTGATTATAGCATTTTTTTTTGGTTCTCAAATTTCACACTTCCAGACATATTTTACTCTCTTTATTTTCTAGTTCGAAATTCAGATTATGTTCTTGTTTTCCCACTTTCGGTTTGTTGTTATCTGTTTTGGTCCAAAAAAGAAGACTTCCGTCCCGTTTCTTTCTCTTGAGTTTTTAAAAATTTAGTTCATTTGTATTGCATGTTCTTGGAAGATGTGAACAGTTAATTACAATAAATATTTAATAAATTTTGAGTTCAGATTTTATATTGATTTTTTTTCTTCTTCATGTATTTTATTTTTGGCTATGTACAACTCAATTTTGATTCAATTATCATTTTGCTAATTATTTCTCTCAGAAGAAGCTACAAGCATGGCAGCACTGCAACCAACCACCACCATCACCACAACCACCGCGGCGCAACCAACGGAAGGAGCAGCAACTGAAGAAACAGGGGAGAGGAAGAGGAGATACCGAGGAGTAAGACAAAGGCCATGGGGAAAATGGGCAGCAGAAATAAGAGATCCACACAAAGCAACTAGAGTTTGGTTAGGCACATTTGATACAGCTGAAGCAGCCGCTAGAGCTTATGATGAAGCTGCTCTTAAATTCAGGGGTAACAGAGCAAAACTCAATTTCCCCGAAAGTGTCCAATTAGTACAACCACAACAACTACCCACAACAAGATTAGCTATTTCCAGCTCATCATCAACACCGATTGCAGCTTCACAATTCCCATCACCATTTTATCAATCATATAATCAACCTCTACAACAACAGACTACTTTTCAGAGCTCAGAAATGGCTAGAGATTATTGGGAATACTCGCAATTACTACAAAATCCAGCAGATTTCCATGGACAACAACAATCATCTTTGTTAGAGCAAATGTTAATAGCTTCATCATCAATGTCTCTATTGCATTCACACACATTTCCTTCTTCTTTATCTTCCTCATTAGCAACCTCAGCAGCTTCTTCCACATCTTCCCCTGCATATCCCCTGTTTTACTCTGCTCCACAATCACAACGTTTCTTTCAGCCACAAACTCATCAAAATCAAGGTAGTAGCAGCAGCAGCTCTAATTTTCCTCCTCCATTTTGGACTAGTTCAGGCCACTACCCACCTTCTTCTAGCTAATTTTCATACTTTGTTTTTTTTTATTTACACACTTTTAAAAAAAAAATAATGGGTATTCTTTTTGCTTTTTTTGTTTTTTTATTGAGATTTTGGTTTTTGATTTTCCTGTTTTTCTGTACTTTTTGGAGTATGAATAAAAGTATGTTGAGAGACGCTTTTCTTTTAAATGTAATGATCTTAAGCCGTGTGTATTCAAATTAATGATAGGTAAAGAAATAATTAGCTTAAGTCGAAAAATTGAATATAAAAAAAATGGTGGCAGTACAGGTATGGGACAACGATGTATGGAAAAAAAAGTAGGACATAGGCAGTCACTATTACTGGTATTTTTACTTTTGTCCTCATTTGAAAGGATAGGGTTTATTATACTAAGTACACAACAAGAAGAGTAGTACAAGAGAAGCATATCTAGGTGTCAATATGCATAGCATAGTTTAATTGATACCCCACAAATCTGAATGTTCTTGTCATTTTGATGATTTACGGTTTACCAAAGAATCTTGTAGAAACCATTGTCTATTCTCCTTTCTTTCCAGCCAAGTTACCATCACATTCAATTACTGTAAAAAAAATAAAAAAAAATATTATTCCTTTATTTGGACCAATGTTTTTATCTTATAGTGAATTCATCTGTTACGTTATCCTATATCCAAGATGGTCAATTTTTTTAAACTATAGTTTTGGTTTAATTTAATAGATATTTATGTTAGTCTTAATCCAAACATAATTTAGAATATATCTATATTTTGGTGTTTTAAGAGTGTCAAAGTTTTAGCTAATGGTTTTAGATTAGATAGACTTGTGAGTAGTGACAACGTAAATATCCCTTCGATTGTTGCTATCTGTTGATGTGTACTAATAACTCATTAACAAAGCGTGAAAGAATGAGATTCTTGTATCACCATTCTCATCTCGATCTCTATTATTTTGTATTCATTCTTTCTGTATCTTTGTGGGTTTTGGATGATCTAATCACATGATAATTATTGAATTACGCTTGCATAAATTGCTAATCCAGGCTCCACATGGCATCTTGCCACGGAGTCATTGGATTGGAACTCAGAGATGGTCTTCCAACGTTTCTTTTTAATAATCTTCTCTCCAACCATTCAGGGTCGGGAATTAAGGTTCGAAATTTAAACTTTATATATTTTAAAATAATAATATCAAATTGCAAGTAATTGATTTTTAAATTTTACCTTTTTTTTTTATATTTACAAAATTTCTTAAATAATAGTACTATATATGATAGGGAAGCTACTTGGTTATGTGCAACTAGTATTCAAAAGTGTAAGATTGGAATGATTTTTCTTAGAAATTTCTTTCATTAATCACAATATATATAGTTGTACAGAGGTTGATTTCTAATATAATAAGAATATTAACTTACCTTAAATGGTTGATTCCTAATACAATAAGAATCCTAAGTTACCTTAAATATACATCTATCATAATTACAAAATATACTGTGAATATTCGCTAATACTCCCTCTCAGTCGGAGCGGGAGGAGGCCGAACGCTAAGGCTGGATCGGAAGTCGTGAAGAGCTGTCTCGGTAGTCCCTTTGTGAAAATATTTGCATACTGAAAGGAGGAAGCCACGTGTAATATTTTGACCTGACCAAGGACAACCTTCTCTCGCACAAAGTGAATATCTATCACAATATGCTTGGTCCGCTGATGTTGGACCGGATTATGAGACATATAGATGGCAGATATGTTGTCACAGTAGACTATAGACGCATTTCGCAGTGGACACTGGAGCTCCAAAAGAAGATTTCGGAGCCAACAGATCTCAGCAACGACATTAGCAACTCCACGATACTCTGCTTCAGCACTCGAACGGGATAGCGTGACTTGCCGTTTGGCGGGCCATGAAATAAGATTATCTCCAAGAAATACACAGTAGCCTGAGGTGGAGCGACGTGTGTCTGGGCATCCTGCCCAATCTGCATCTGTATAGGAGAGTAACTTGGTTGGGGCAGAGGGGTAGAGATGCAGTCCAAAGTCCAGTGTGCCCTTAACGTATCTGATAATACGTTTGAGGGCCGCAAAATGGGACTCTCGAGGGTCGTGCATAAACAGACACACCTGCTGAATGACATATGCAATATCAAGCCTAGTGAATGTAAGTTACTGAATGACACCTGCAAGACTCCGATATAGAGTGGGATCAGAAACTGGTGCACCCTCATTGGCACTGAGCTTGGATTTCGAGTCAACCGGAGTTGGCATAATTTTACAATTTGCTATCCTAGCCATGTACACTATCTCTTCTGCATATTTGCGCTGACACAAAAACATAGTAGCTGCAAATCTAGTCACTGATATACCCAAGAAATAACTCAGCTTGCCCAAGTCAGTCATATCAAATTCAATTTTGAGTAGAGCAATGATTTCATTCTTCAAATCGTAAGAGGAGGCAGTAAGAACAATGTCATCCACATATAATAGCAAATAAGCAGTGCTGCTACCTCGATGAAAAGTGAAGAGAGAGTTATCACACCTGCTACATATAAATCCGATCTGCATAAGATACATGGCAAAGCGATCATACCAAGCGCGGGGTGCCTGTTTCAAGCCATACAATGACTTCCTGAGACGACATATAAACTGCGGGACTGCTGGATAAACAAAGCCAGGGGGCTGGTGCATGTACACAATTTCTTTTAAATCCCCATGAAGAAATGCATTCTTGACATCAAGCTGATGAATCGGCCAATGCATGCCCATAGCAATACTGAGAACAGTCAGAATAATAGCTGATTTAACAACCGGACTGAATGTCTCACCACAATTAATACACTCCTGCTGATTAGTGCCATTAGCAACCAGTCTTGCCTTATACCTCTCCAAGTCACCATTGTCTCTGTACTTATGACGAAATAGCCACATACACCGGATAACATTCACACAGTCCGGTCTAGGTACCAAATCCCAAGCGTTCTGCTTGGTTAAAACATTAAATTCCTCGCACATGGCCGCATTCCAATTAGGATCCAATTTGGCTAGTTTCAGATTTTTTGGAATGGGTGATATGGTTTGTGTGGAGAGGTTAAAGTGAACCTTGGGTTTGAAAATCCCGTGTTGAGCACGAGTTTCCATACGAGTTTCAGAATTCGATTTCAGATTTTGGGAGTTGCTTGTGACGGGTGGTGGATGTGACTGGTTTGTTATCGGTGTCGGTGTCGGTGGGCTAGGTGGCGAGTTGGTGGAGCTTGGCAGTAGCTGCGAATTTCCGATGTATGTGTGGATCGGAGATGTGTCGGCCAGAGGGTTTCTGGACAGCCTATCAGGAGTTTAGTGGTGGCGGTGATTGTTCGACTGTGGGAATAGGAGACATGGACCTCTGTGTTGTACGGACGAAGTCGGTGATGGTCGCTGGTGGAGGTGAGACTGCCGGCGCCGATGACGTTGACGCATGAACATTGGATGAAAATTGGAACAATGATTTGACTGGTGGGGACAGATCTGTGTCATCAAGAAATGTATAGTCCGTGGTTTGAAATTTCTGAAGATTGGAAAATGGAAAATACGTCTCGTCAAATGTGACGTGGCAGGAGATAATTTTTACGAGTGGACAGGTCATAGCACATGTAACTCCTATGGTTAGATGGGAGACCAACGAAGACACATGGCGTAGTTCGTGGTGCTAATTTGTGAGGGGCAGTGGAGGCTAGATTGGGGTAGCATAGGCAGCCGAAAATTCAGATTTGGTCATAGGACGAGATCCTACGGTATAGAACTTCGGTGGGGGTCTTGTTTTGAAGAGTGTTAGTGGGTAAAATATTAAGAAGGGATTCTACCATTTTAACAGCATAGACCCAAAAAGGCGGTGGAAGACATGCATGAAAGAAAAGGATGTGAATCATATTATTGATGGTACGTATAATTCGTTTAGCCTTTCCGTTTTGGGAGGAAGTATAGGGACAAGAAAAATGGAAAACCATGTCTTGTTTAGAGCAGAAAGTGTGAAATACCGAATTATTAAATTCACGTCCGTTATCATATTGGAAAGCTTTTATAGATTTTTCAAACTGTGTTTTAATGAATTTTTGAAATTCAAGGAACTTGGCAAAAACTTCAGATTTGAATTTCAGTGGGTAAATCCAGACAAAATGTGAAAAATCATCTAAGAATACTAGATAAAATTTGTGACCCAAAGAGCTAACAACCGGAGATGTCCACAAATCAGCATGAACAATATCAAAAGGGGAAAAAGTAACACTGTTGGATGACATAAATGGAAGACGAGTATGTTTTTCAAGCGGGCAAGAAAAACAGTGTTGGACACGTTTCCCATTATTACATTGAATATGCTTAGTAGTCCTAAGAAAATTAAAAATAGGGTCTCCGGGGTGCCCGAGTCTGTTGTGCCAAGTTGATGGAGAGATATCCGCAAGGGATAGATGTGATTGCGGTCAGCGGAAGATTGAATGAAGAGGTAGAGGCCTCCCACACTAATGCATCGTGTAAGAATTTTTCCTGTATTGAGATCCTTCACAGAAAAACCAAAAGGGTCAAATTCGACAGACACATAATTATTGCGAGTGAATTTTCTAACATAGATTAAGTTCTTAATGATGTTAGAGGTGTAAAGGACGTGATTTAGGGAGAAAGGCGGGTGGAGATGTTTGGTATGTGTGTTACCGTAACCTTCCATTGGAATGCGATGACCATTGCCGATAGTAATAAATTGAGGACACTGTAACCGAAACAGTTGAGATAAGTTACCTGACGACCGGGTGAGGTGAGATATGGCACCGGTGTCCATGTATCAATTATCGTCGGGCTGTTGAAGGTTCACAGTGTTGAAGGCCTGGCCCAAATCGGTGGGGGCCAGGCTGCTGCCTTGCGGGTGCTGATGGGCTGCTACCAGATAGGCCTGTTGTGTGGACTGTTGGGCCTGCCGGTTGGCGGGGGCGGAGCCCAAGAGGCATGGCTGCCAACCTTGCTGGAATTGGGCCCCTAATGTCGGATAGAGGCATGCATGAGAGGCCCAGTTCCTGGGATTGGGCCAAGGGGGCTGTCCAGCCCATTGAAAGTATGGAGCAGGTGCTGGGCCTGGCTGCTGGTCCCTTTGGCCCTTGCCGCGGCCCTTCCCTTTGTGGTTGCCACCACGTCCGCCGCCGCAGGACTGCTGCTGGTGGTGGTCTGGCGGTGGTGGCTGGGATGCCGTTGGTGGTGTGCTTTCAATGGTTAATGCCTTCTGATTGTGCTCCTCCGCTTCGATAAATAAAAGTTTTCGGCAGAACTGATGAGCCACACTTGCTGATTAGATGCCCAGTGAGAAGTAATGAGGCTAGTCTTTATCTCTATCTTCGAAGGTAGAGAGGCTCTTTCCGCTTATGCATCTTTATATATATATATATATATATATATATATATATATATATATATATATTAATTATCAATGAAAAATCATTCTGAGAAACCACTCAGGCAAAGCACAACTACAGAAAAATAAAAAAGCAGGAGACATGAATAGGATGACATTTCTCATATAAATGAACTAGGTATAGGTGGAAGAAGATGTAAACTGACACATAAATAATGTAATTTCTAGAAATCAAACTCGTAATATTTCATTTGATTAAAAATTAAACATTTTATCAGTTCACTAGACTTCTCGATTTGATTGCACATGAATGATCTGGCAATACAAATGACACAAATATCTATGCATGCACACCATCGTGCTAAAACAATCATGATAAGAATTTTTCATAAAATTCATCATTTAATCACGATTTATCATTCCCCCAAACATTAGAAGGTTACTTGCACACAATTGTGACATAAATTAATTTATTTTTATTTTTATAAGGAATGGTGGCATGAATTTCTTCCTATTTAAGCTAGAAACGCCCCGTGGTTATAGCTACCCAAGAGTGCGCGCAAGGGAAAGATTCTTGCTTATGTATTATCAAATGTAGGGTGACTTTGGTATGACATAATTCTTTTCACTATATTTGCTTGAATTGTTTTTCAGTGTTTATTGCCTTAAGATTGATGTGTTTTCCTCAATTTTCACACAATACGGAGGAAAACGCCTTACTTCATTTATGTTTGTAGACCATTTTAAATTATAGTTATCTCATCTTTGTTTGTGTTATTAATCTCTTGAGTTAAGGATAAAAAACATAACTCAAGTATCATATTTCTTTTGAGTTTTCTACCTGAACTATCAGGTGTGAGAATTTTCTACCTAAACTATCATCAACTAATTAACAAAACACACCTCATGTAATGCCCCGAACCATGGTCTAGGCGAAACACGACACTCGGTGCCTGACTGCGTGTGACCAAGCGAACCACATGGCTTGTTGAATTAACATGGGCATCAAAATCATGAAATAATAATGATAATGAAACATGTAAAACTGTATACTGAAAATAGTCCGAAATATCATAGCGGAATAATAGGACATGAAACTAAAACTATAACATGAACATACCTCTACTAATAATGCATAAGCAGGTACATGGAATAATAGGACATGAAACTAAAACTATAACATGAACATGATTATAATAACATGTGTAAAATCTGTAAATATGTATAAATGTATATCTCTGGGGAGAGCATTAATAAAACTAACATGAACCACCACACGTGAACGTGGAGTCTGATCTCTGCCCAATCAGCTAAGCCATGACGTACCTTACCGGAGTACAAGACTCGAACATTATGGATCCAATAATCCCACAAAGGGTAATAAGAAGGTATCATCCTCTGACGGAGTGACTCTTATCCTACATTGGTATACATAGTTTAAGGCTGTTTGAACCTTTTCGATAATCTGTGCAACTCCCAAAACATGTACTTGAAAAAATAGTTAGCTTGAAAGCCCATGAATTTTATGAAATAACTTGTAAACATAACTTGTAAATTTATAAATTATCATGTGAAGAAATACATAATATAACTTGTAAAAAATCATGGAATATATATATGACTTCATAGAATTGAGTGATAATGATCATAACTTGTATTTAAGAACTCATGAGAATCAAGGCATGAGTTCATGGATTACGTACAGGTTCATGACAATCACAATGACATATCATGAATATAATAAATGACAACATGATATATATGTATACAATTGAACATGTATAGGGTTATTATAAATTTGAGCAAAACTCTAGGTTTGAAGAATTCTTGTTTCATGGATTACATGTGGCGTGGGGCAGAACAATGATGTCCCAACGTGGATAGAAACTCTACATATCTTATTCGCTTCAAAACGTGTCTTAAAAATCTGAACTTCAAAGGATAATCCCAAAGCTTGAACCTTGAAACCTTAGAATGAGTTTATTTTGAAAATTCTAGGTTAAAAGTAGTGAATTTCACTTAGGAATTGATTATACTAGATTAGAATATCATGGAAATACATGGAAATTACTTACCTTGAGTTATGGGGATGATGGGAGGAGCGAACCTTCGTGCTAGAACTTGAGAGAAGTGAAATATGATTTTTAAACCAAGTCTGGGTATTTATACTTTTCAGCCTGTCGGGAAATGTACGACCAATTCGACGGGTCGTCGAATTTTACACGGTCTGCCAAAGAACCGTCGAATTATGTATAGTCCGTATAATCGGACCGTCGAATTAATTTAATTAATTTACAACTTTCCAATGACTTCAAAACTTCAGAGGTTTGAGACGGTAAAAAAGGACGGACCGCCAATTATTATACGGTCCGTATAAATCAACTAGGTTCAGTCAATTTTAAAAATGAAATCGACAGTTTATTTCGACGGACCATAATTAATTCTATGGTCCGTATAATCCGGCATCAAATTTATTTTGTATAACTGAAACTGGTTTTCAACTTTAAACTCCCGGTTTTATTTTTTATACCCTCGAATCATGAATAAGGCTTAGTTTGATGTTACCAGGTGTTACAATGTCTTCCCCTTAGGATCATTCATCCTCGAATGATGTGTCACAGTTAAGAATAATACTGGGCATAACACGAGTACATGGCGTGAAGAAACATGACATGAAACATGGGACTGAATGACATGATTACGTGAAAACATGAACATAGGACATGAATATTGAATACATGAACGTGAAACATGGGACATGGATACGCAAGGGACATTACATGAATACTGTAGGTATTTACCTTGATCGTTTTCTGCTTGCTCCTCAAATAAGTACGGATATCTGGACTTCATACCTTCTTTGGCTTCCCATGTAGCCTCATCAACATTCTAATTTCTCCACAAAACTTTCACTGAGATAACTTTCTTAGTTCTCAACTTTCGAATCTAACGATCCAAAATAGCCACATGGATCTCTTCCTAGGTCAAACCATCATTAACTGTAATGCAATTGGTAGGGACAACCAATAACGGTCTCCCACACACTTTTTCAACATGGATACATGAAACACTGGATGCACAACAACTAAATCTTTTGGCAGTTCAAGTTCATAAGCCACTTGGTTAACTCTCCTCAAAATCCTGTATGGTATGATATATCTGGGACTGAGTTTCCCTTTCTTTCCAATCCTCATGACACCTTTCACATGTGAAACTTTCAGAAATACTCAATCATCAACTTGAAATTCCAAGTATTTACGCCTCACATCTGAATAAGATTTCTGGCGACTCTGAGCTATTTTCAAACGCTCCTAAAATTCTACTTCACCAACTTCGAACCAACCAATTAGTAATCTACACTTTCGCCCATACATAACTTCGAACGGTGCCATATGGATACTAACATGGTAACTGTTATTATAAGCAAACTAAATGAGAGGCAAATGATCATTTCAATTACCTTTAAAATCGAGAACACATGCCCTCAAGATGTCCTCAAGAGTCTGAATAGTCTGTTCTGTTTGGCCATCTGTTTGAGGATGAAAAGTTGTGCTGAGATTTACCTTGGTACCAAATCCTTTCTGGAAAGACTTCCAAAAGTGTGTTGTGAACCGAGCACTATGATCTGAAATAATGGACACTAGGGTCCCATGAAGCCTGATAATTTCTCGGATATACAACTTAGCATAATCCTCTGTTGAATCTGTAGTCTTAACTGGCTAGAAGTGGACTGATTTAATCAGTCGGTCCACAATTACCCAAATCGAATCATGCTTTCGAGCTGAGCGAGGTAGACCTGGTATGACATCCATATTTATCATCTCTCATTTTCAAACAGGAATATCAATATTCTGAGCCAACCCACCAGGCCTCTGGTGTTCGACTTTCACCTGTTGACAATTTGGACACTTGGCTACAAAGTCTGCCAAATTCCTCTTCATAATGTTCCACCAATAAATTTCTTTAAGATGTGCGCTTCTGCCATAATTCACTCTCTGAGTCCATCTACATTTGACACCCATAACCTGCATCGGTACTTCAAAGTACCATCATTTTCCCTTGTTCAAAAGTTACAGTCTTATACTTGTGAATCCCCTCTTTCAGTTGCAATAAATAGGGATCATTAAACAATTTCTCCTTTACCTCGGCTACTAAGGAGGATTCAGACTTGTTCTGAACAACAACAACACCATCTCCGGAGTCCATGAGTCGAACTCCTAGACTGGCTAGTAAGTGAATCTCCTTCGTCATGGTTCTCTTATCTTTCTCAACATGAGCTAAATATACCGTGGATCGCTGACTAAGAGCATCAGCTACATTCGCTTTCCTCGGATGGTATAGAACATCTATATCATAATCCTTTATCAATTCGAGTCATCTCATCTGCCTAAGATTCAACTCCTGCTATTTGAAAATATACTGAAGGCTCTTGTGATCTGTGAAAATGTCAACGTGGACTCCATACAAATAATGACACCATATCTTGAGTGCAAAAATCACGGCTTTCAGTTCTAAGTCATGAGTTGGATAATTCTTTTCATGAGGCTTAAGTTGTCTGGATGCATAAGCTATAACTTTATCATGCTGCATTAAGACACATCTGAGACCAATGCCTGATACTTCACAATATACAACGAATTCCTCAATTCCCTCTGACAATGTTAACACTGGAGCAGAAGTCAATCTCATTTTTAATTCTTCAAAACTATGCTCACAGGCATCTGACCACTGAAATTTGGCTTTTTTCTGAGTCAATCTGGTCAATGGAACTAAGATGGAAGAGAAACCTTCTACGAAGCGCCTGTAATAGTCTGCCAGACTCAAGAAACTCAGTATATATAAAAAAGAAGTGGGTTTGGGCCAATTCTTTACAATGTCTATTTTCTGAAATCAACTTGGATGCCTTCGCCTGAAATCACATGGCCTGAGAATGCCACTGGCTTAAGCCAAAATTCACACTTGGAAATCTTCGCATAAAGCTCGCGGTCTTATAGTGTTCGCAACACTATTATGAGATATTTTACATGATTAGCCTCGCTACGGGAATATATTAGAATATCATTAATCTATGATGCCATAAATTAGAAGACTCAAGCAAATAAGAAGAAGGTTCAACTTTATTACTTGGACGCTTTACAGATATGGCATTCACTTTGAAGATGCCTTCACAGACGAAGCCTCTCCCCACAAATCTGCCATTCTTAGTGAGTACAAACTTATTGGATTCAAACACTAGCCTAAACCAGCATTAACCAATAAAGGTCCAGAAATTAAATTTCTTCTAATCTCTGGGACGTGCATCACTTTCTTCAGAGTAAGCTCCTTTCCGGAAGTCATCTTCAGGACCACCTTTCCTACCCCCAGCACGTCAGAGGAAGCGTTGTTGCCCATGAACAGCTTCTTGTCGGTGACCGGTGTGTACGTGGAGAATGCATCTTTGTTGGAACAGATGTGTCTAGTAGCACCTGTGTCCATCCACCACTGCATCGGATTCTCAACCAAGTTGGCTTCTAGCACCACTGCCGAGAATTCCTCAATCATGTCATCCAGGAGCGTGTCCTTGACGACGTTAGCATGCGCCTTGCCTTTAGACTTGGCTTTCTGTTGTTGCTCAGTCTTGAGCTTGCGACATTCCTTGATCCTATGACCAGGTTTCCCACAGTGGTGACAGTTACCTCTGAACATCTCCACTGCGTGGGCCTTGCCATCTTTCTGGAACTTTCGCTTCTTGCTTGAGTTCCCTTTGGCCTCAACCAGATTTTCCTTTGCCTCAGCAGGTTGTCTACCCCTAGGCAATGTCTTCTTATTATCTTCTTGGATTTGGAGTTTGATAATAAGCTCTTCAAAGGTCATCTCCTTTGTCTTGAGTTTTAAGTAACTCATAAACTCATTCCACGAAGGAGGTAACTTTTCAATCAGCGATGCAACCAAAAACTGCTCGTTTGGTTTCATTCCTTCCAAATCCAGGTGATGTAAAATCATTTGGAATTCCTGGACTTAGGACATCACTGTCTTACTATCCACCATTTGGAATTTTAGAAATTTCCCAACGATGAACTTCTTAGTACCCGCATCTTGTGCGTTGTACTTCTTTTGCAGTTTTTCCCACAGCTCTTTGGCAGTGCCAACGGTGCAATAGACCGTGTAGAGAGATTCTTCCAAGCAGTTTAGTATGTAATTCTTACACATGAAATCGCTATGATTCCACGCATCAAGAACCATCTTCATGACGTTAACGACATGGATACCAAGGCCCCCTTCACCCGTTTCAGCAGGCGAAGAATCCATTTCATCTCCAGCTCGTGGAGGATCTTCCGTTAGGAACTGGGCCATGCCCATGACTGTTAAGTAGAATAGCATCTTTTGCTGCCATCTCTTAAATTCTGATCCCATGAATTTTTCAGGGTGATCATGGTGTGAGGCAGAAGGTGGAGCAAGAATATCGGGAAGGCGTGAGTTGTCGCCTTTGAACAAAGAGCGACAATGCAGTGAAGGCGAGTTGTCGCCTTGGCCGCAGCGGCAAGATAGCGGAAGGCAACATTGTTGCCTTGAGTGGCAGCAGCAGTAGCATCGGTCATATTTTTAGCCATATTGCAGCAATTACAGTAAGCAAATATTGTCTTAAACTTGTTGGTTACAAAGGTGCAGGAAACGGAAATTACAAATAACTGCTAAGTAATACAAGAACTGAAATTACAATTCAACAACAAACTGAAATTACAAAGAACAAACTGGAACTGTTTGTGGTATGCTGAGTCGAGTGTTTGCACTCTGTCTTTAAGACAATATTGTCCCGTATGTATTCTTTCTACGTCCTGGACAATTGTCTCCCAAGATAAAACAGCAAGTGAACAATTGAGCAAAGAAAACTCAAGTGCTACCGTAAAGAATTTTGAGTAATGAAATGATGCTCGGAAGATTGTAGGAAGATGAATTCTTTTATGTTTTTCGTTAAGTGTAAAATGTGCTCAACAATGGTGACAAGGGGTTCTTAAATAGTTGAAGGAGAGGCTGATGAACTGCCTCCATAAGTGTCATTACTGGCCAAGTAATGACAATTATGGAGGAAGTAATTCCTCCAAAATAAATGGTGAAGATGTGCAACAGATTGGTCATTTTGTAAGAGTAATTCAGCTAAAATAAATGGCTGAATTGAGTGCTGGTGGACGTTTCTGCTCACTGCCCAATTCTGACTTTCTTGAAACTTCAGGGACCAAATTGTACATGTTGAAACTTCAGGGACCAAACTGTACTTATGAAAGTATTCTGAAAACTGTACATATGAAACTTCAGGGATCAAACTGTACATATGACAAAGTTCTCTGATCCAAAAAGATAATATCAGAAGAAGCACAGCCCACGACCTGTGACCGGACGGGCGGGCGGCGGCGGTGCGCGTGTGGGCTTTCCTCGAACCGAAACACATCTAGGTCCTCCCTCCTTTAAACACATAGGATACCCCTTGGGGTCCCAAACCCCAAGCCAACCTTGAGACTTATAAACAAAACAATTCTTTCTTCCTCCACCGATGAGGGAGAATTGATCTCAATACCACACTTTTCCATGCTTCAAACACCTCACTTCGTGAATCAATATCTCTTTCATTTCTCAATGAAATTTGACAATCCTTGGCCCTACGGTTATCTACGTACTTAGTATATTATGCACGTGTGAAGAACCGGATTCTCCAACATGCGATACACTAGTGTTTAAGCCGTTAAAGTTGGTCAGACGCAACTCCTGCCAAAGGCAAATTTCCAACAAGAAGTGATATAATTGATTGTGGTCCGGCCCCTTCCCGGATCCCGCGCATAGCGGGTGTTTAGTGCACCGGTCTGCTTTTTTTTTTTTTATACAATTGATAGTGAAATCCGGAAATTTTGCCAAGACATTTGGAGAGTTATAAATGACTTGAAGAAATGGTTCTATCGTTGCCATCACAAAATATCGTTTTCCTAACCGTAATTATCTTTTTATTCTCCTCAGAAAAGAACACTTCCAAGTGCCAGACATTCGTGTAATTAAGTAAAAAAAACATTATAGAATAAATATATAATAAAGCCATCTTTAAATGTAGGGCATGTTTCTCTGGAAACTACCTACTAGTAATTTAGAAAACGTGTTAAGGGCTCAATTAAGAACTGTTTTATTCTCTCTATATATTTGGCCGTTAATTTTTTTTTTTTTTAATTTATAACACAATAGTGGGTAATCGCTCCAAACATAAAGTCAATTAAGCTCAATACTTTATATTGTTTTTTCAGTTTTGCATTTAGGATTAGTTTTTAACAAAGCTAATTTTCATTCTGATGTTATTCTCTTGTGGTCTCTGTCACCTAAAAGTGAAAAAAACAATGCATGTAATCATCTTGCACTTTTATGTAACTTTTTTTTTTGTTTTTTTGTTTTTTTTAACCCAGGTCTCGAGGCGACTTGTGTCTCCCTATCGCTAGTACCTGCACAAGTACTGGTACTAGACTCCTGGGGATGATGGGACCGGTCCTTCAGCACCCACCACCAGGTAAATCGCGGGATGTGCACCCCGTGGTCAGTGTCTGTTTGCGTCCAACGGATCAATGCTACAAGGTTGACCCCCTCTTTCAACTTGGCGGGGGTCCAACTTTCTTTTTTTGTAATACCTCGAATGCTTGACACACTATCTTGAATAACAAAACAGAGACATTTTGTTCATATTACTTGACCTTATTACTGCTTGACAATAATTACAATTTTCTTGAACTCGATTATCTTAACAATCTTTGGAGAACCTTAAGATTTATTATAGATTTTCATATATATATACATTTATATAAATTTATTTTAAAAGGTAATTGTTAATCCATGAGTTCAGAAAATTATATAAATTTGAACAATGTATAACGAAAAATATTATCAGGAATTAAAGAAAAACAAAAGAGGTATGCATTTTGATATTTTTGCTTTTTCTTTTTAAACTCAGACACAGAGTTAGAGACAGATATAGCAACGCGATACTTGGTTCATCTGAATCCAATAATTTCGATGTGAAACATAAGCTTATATATAAAAATTCACTATAATCATAATAAATAATAAATCTAAAGCCATAAAGTTTAAAAATACAAAAAAAAATAGAAATTAAATTTATAAAACTTATATTTTGAATACGACTCAAGTACAGTTACTTGAGATAGAAGGTTACGTCTCAAACAAGTATTTGCTCGTCACTTTCTTCCCCTGCTAGAATGTTTCATTCTTAAAGAGGAAACTTTCCCCTTTTCTTCTTCTTTTTTGTTTTTTTTAGTATTTCTATTTGATTTTTGTAATACAGTCAAACCTTTTTATAATTGTCATTCGCTATAATGACATTTCACTATAACAATCTAGTTTTTTCCGAAATCAATTTTTCATGTTATATTTTTCTTCTCTATAACAATATTTTAGCTATAACATCAGTGACGTTCATTATAGCGGTACAATCTTTGTAAAATTACATCTCTATAACATCCATACTCAAATATTGTGTAATAATATTTTATAACAAATATATTATGTATAAAAATAAAATATTAAATATTTATGGTAATCATCATTAATGTTAAGCACATAGTAAATTTCAAGTAGAATATCTAATAAAGGATATTTAATAATGACAAAAATTCAACATACGACAAACAATTAACACTCTTGTAGAAGCATGAAATAATGTTAAGACCTTTATCATTCTCCATTGTTGGAGAAATATGAGAATTCTACCTACAGATAACCCTAATGTCAATAGTGAAAATATAAAATTTGTTGAGGATGTTGGTAATGTATCATCATTTATAGCCCAAACCCATCTCATTACACCAATCAAGCAATGGATGCTACCACTTATATGGAATTTGACGAAACACTTCTAATCCTTGAAACTTACACTGATAAAGAGATAATTGTACAGGCGATTGGAGTGGAATTACAAGAGACAACAGATGCAGAAGGTGACAACAAAAGTGTTGATGAAGAGCCTAAACCTAGTGCTACTTGTGGTGAGATAGCAGAGTCAACTGTTAGACTCTTACACAACCTTCGAGGGAAAACTATTGAATTCCCTTTGCTGAAAGTTTGGATAAAATTCTTCGTCAATTCAAGTGTTATATTATCACTAAGAGACTGAAATTTATAAAACAACCTACAATTGTAGAATTCTTTACGTCAAACTTGAAATATTTAAATTATTAATTAATTTTAAATGTATATGTTCTTTATATTTTAATTTTTTATCGGTATGGTATAATTATTTATGAATTTATTAGTAATTTATTAATCTTTTTAATATTTAATTTATAAAAAGGACAGCATGATGAGATATGAAAATCTCCAATTGATATTTTAAAATTAACAAGTATATTATTTTCATTTATAACATAAAAAGTACAGAAAAATAATTATTTGTGTGTATTTGTTTATAACAACATCTTATTATAGAGGCCATAACATTTTCAGACAAACACTGTCATTATAGAGAGGTTTGACCGTATATTGTTAAATGTGATTATGTAAGCACCCACGCGAATAACACGTGACCAATTTTGGATGGGATGTTATTAAATTTGATGCTAACCTAAGTACCACATGTGGTGTGCAATGGATGATACTGCAAAGAACCCTATATTTGTCCCACATATGCATATAAGAAAATAATTTTTTATTCTTTTTGTTAGGGCATCATTAAATTCACAGCACCATTCTAAAGACACATTGACGTGTATAGGTTGGTGATTATGAAGTATGAACTACTAGAAAAAATTGGTAAGAATTTTGCCACGTGCTTTTAAACCATTTCTCCAAGTGCTCTAAAGGATAAAATTACTTAAATAATGGGGTTATTTCTGTTGTGTTGGTTGTTTACCTACCTATTTCGGGAAAGATGAAAGTATGAGCAATCAACTTGTTCATGTCTAAAGAAACGTCTTATCCCGACAAACACTTATTCACATTTAATATTTATAATAAATTAAATAATTTAAGCAACTAAATATTTGACAAACATGCATAAAGGAATTACTTCCATTCTTCGATGGATCAGTTCCGCCGAAGCATGTCAACTCTATAGTTGTAAAGCTATTGACATTGTACCGACTAACAACAGTACAGTAGCACATCAGTTGTTGCAGACTTTCTCACCTACCCACTTGCTATTTCGAGGGACCAGATGAGGAACTAATAGGAACCAGGTTCCTCTTGTCACGAAAGTCAACTCTATAGCTATAAAAGTTGTTGACACAGCAACAACAGAGCAGTACAACAAAGCAGTAGTGCAGTAGTAGAGTTGCAGTTCGTTCTAGGATATGTTTTGTCACTATCTCACATATCCATTTTCTCCACATATATCAACAACATGTTTCAAGTAATCTTCACACTTGAAAATCTGAATATTGACAATTATCACAAGTGTTAGCTGTTGCACCTTAAGGTTCTCTCAAGAACAAAGATACAACAAATAGAAGGATCAGTTCCTAATCACTGAAGATGTTTTAAGTCCTTAGGTTTGTTGAGTCTTTATCTTTTGTTCTTTAACTTATAAACCTATCCTTCTTATAAGAAGTTGTTTGTAGGTAGTTTGTTTTCCCAAGTTTTTGAGTTGTACACTTGGCTAGGGTTAGTCAAGAAGTGTCTTTACAATAGAGTTATTGTAAAGGTCTTGCAATAGAGTTATTGTAAGGGGGAGGGATTAATAGTTTCACTTGGATAGAGTTAGTCAATGAGTGTTTTTGCAATGGAGTTATCATAAAGGTCTTGCAATAGAGTTATTGTAGGGGAGATGGATTAATAGTTTAATTCCTAGGTTGCAATAGGTTGTAATATGAACATTGCTCGGTTTTAGTGAAGTTTTGAAAAAATTCTACTATGGTAGGTCGTGATTTTACTCACTTGAGCAAGGTGGTTTCCACGTAAATATCTTGTGTTATTTACATTCTGTCTTTACTTAAGAGAACAGATAGAGAACTCAGTTATCTGCACTACTTGATGGACTCATATATTCTATTAATTGATATCAGAGCAGGTTATTTATATAAGGTTAACACATAGAAATGATCCTTCTCATGACTGCTCCACCAAACCTAGAGGAAGGACAATCTACCACAAGACCACTGAGATTCAATGAAAAGTATTATGAGTGGTGGAAGACAAGAATGCATGACTTTATGGCTGGGGATTTTGAGTTGTGGGTTATCATTTGTGATGGTCCTCATATTCATATGAACACAGATCTAGCAACTACTCCAAAATCAAGAAAGGAATACAATGATGCGGACAGAAAGGTTGTGGAGAAGAACTTCAAGGCTAAGAAAATTGACATCGGATCAGATGAGTACAATTGTATCTTAGCTTGTTAAAGTGCAAAGGAGATCTGGGAGGCCCTCCAAACTTCTCATAAGGGAACTAGTCAAGTGAAGCAGTCTAAAATAGATATGCTTACCATAGAATATGAACTCTTCAAGATAAATGATGATGAGTCTCTTCAGAATATGCACACCAGATTCACCTCCATAATCAACGAATTCCATTCTCTTTGTGAAGTCATTCAAACCAACAAGCTGGTTCGTAAAATACTTAGTGTTTTCCTAGTTCTTTGGAAAGCAAAGTTAATGCTATCTCTGAAGCCAAGGACTTTCTAAAACTGACATTTGATGAGCTTATTGAAAACCTTAAAACTTATGAGTTTGAGAAATAACAAAATCTAGAAAAGAGAGAGCCAAAGAAAGATAAGAACATGGTTCTCAATGCTGCTGCTAAAAGTGACTCAAGTGATGATGAGTTTGACATGACTTATCTCACATGAAGATTTCAAAAATTGGTATACAAAAATGGTGGATTCACAAGGAGAAGAAGCTCCAGCAAGAATCCTAAGGGTTATGACTACTGTCATAAATGTGGAAAACCTAAACATTTCATCAAAGAATATTCTCTCTACAAAGAGGACTATTACAAAAACAACTTTGAAAAAGAAGCGAAGAGGAACCAGGTCTCTATTAAGAAATTCAAAAGAAGAGATGCATCTGACAATTTGGTAAAGCAAGCTCTGGTTGCTTAGGAGACTTTTCCAGCGAATCTGGAGATGGAGACAACCAAGAAGATGCATATATGGTGGTTGTTAATTATGGACCATCAGAATATGAGTCAATATTTTCACTCATGGATAAATCTGACGCTGATGAGGCAGATGTGTTGATTGATGCATATCATAGCCTCATAAAGGAAATGGATGTTTTAACTGAAGAATTTGGTGAAACAGAACAAGAAAGAGATGGCTTGTTATACACGGTCACAAATTTGAGCGAACATATTGATGAAGTGTCTAAAGAAAACTCCTTGTTAAAAAGTCAGATTAAGAAATGGAGATACACCTTCTAGTAGAAAGGGAATAGCTAGTCAGATTTAGCTTGAGCTTGAAAGTGAACTTAACAAGGCTAAGATGAATCTCACTACTGAGCTTGAGAAGAATAGGCAACTTCAAGAGAACTTAAAGAGGGTAAAACATGATCTTGATAAGTCACTTCACTGGACATTGTCCTCTAATGTGATTGCTTCTATGTACAAGAGTAACACAGGTAGTAGGGAAGGTATTGATTTTAAAAAGGCAAAAACTCCCTATAATCCACACAACAAGTATGTCACTACTTCTAAAAGTTGGCTATGCACTCACTGTGGTCAAACAAGCCATTATAAAAATGCATGCAAAGCCAAATTTCAAGATGATCAGAAAGATAAGAAATTCATTGAAGGAAAATCTTGAAAAGAGGGACCTGATCCCCGCAAAAAAAATAATGAACTTCCTGCATGGATTAAAAGAAGTCTAATTCATCTTTCTATCATACAAAGGGACCCAAACTGATTTGGATTTCTAAATTTGATCCACCTCGATTTACCAATAGTGCCCCATCTTATTTTCAGGAGCCTAGATATGACTGTCATGCTTATTCTGGGATAGGTCAGAGTTCGAGAGCTTCGGGTTTTCAGACATAAGGGAGTTCGGGTCATATGAGGCCCCATTACCGCCTTGTAGCCAGTGTGGCAGGATACATGGGGGACTGTGTTGTCAGGGTACCGATATGTGTTATTGCTGTGGTAATCCTTCTCAAAATCCTATATGGTCCGATATATTTAGGTTTGAGCTTCCCTTTCTTTCCAAACCTCATGATACCTTTCATAGGTGAAATTTTCAGAAACATCCAATCGTCAACCTAAAACTTCACGTCTCTACACCTTACATCTGAATAGGACTACTGGTGACTCTAAGCTATTTTCAAACGTTCCTGAATTAGCTTGACTTTCTCCATAGCCTGATAGACCAAGTCTAGTCCCAACAACTCTGCTTCACTAACTTCTAACAAACCAATTAGTGATCTACACCTCCGCCCATACAGAGCTTTGAACGATGTCATCTTGATACTAGCATGATAATTGTTATTATAAGCAAAATAAATGAGAGGCAAATGATCAACCCAATTAACTTTAAAATAAATAAAACATGCCTTCAACATATCCTCAAAAGTATGAATAACTTACTTTTCCTAGCCATTTGTCTGCGTATAAAAAGGTGTGCTGAGATTTACCTTGGTACCCGATATTTTCTAGAAAGACTTCTAAAAGTGTGTTGTAAACTGAGCACCATGATCCGAAATAATGGACAATGGAGTCCCATGAAGTCTGACAATTTCTCGGGTATACAACTTAGAATAATCCTCTACCAAATTTGTGGTCTTGACTGGCAAGAAGTGTGTTGATTTAGTAAGTCAGTCCACAATCACTCAAATCAAATCATGCCTTTGGGATGATCAAGGAAGACAAGTTATGAATTCAATCTTTATCATCTCCCATTTCCAAATAGGAATATCAACATTCTAAGCCAACCCACCAAGCCTCTAGTGTTCGACTTTCACCTGCTGATAAATCGGACACTTGGCTACAAAATATGCCACATTCTTCTTCATATCGTTCGACCAATAAATCTACTTAAAATCATAATACATCTTTGTCGAACCTGATTGAATAGAATATATGGAATTCTGTGCTTCTGCTATGATTCGTTCTCTGAGTCCATTGAGTGAGAGGAAGCAGTAAAAATGATACATGGATAGTGGATTCTCAAAGCATACGACGGAAAAAATTGAGGATTTCCTCTCACTCAAAGCCTTTTAAGGGGAGTGTGTCTTTTGGTAATGGAAAGAAGGGACATATTCTTGGCATCGACAAGATTGGCAAGACACTCTCTCATACAATTGAAAATATGTACTATGTAGATGGCTTGAAGTACAACATGTTGAGTATTTCACAAATTTGTGACAGATGAAATGAAGTAAAGTTCACATATGGTTCATGCACTGACACAATTATCAAATTTGGGAAGTGATCCTGATAGCAAGAAGATGCAAGATTTTTTATGTAAATGACTTTGATTCTTTGATTGGAAATTATTTGACATGCCTCGGTGTCTTGGATGATGATACTGAGCTATGACACACATGGCTCGGGCTTGTAAGCTTTTCACCTCCGAATAAACTGGTGATGAAGGACCTGGTCCTCGGGATGTCAAAGACCAAGTTCACATATCACAAGGTGTGCGATGTATGTGTAAAGAGAAGCAGACCAGATCTTTCTTCAAGCCAAAGAAGGGGGTGCATGATCAGGTCCTTACTTGAGAAAACTCCATATGAACTACTCAATGGGAGAAAACCCAAGCTGACTTACTGATATGCCGTGAAATTACAACACATTTGATATCTTTTATGAGGAATTTTCATTATTATTAAGCATATTACTTGTTGTTTCTTAGTGATTTTCTGTTTTGTAGAGAAAATCAAGTGAAACTGCCAAAGACAAGGGAAAATGGCAAAATAGAGCTGAAGAGAGCAAACGTGTTGCATATGAAGAGATGTAACCGCATATGAGGTCACATACGAGAACAAAGTAGCAGCTATTTTCCCCAAGGAATGTGAGATAATATGCGACACATATCACAATATGCATCACAAAAAAATTACTTCAGGATCGCATATCAGCTAACATTTGGCGACTGAAAAATGGAATATGTGTCGCATATCACCATATGCGATGGCATATGCAACGCATATCAGGCCGTCAGTGGTAGTTTTGTCACATTTTCCTCCCGCATTTTGGACAATATAAATTGTATGTGTAGGGTTTTGTGGGTGATGCTTGTTCAAATTTTGGTCTCATATTGTGAGTGCATTGAAGACAAACTTTTGGGGCTTTATAAAAGAAGATTTCAACATCTTTTGTCATCTTCTATTGATTGTGAGCTTTAATATTGTCTTTAATGTGTTCTTTAATGCTTTCTTTTGTATCAAACATCATAAGTAGTTAAGTTTAATACGAAGGTTGTGGACCCAAATGATGGGTGTTATGTAAATGGGTTTTTAACATTGAATATATGAATAATGGGTTGTTACTTTCTATTTTTATCTTGTGCTTTAAAGTTGGTTGGTGGTTGCAAACATTAACCTATGCCATAAACGCTTGTTCTACTTGGTAAGGTGAGCTAGGATTTGATAGAAATAAATAGCAAGAACTCAAGGCGCTAACCCACGTTTAATAGATTCACTTAAGGTTAAGAGGAATCTACTTGGCATAATTAATCGGTTTGTTAATTAACTCTTGCATTTGGGAAAATGATAAAAGAGGATATATTCTCTAACTATTGGAAAATATTAGATAGTCTTTAAGACATTAAGTGTGAATAATGCAATAACCCATTAGAAATATATCATACTAACACCTGTAGCATTACACTCTATCATAACGGGAACACAACCTTGATTTCTCTCTAGAAGTTTATAAATCGTAATTCATCATAGCTAATTATTTCGTCACATAGTTTTAGTACAAATTTCTATTAACCTTTCTCAGAATAGGATTACGACTAGAGTCAAGTATCACACTACGTAAAGTAATATTTTCTCACCTTATTTCCTGTGGGACTCGACCCCAACCTAGTTGGGTTACTATATTTGACAACGTTCACTTTAAGCCATAATTCATGTATAATTTTAGCGTATCAAATTTTGGTGCCATTTCCGGGGAATACGGTTTTGAAATTACTATTTAGTGTGTTCTTTACTTTAAGTCTTTTTTTATTCCATCACACCTTGTTTGCTTTGCTTTGTGAATCAGATGATTATGGTTGCACGAGGCAGTCGAGGTACTTCTTTAGCACATCAAGACCCATTGGAGGACAAAAATGAGGGGAATGTATTTGCAGTTATCGTATAAGAGATTGACTATACAAATGCCATTGTCCCTCCAAGAGTTGATGCGGCTAATTTCAAAATTGACAATAGTATCTACCAGATGCTAAAGCATGAGGGTTATTTTTGGAATTCTACCAATCATGATCCTCACCAACATTGCAAAAACTTTATTGGGGTATGTCAAACTCAAGAGCAGAAAAATGTTTAGGTGGATGCTACATGGTTGAGAGTTTTCAAATATTCTCTAGCCGGTGAAGCAAGAACTCAGTATAGAATTTTTCCTCCGAATTACATCTACATGTGGGCCGAGTTAGTGAGTGTCTTCCTCAAGAAGTGGTTTTCGCCAAGCAAAAAGTCCAAAATTAGAGACAAGATTTTCTATTTCAAGCAATTTTCGGAGAAACAACTATATGAAGCATGGGACCGTTTCAAGCTTTATTTGCAACGATCCCCCAATCATGGATTTCCAGAAAACATCTTGATGGAGAAGTTTTGCACGGGGTTGGACCTCATGACTCAATCGGTTTCCAACAATACGGCAAGTTGTTATTTCATGGACATGACATTTGAGCGAATCGCTTAACTTCTCGACAAGCTTGCCACTCATAATCAGGCATGGCATTCGGAAGGTTCGGATGGTGTGACCAATAGACTCCTTTGTTGAGCACTTTAATGAAGGAGAACCAAGATAGAGATGAAATAATTACCAGGCTTGCCACCAACATAAGCTTGGTTACCAAGAAGGTCACGGAGAATGAAACAAATAAGGTGAACGTGGTAGAAGAAGCACCTCCTCTACCTGGTGGCATGTACCAAACCAAAGAGGTAACATATCAAGAGGGTCCTCTGATGCAATATGAAGATGCAAATTATGTCAATAATTCTCAAGGCGGTTATCAAAGATAAAACTACCAAGGATCGAATTATCAAAATCAATAGAAATCGCAATCGCAAGGTTAAGGTAACTGTTACGGGATAAATGATCATGGTAGCTCGAACCAAGGGAATTACAACAATAACAACTTCGGAAATTGAAGTTCAAATCCTTATGTTTCTGAAGGGCCAATCATCTAATTCTCAACAATAGCGAGAGAGTTCATCTAATGACCAAAAGAATTCTAGGATGGAGAGTATGATTGAGAGAATATTGGCAAATCAAGAGAAAGCTGACTCTTCAATGAAAAACTTTGACTCTTCAATGAAAACTTAACCGAGGTAGTGGGCTCCCACACCGAATCTATTCGAAAGCTATAATCTTAACCTAGGGACCTATCTTAAGAACAAAATACTCAACAAAAGGGGCATCTCCCTAGAAATACGATTTCGAATCCAAAGGGTACCGAAGATGGCTCCTCATCTCATTGTATGTATATCACAACGTGAAGTGAGAAACTACTTCAAAATGAAAATGAGAAAGAGGTGGAAGAGGGTCAGAGTGAGAAAGAAGAAGAGGCACAAGTTGAAGTGCCAATTGTTGTTAAAGAAGCACGAGTTGAGGTGCCGGATGTTTTTGAAGTTGATATTGTCCCAGAGAATGTAAAAGCTCAAGAGGTGAGTAGTGACACTAGCAAAGGCAAGGTTATGGGAGAACTTAGGCCCCTTACTCAACTTTTTAAATCTTCACCTCCCTTCCCTTAAAGGTTGGTGAAGATCACTGAGGATGACAAGCGTGAAAGATTTTATGACCAATTGAAGCAGTTGTTGTTGAACGTTCTATTCCTTGATGTTTTTTAAGAAATGATGGGTTTTGCTATGTACTTAAAGGATTTGATCACCAAAATGAATCCAATCAATCATGATACGATGAGTGTCACTCATCGCATTAGTTTTGTTATTTCCACCACACCGATCCAAATGAAAGAAGATTTGGGTGCTTTTACCATTCCATGTACAATCAGGCAATATGGTTTTGCTAGATCTCTTTATGACAATAGTGCTAGCATAAATCTAATGCCCCTTGCAATTTACAAGCAACCAGTATTGGAAATGCCGAGACCCACTAGCATGAGACTACAAATGGATGATTGAATGGTGAAAATACCAGTTTGTATTACTGATGATGTTCTTGTTAGAGTGGGTGAGTTCCTCTTGGCTGATTTTGTCATACTTCGGTCGACAAGGAGACCATTCATTGATGCTGGAATTGAGCTGAAGAGGGAAAATGTGTCGCATATTAGGGAGACAATTCCTTGTTGCCGGATGGGCTCTTATGGATTCTGAGAAGAATGAAATAAAATTCTGGGTGAATGATGAAGAAGTGACATTTCAAGCAAGAAAGGGAATGTAATTTCCAAGTTCTTATGAGAGAATATAGGTAATTTATGTGGTAGACGTGGTTGAAAAAGTTGTGGAATTCAAAATGGAAGAAGATTGTCTTGGGGAAGCATTAGCGGCCATCCTGGTAAATTTTGATGGTGAAGATATAGAGGGATACATTGAGAACGTGAATTCACTTGAAGGGTTGGGGTACTATGGATACCATCCATATAAACTTTCTCTCAATATAGAGAATATGGTGACTCCTTCGGCTAAGCCATCAATCATTGAGCCACTGAAACTTGAACTCAAGCAACTTCCATCATACTTGAGGTACGAGTTTCTCGGCCTGAACAATACTTTTACCGTGATATTTTCTGCCTTATTAAGTGAATACCATGTGAAGAAAGTGTTTGACATCTTGAGAAAATATTGAAGAGCTATAGGATGGACCATAACGGACATTCGGATAATTCCTTTCATTACTTGCGAACATAAGATCCAACTTGAAGAAGCTAGTTCACCGAGTGTGGAGCACCAATAAAGATTAAATTCACCAATGCAAGAGGTAGTGAATAAAGAGATAATAAATGGTTGGATATTGGGGTTGTCTACCCCATTGCGGATAGCCCATGGGTTAGTTCGGTTCAATGTGTTCCCAAAGAAGGGCTATATGATAGTTGTACCCAATGATAGGAATGAGATCATCCCTATGAGAACTGTCACCGGGTGGAGAGTATGTATGGACTTTATAAAACTCAACACCACTGCTTGCAAGGATCATTTTCCTATACTTTTTATTGATCAAATGCTTGATCAGCTAGCAGGAAGGTCTTACTATTGCATCTTGGATGGATACTCCGGTTACAATCAAATAAATATAGCCTTAGAAGACAAAGAAAATACAACTTTTACTTGTCCTTATGGGACTTTTGCATTTAGCTAGATGGCGTTTGGGCTATGAAATGCTCCGACTACATTTCAACGGTGTATGATATCAATTTTCTCCTATATGGTCAAACATTTCTTAGAGGTCTTTATGGATGATTTCTCGGTGGTTGGTGACTCTTTTGATAAGTGTCTTGATCATCTTGGTCAAGTGCTAAAAAACTGTGAAGAAACAAATCTTGTGTTAAATTGGGAGAAATGTCATTTTATGGTAAAAGAAGGGATCGTCCTAAATATCCGAGAAGGGGATTGAAGTTAATAAAGAAAAAAAGGAGATTATTGCCAAGCTTCCTCCACATATTTCCATCAAAGGATTTTGGAGCTTCTTGGGGCATGCCGAGTTCTACCGTCGATTCATCAAGGACTTCTCTAAAATTGCAAATCCTATGTGTAAGCTTCTTGAAAAGGAGGCTAAATTCATTTTTGATGAGAAGTGCTTTAAGGAATTCAAAAAATTTAAGGAAAGGATCATGTCTCCTATCATCATCTCTCCCACTTGGTCACTCCATTTTGAGCTCATGTGCGACGCTAATGGATTTGCTATCGGTGCGGTGTTGGGTCAATGATACAACAATATTATGCAACTTATTTACTATGCTAGCAAGACTCTCAATGACACCTAAATAAACTATACAACGACGGAAAATGAATTGCTTTCCATTGTGTATGCCTTTGAGAAATTTTGAGCTTATTTGTTAGGGTCAAAAGTGGGTGTATACACTGATCATGCCGTTTTGAGATAGTTGATGGCTAAGAAAGATGCCAAGCCGAGGTTGATTAGATGGGTGCTCTTGTTACAAGAATTTTATTTTCAAGTCATGAAAGGGGTTGATTTGTATGAAGTTCTGCAAAATAGAGGATCATGTAGCAGATATCTTCTTGAAAGGCACTAATCAGGGAACATTTTGAAAGAAATCGTTTGAGCTGGATTTGATCAAGATCAACTAATTGTCTCCTTACAAGATCCCTCAATGATTGCTATGATTAGAGTACACATATATGTTAGAAGTGTTTTTGATAATATCTAACTCAGTTCGATACTGTTATAGTGTAACAACCCATTTAGTTGCTACGTGCATTTTGACCATTTTACCCATGTTGACCTAATTTTCGAGGTTATCGGACGTTCCTAGTGAAATTGAAAGAACTAGAAATATTTAAGTGCAAGTATTTGACCAATAGTTGACTTTTAGGTAAACATAACTTTTCTAGAATTCTGTCAATTCCATAAGGTTTGGAGGGTCATTTATGACTTGGTGGGATAGTTGGTTCGGTTCCCGAGGCTCTTGGAAGTATTTTGACTAGTGGTTGGAGAGTTGATTTTAGGTCGTTGGGGGTTGACTCGATTAAATAGACCTCCGATGAGAATTTTCAGATAATGAGTGAGTCTGTAACGTATTTTTATATGTGTTTGCATATCTGGTTTGTGTCGGAGAGGTCTTGGGTGATTGTTGGATTTCGAAGTTGAAATTGTGAAATAAGAAAACCGCTAGTGTCTGATAACCTTCGTTGGGGCGAGTGTATCGTCGCTGGCGTGAGTGCTGGACTTTCAGAGAGAGCCATCGTATCGGGCAGTGAGCCACTACGGTGGGTGTTGGGATTTTTTCTTGGGTCGCGGATGCAGGCTAGTGAACACGGGCGTGTGTCCCACTGCAGTGGACCGTTGACCGCTACAGTTAATGACGGGAAACCATAAACCCCTTTTAAGCGATTAATTAGACCTTTCATTCCCGATTCCCAAATATCATCCTCCAAGACATCTCTAGGGCGATTTCAAGTGATTGTAGGTGGATTCTTCTTGGGGTAAGCCTCTTAAACCTTGTCTCCCTTTTATTTACCTTTCTTAAGTTGAATCCATGGTGGAAAAACATAGAAGCTAGTTAAAATGGATGAGTTCTACATAAATAGTGTTTATTTAATTATTAAGCCTAAATATGAGATTAATTGATGAATTTGACTAATCTAAGCATGGATTTCATTATTTAGTAACTATTAGGCTTGAGTCTTCCATTTTTGTTAAGAAATTGAACTTTGAAAATCCATGGTTTATGTCTAATTTGAGGGTTTTGCATTGAATGATGAAATTGAACTATTATAGAACTAATTTAGCAATCGGAGAGTAGAATTGAACTTCTAGAACATTGGGTTACCGAATTCACTCTTAAATTACTATTTTACCCTTGTGGGTATGTTTTCCCTTTTTATAGTTGGTTATGGATTCAAAGAATAGTCTAGTGATATGAGTATTATTAGTTTCCATTTCTAACTTAGATTTCAATAATGACTAGACTTCGAGTATAACCGGGCCTAGCAAAAAGGCAAGGCAGAGTATGATCATCTGTGGCTCCCGCTCGGCATCCAGGTAGGTTACGGCTTACCTTCTGGTTAGACTTTAGTTAGTGAAGCATATGTAGAGTTAGTTATTATAGGACAAATCATGTTATGCCTTCGGGTATGAAGTTGGGATGGATTATTTAGGTTTGGTATTGTTGACTGATTTGTGGGCTTGTTGCCTCTTTGTGATTTATTGTCTTGGTATTATCATGGATAGAGGAAATGACTTAACTTGATACTAATATTGTGATATGTATCCATGTGACATGATTGGAATTGATATGATACACTTTATTTCTCATTTTGCATTGCATTCATCCTCATCTCTATGATACATTAGTATTATCTGTGATTGGTGTTGATGAGGATAAGTGAGAAGGAAATATTCGTGATTCTTGCAACATATTTGATAGCATATCAATCTCTGAGTTATGTGCGGAATGTCTAGCGGTGTGGTTGGTGTTGTGGAGTCATCTCTGGGCTGTGTGCGAAGTGACTGGTACATGGACTTCGCAGATCTCCCATGGGTCATGGCTATCGAGGCGTAGATATATGCCGTCGGTAGCATGTGAGTACAAGAGATTGCATTTTGACAATGCATTGCATTGCATATTTACTCATCATTACATTCACATATTTCTTGGATTTTGACTTGATACTCTATACCTGGGTTGTTTATTCTTGGACTGTGATAGTATTTGTACTTAATTGCAATGCGCAAAGGTAAGGATAAGATGATTATGAGGTTTAGTAGGTTATGAAATCTACACGTTTTACAGTGACTCTTGTTGATTAGAATGAGGGAATGTGTTATGTACGTGTGACCTAAATTGTAATGTCTTACCTAGAATAGATTGGGAATAGTCTCAGGCTATCACTAACGAGAATGCATTGCCACAGTCGAATCGTGTGAAGAGTGACCATCAACAAATTTAAGAAGATCACGTAAGGTGACATACCCAGAATAGTGAGCCCAAGTCATATATAAGGATCGAGTTATCCACGGTAATGGAAGGGGACATAATCCCATCATCCGTGTGTAAAGGGCCATACCGCGTATTATTGAGAATTACATGTATCAATGTTGGTAAGCTAAGACATGCTATAGGTATTGGACTGGTAAGGTCTTCGGCTTCATTATGCAGCATGTTACAATTCTAAATAACCTCTGAATAACAATAGCTTGTTAGGGGAAATTGAAGAAGAGAACTATGGAAAAATCGAAGAATGGTTGTAAGATATATGAAAACAGTTAATAAGTATGAATGGAATGGAATGGTATGCTCGAGTATCAAGGAAGAAATATTTTTTTCATTTAATGACAAGTAGAAGAAAGGATTACGATGAGAAGCATAAAAGTGAATGAGATTATAGTTATGTAGGTTTCACAATGGTATGATTACTCCAGAACAACGTAAGGACCAATGGTAGAGGAGGGACATTGCGAACTTTTTGCCCAAAGGTGACAAACCTCTAATGTTCAAGAAGACAGTATAAGAAATACTTTGAGATAAGAGACCCCAAGGCAACTTGAAATAGAAATGTAAAGGTAATACGAATGAGCACTCGGTCGATGGAGATCTAATAATGATAAGACAAGAAAGCTTGACAAGTCATTGGATCATGTAACACCGTGAATTGGATCTAAACATACGAAGCATCGGTTCCACAATATATGCAGTCATACCTCTAAGAAAGTATGTAAACGGAAGTAACAGTGAGTAAAGCTCGAGATCAATACCTAAACAGGTAAAAATGGGCCAATGACGCCTATGGATACAAGGTAGACATTAAAGATATATCAAGAGATAATGACATTATAATGAAGATAAAATATTAGGCAAATACAGATGTCTGTGAGCATTTTTTAACTGACCAAAGGTTCTATGAGATAGATAAAGTAACGGTTTACAACTTAACGAGATCAAAGAAATATTTTCCCAAAGTGTCATTGACAGAAAGTCTTAGCCATGAGGCAAGTAAAGGAATTCGAATCTAAGTATAATGACCAGGTTTGGATATAGTAGGCTAACGTCATGTAATGCAAATTCTCTAGAATCTTCCACATACAGAATAAGGGAATAAGTTACCAACTCATCCTTTAAGGGGTAGTAACGCCAAGGATTGGAATCAGGAGCAATGTTTGATTGTATGTATACCAGAATATTTTAGAATTAAGAAGAGTACGACAAGTAAGAAAATTTGTGAACAAGTGTCAAAAGAAGTAAAAAAATGAAGTTGTTTATAATTACGAGTAGTGAGAAGGTACGGAAAAAAGGAAGAGAGATTCATTTTAGACCATGAATGAGAGTTAATTGTGATGATGCGCGCACTTTAGATTCAAATGACATTGTCCATAAAGTGTTCACGATTGAGATACTACAAATATAAGAGTTTTAACACACTAGTTACTAAACAAAGCTAAGTTGACAATAGAATCATTCACCCACAAGCGGTTTGACTAATGTGAGGACTAAGAAGAGAAGTTGACCTGAGGGAACGCATCAGTTAGTTAAGTAGGAGTCCGATTGGAGGATTCAGATAGTGATAGCCCTATGACTCAAAATACAGTTACTAGAAGAAAAGGAACGTCATGATGAATATCCCATTTTTAGGGAAGATCGGGAAGGATATCTAACAAAAGAGAACCGAAACCTTTGAGCATAATGGGAGAAGGACCCCTAGGTAGAAGGTTCATTTGTGTATTCCTAATGTAGCAGGATTACGAGACAAGATTATGACGGAGGTCCATTGCTCACGATATTCCATTCACCCTGAATCTAGTAAGATGTATCATCATCTCAAAGGTATGTATTGGTGGAATGAAATGAAGAGGAACATTTCAGAGTTTGTAGCTCAGTGTCTTAATTGTCAGCAAGTAAAAGTAGAGTACCAAAAGTTCGGCGGTTTGACTCAGAACATTGAGATCCCGATGTGAAAATGGGAAATGATTAATATGGATTTCATTATGGGTTTACCTCGCTCTTATCATAAGTTGATTCTATTTGGGTGATTGTTGATAGACTGACCAAATTAGATCAATTCGTGACGGTCAAAACTACCTACATAGTCGAGGACTATGCAAAGTTGTACATGAATGAGATTGTTCGCCTTCATGGTATGTCTAGTTCTATTATATCTGACCGAGGTGCGCAATTCACAGCTAATTTTGGAGATCATTTCAAAAAGGTTTGGGCACTCAAGTTAATCTTAGCACAACTTTCCACCCTTAGACACACGGGCAGACCAAACGTATGATTCAAATGCTCGAGGACATGCTATGAGCTTGTGTATTGGACTTTAAGGGAAGTTGGAATGATCATTTATCCTTTATTGAATTTGCATACAATAATAGTTATCATGCTAGCATTAAAATGGCTTCATACAAGGCTTTGTACGAACATAAATATAGATCTCCTATCAGATAATTTAAAGTAGGTGAATTAGAATTATTTGGGACTGACCTAGTGCACCAAGCCATAGAGAATGTGAAGCTTATCCAAGAATGACTGTTAACTGCTCAGAGTCATCAGAAGTCGTATTCAGATGTGCGGCGGCGGGACTTAGAGTTCCAAGTGGATGATTGGGTCTTCTTGAAGATCTCTCCTATGAAGAGTGTAATGAGGTTTGGAAAAAATGGACAGCTCAATCCAAGGTACATTGAGTCATATCACATAATTCGATGAATCGGCCAAGTGACTTATGTATTGGACTTGCCTTTGGAGTTAGAGTTTGTTCATCCGATTTTCCATGTGTCTATGTTGAGAGCGTATGTTGGGGATCCTTCCCAAATTATGTCAATTGACGATTTGAAGGTTATAGAGGACTTATCATATGAAGAGATTCCTATTGCTATCTTAGATCATCAAGTTCGCAAGTTGTGGCTAAAGAAGTAGCCTCCGTGAAAGTTCCATGGCAGAATAGGAATGTAGGAGAGATGTCATGGGAGATGAAGCACAAATATCCTTAACCAACTTATTGTTTGTTATAAGGGAACGAATGATATTCTAGTAGCAATGGACCGAGATTGTAAAGAAGAGACCAGAGTAGAAGTAACAGGACTACAACACTATTCTAGCAGGCTAATAAGATATGAGATTTCATCGATGGACGGTTAATACATGATTCGAACCCTTGTGACCTTGTATTCAGTAACCCCGGACTCACCTTATGCTGAGTTAACTGGTTGGGGGTAGGTTAGAGGTGTTGTTTAACTCTTTACGGGAGAATCTATAATAATATTTTGTGTAATCGCAACGGAGACAAAGACAACCAACAATTCAGACGAGGAACCTAGAAGTGACTAGAGTGGTAGGTTCAGGGTAAGTTAGGGATTAAAGGCATATGGAATGACAAGAGATAAATTTCGCATTGAGATCCAAGAAGGAGCCTGATTTATATTAAGTGAGGCTAGAATGAATTACTTAGGCTTGAATCAAAAGAATCGAATAACAGAACAGAAGTAGTAGAATTGGTTGGTCCGCATGTAAAGGGTGTTTGTATGCGGACAAGTGTGATCATGAGAAAGCTAGACATGGAAACCCCAAGATTCGAGGACAAATTTTTCTAAGGGGGAAATAATGTAACACCCTGTACTTTCGGGCCATGGTTTGAATCGCTAGACATATGTAGGTAGACTTGAGTCCTGGGGAAACTTTGTTATATTTAGGTATTCACATCAAGAGCTTAGTATATAAATGGATGCGGTCCTGAAATAATTTAAGACTTTAAAAGTGTGATGACGATGATCGAAAATATTATTTTCGTGTGAGCCAACAGAGGCTATAGTGTTATATCACATGATGATGATAATGAATATATGAAGTGTGTTAAAAATGATTTAATATTTAAGGGGTATGAGAGCAAGAAGTTAATTAGTGGCCAGTTAGTTAATTATTGAGATTATGTTTAATTTAGTCCGAGACTATGTTGACAGTACATCTTTTCCACGTGGTACTAGGAGAGAAAGGGATCAGTGACTATGCAATTATTTGTGTTTGGTGGCAGCTTAATGTGGAGAATGATTATAATGAGCTTATTAAATTAGTGGACCCCACAATCAATAAAAGAAAGATGTATACTATGATACTAAGTTAATTGGAAAAATTGGTTTTAGATATAATTCATACGTACAAAGTAAATTCTTTAGATAAAATTCATATAGGCAGCAATCTCACTCTTTAGATTAAATTGCTATAATTCATACACACACGTATAGGCAGCAATCTCATTCTTTAGATATGATTCATACGCAGTAAAATATGTTAGAGTAGCAACGCGAACTCCTTTTTGTCAAGCAGCAACGTCTTTCCTATTTTCAGTAAAGCGGAGGCTTCATCGTGTTGAAGTAAAGTGATATGAAAGGCAGCCAACGTACTATTTGACATCTACAATTTTCTAGAAACTCGTTGAGCATCGAAGATTAACTTGTAAGGGAGGTGAGCTTCATTGTCGTTGTTGAAGGGTCGACATCAAATGTATGTTAAGGAAAATTCTTCTTTCTTTTAGCATGTTTTGAGTACGAAACTTAAACGTAATACTGTCCCATAAATGATTCTACTCTTAGTAGTTAAGGATGCTCATGTTATTCATTCCTATTTTCAAAACATGTCTAAATATGTTCCTAAATCCCTATTGAGGTATATGGGAAATATGTTAATATTCATAATGTTAATCGGAGGTGAAGCGACATTACGTCACTCCGATAAACTCATAGTGTCTTAGTATCATTCATGCATTATATTCATGTATATACCTTGACCTCAAAGTCTTTATATACGCCACTATATGTATGTATTATATATGTATGGGGATGGGAAAAGGGATACAATGTTATATACGCACCACCACCTGATCAACTGGTATATGATGATGATTATGCCCACAGAGGCATGTATGATATGATAGGATGCCCACAGAGGCTTGATGGCGTTATATACGCATACGTATATGTATGACCGCATTGTGCATGACACTTAGGCATATTATGGCCCTCAGAGGCATTTTCTACTGGTTGTTTGTTTCTTGTCTCATGTTACTTTCAGGTCTCTATTATGATATTCTTCATGCCTGATATACTCGGTACATCAGTCGTCCTGACGTCCCTTTTGTCGGGGGAAACTGCGTTTCATGTCCGCAAGCTCAGGTAGACGGGGTGATCGTCTGCACTAGTAGGTTGCTGGTTCAGCTGATATTGGAGCACTCTACTTGTTCTAGAGTTGCAGTCTAGTCGTGGTACGATATTTTTTATATGCATAGGAGTATGGCGGGCCCTGTCCCAACCTTATGATGTCACGTACTCGTCCTGAACTTATGATGTCACGTACTCTTTAGAGGCTTGTAGACAGTTGTCTTGTGTATAGTAGTCGTGCATGACCTTATCAGCCTTAGTATGTATATGTACATAGGTTGGCTTACTAGTTTGTGCAATGAATTGGGAATTGAAGTACATTTGCCTGTAGACTTGTTTTGTGATAGTAAAGCTGCCATTTAAATTGCAGCTAATCAATATTTCATGAGAGGACAAAGCATATTTACATTGACAATGGAGAAGATTATTTTGAGATTGATCAAGACTCATCATGTATCAACTCATGAGCGATTAGCAGATTTGTTAACCAAGAGCCTTGGAAGAGTGCAGCATGACTATTTTGTCTTCAAGCTGGGGTGAAAGATAATGGAATATGTGCTATAGAACATTAATGATTCATTGTTTAATTAAAGTTGTTATTGAGTGAATATCCTTAATAATTGATTTGTTTGGTAGGAGAAACTTGAAGACACCCTTGTTGGATTTTGTTGAGCTTGAAAAAAAGGTGGGTGTTAGTTTCGAAGGCTTAGGTGGAATCTAACAATTAAAAATTATTAGGATTGATATTAGAAAGTAATATACTATCAACTTTGAAGTTATTGATTAATTTTGAAGTAAAAACATGTCGGTGAATTATACAACATGTTATATATAGTGATGCCTAATCCTCAAAAAATTCCGACGATCCATATGGATTTTACCAAAAATCATAACGAATCATGCACCATAAATTGTTGTTAAGACACGTCTTGGCGCAGTTGGCGGTCGCCAGGATTTTACTTAGAAATTCTAATGAATCACAGTAAGTCATCATGGCAACCTCCAACAGCTTTCTTCCGATTCTGCCGTGGAGGTTGTTTTCGTAAGATTTTTTTTTATGAGGTCAAAATTTAAATGATGGCAATGAAGAATTTTACTTTTGTAAATCATCAAATACCATATCGTTTTAAAACTACTTGAAAATATATTCTCTACCCAAACTCAAAGAGTTATGTAATACAATGGTTTTGGGTGAGGTTGAGAGTTCAATTCTCATGTCTCTTTGGTGTGTGACTTAAGTACTTTTTTCTTTATCTTTCTTTTTCTCTATTTATTCTTCAAAATCTCCAAATCTTACACATTTAATGTTTATTCTTTTTTTGTTAATAAACTCTCAAATAGGGTGTAAATTGGTTCAACAAAATGGTGGATGAGATTATTGATAAACATAATTTTAAATCCCGTTGTAAGTAGTTTTTTATGAGAACGTTTAGTAGAAAGATCTAACAGATTTAAAAGAAAACGATTGGTGATATTTACAAAAACTTGTTTGGGATACTTTATATCGCGTTCTTCTATCTGATAAGACAAGGTTCAAAAGAAAAATAAGAAACCTATCGTGATATGAATTTTTTGATCTTTTTAAATTTAACTTTGCAATATTTTTGTATAATTAACCCTGAGTTTTATAAACTCAAGGTTAGCTCTTGATAATGGATATTCCACCTTATATATTCATGTATAGACGACGGTCAATTCCTCTATTTCATTATACTTTGTTATAAAAGGCAAATTAGTAGCTAGCTTGTCCAGCTTTTCGGAGGCTTTATCCCCTCAAGAATGGTGTCGGTAGCTCCTACAGTCAGCTCCACATTTTCTTTCCTTTTCCTTTTGCTATCACAATCCCTACCCATAATTAGAATATATCTCATATATTATAAATATATTTAGTGATAGATAATTATGATAAACTAAGATTCCTCTTGTATTAGGATTGTATATTGTACATTATATATATTGATATTAATGAGAAAGACTCCCTAAGGGAGATTAATATCATCTTACATGATATCAAGAGCCAAAACCCTACTATAGAAAAATTCCTCCTTGCCGCCACCCCCCCTCCCATCTCTCGGCCGACGGCACGTAGTAATTTTTTCTCTTCCCAATTTTCATCCCAATGGAGAATTTGGCTACTCCCACCTCTTCCGATGCTTCCACTTCTCACTCAGTCGTCATCCAACCACCCACTCCCCTCTCCTCACCGTCTTTTCATTCAGCTCTCGCCGTTACCAACATCAAGAATTTTATCCCTATAATTCTTGATCAAGAAGACGGCCAATATTGATCATGGGTGGAACTATTTCGCATCCATGCATGTGTATATCATGTGTTTGATCATATAGACGACTCTTTTCCTCGTCCTCCCGATATGGACGACATCACATGTCGTCGCCTCGATGTCGTGGTTAAACAGTGGATATATGGCACTATATCCAAGGACTTACTATACACAATCATGAAAATGGGTGCTTCTGCCCATGATCTATGGATACGTTTGGAAGAAATTTTTCAAGACAACAAGAACACTCGCGTCGTGTACTTGGAAGAACAGTTCAACACCACCCGTCTTGAAAACTTCTCTAATAAGTCAGAATATTGCAGGCAGTTGAAACTTGTGGTAGACCAACTGTCTAATGTTGGTACACCTGTGTCTGAAACTAAGATGGTGTTACAATTAGTTGCGGGCCTCCCCAAGGGTGAATATGACACCCTAGCCACGATGATACAACATGCTGACCCTCTACCAAGTTTCAATAAAGCACGCTCGCAATTGTTATTGGAGGGAACCCGACGTGCGAAACAGGACGAGCATAACCAGAAGGCATTAACAGTTTAACCACCCGCACACCATCAGGCCACCTCCTGCCAGTAGCCTCCGCCGAAAAATATCTAACCGCGGCAAAACTGCGGTGGCAGGGGTGGCAAGGGCCGCGACAGTGGGCGAGGCGGCAAGGGCCGCGGGAAGGGCCGAAGCCAACAATCACAGCAGTTCAGCAACACCATGACATGGGCTGGCCCAGTTTCTAGTTACCCAAATCAGAACTGGGCCACGGCTTCAGGATATCCTCTAGCCCAGTTCCCTTTTCAGCAACAAGGGCTACTAGGCCATGCTCCAGGACCGTGCCCGCCCCCGTTCCAGCACCAACAGGCCTATGTCGTGCAGGCCCAGTTCCCATAGCTGCCCTTCAATCAAATCACCACCGACTTGGGTCAGGCATTCAGTAGTATGAATGTGCAACAGCCCGATAAAAATTGGTATATGGACTCTGGAGCCTCCTCTCAGCTCACCCGGTCCGCAAGTAATCTTTCTCAATTGTATCATTTAAAGTCTCCACAATTTATTACAGTTGGCAATGGTCATCGCATTCCAATTAAGGGCTTTGGTCACACCCACACTCCGCTACCTCACCCACCCTTCTCCCTAAATAATGTCCTGCATGCCCCACACATCATCAAAAATTTAATATCCATTAGGAAATTTACTCGTAATAATTATGTGTCTGTTGATTTTGATCCCTTTGGTTTTACTGTAAAGGATCTACGTACGGGGACACCTCTTACGAGATGCAAGAGCACATGAGATCTATATCCATTCACATCCTCGTCCGCTGTCGGTTCCCGATCACACACTACCCTAGCTGCTCTATCTCCGTCAATTTGGCACAATAGGCTCGGACACCCAGGAGCTCCCGTTTTTAATTTTCTTAGAAGTAATAATTTTATTCAATGTAATGGGAAACTTGCCCAGACCTGCATTTCCTGTCAATTAGGCAAATATGTTCGTCTTCCGTTTAATTCCTCAGTTAACGTCACATTTGCTCTTTTTGATATTGTTCATGCTGATCTGTGGACTTCCCTCATTACTAGTTCCCTATGTCATACATATTACCTCGTGTTATTGGATGACTACTCTCACCTTCTTTGGATCTACCCATTAAAATTTAAGTCCGAAGTTTTTGCCAAATTTCTTGAATTTTGCACATTTATCAAAATGCAATTCGAACGCGCCATTAAATCTTTCCAATGTGAAAATGGCCGTGAATTTAATAATTCCGCGTTTCAAAAATTCTGCACAAATAATGGCATGGTATTTCTATTTTCGTGTCCTCACACGTCCCCTCAAAATGGCAAGGCCGAGCGTCTCATCCGTACAATAAATAACATAGTCCGCACATTTCTGTTTCATGCCTCCCTCCCTCCATCATTTTAGGTATATGCAGTCAAAATGGTAGAATACGTCCTTAATATTTTACCCACTAGTACCCTCCATAACATGACTCTAACCCAAATCTTACACCGTCGGGTTCCCTCCTATGATCACCTACAGATATTCGGTTGCCTATGTTTCCCTAATCTCTCATCCACGTCCATTCACAAATTAGCTCCCCGCCCCACTTCGTGTGTCTTCTTAGGTTTCCCGTCAAACCATAGGGGTTATCTTTGCTATGACCTCTCCACTCGTCAAATTTTTGTCTCACGTCACGTCACTTTTGACGAGACGCAATTCCCATTTTCCAACATCCAAAAATTTCAAAAATCGGATTACGAATTCTTAGATGACTCAACTCTCTCTCATGTCCACATTCGGGAACTGTGCCAGGCCGACACCACTGTACCTCCACAGCCACCATCTGCCACCGTACATCGCCTACCGTTGGCATCCCTACTACCGGTGACCTCCCCGTCATCGCCTCTTGCCACCTCTAGCACCACTATGCCTCCAAGTTCCACCGACTCACCGGTCACCGTCCCATCCACTGTGCCGTCCCAACAGCCTCACCACCGTGCCGACCCCACTCCGACCCTCAACCACCACTCAGCAAACCCAACTACCGTACCTACTACGCCACCTGTTGACACCCAATTTTGTCCCATCTTTTCTGATTTTATTTGCAATTTCTAATATTTTTGACACTTTAAGATAATTTTAAAATATAGGCATATATATGTATATATATCATTATTATTAGTATTATTTGCATTTTTTATTTGTCATTTGCACTTTTATATCACAAGCATACTTTTATCCTAATATTATATGTTATTTTTTATTATTTTCGCAAAACGGCATTGCATTTTTATTTTTTATTTAAGCATCAATCATTTCGTAAATATTATATTTTATCATATTATCATCTTTACAATTTATAAATTTTACAAAGCTTTCTTTTATATAATAAAATCTCTTTTTATATTCTAAACCCATAACCCATTTCATTTCCCCCAAAACAACTTCTACTCAACCCAAAACAATTCCTACCCAACCCAAACTAAAACCCATTTTCATCCAAGCCCAACCCATCACCCATTTTATTTCCCCAACCCAAAAAAAAACAAATACCCAGGCCCAACCGAAAAGGCCCATATTCGGCCCATCTCCCCTTCCTTTTATTTCTCCCATTTTTATCCCCTAACCCTAAAAACACAACACTACAAAAACAAAAACCCACCCCAAACCCATTTTTATCATCAGCCGCAACATTCTATATATCTCTCTCACTCTCTCTTTCATCTCACTCTCACTCACTCCATCGCCGCACACCCCGACCCCCCTAACCCCGACGCGACCCCACACCGCCATACCGGCGACCCCACGTCGCCGGTCACAACGACGACACCACCCACCATCACCTCAACGACACCACCCACCATACCCACAGTCGACAACCCCCATACCCGTGACCCCTACACGCCGGTCACCTCACCCACTGCCGCCACCAGTCGCTGCACACACCACCACGACCCCACACCGTCGGTCACCCCTACACCGACACCATCACTTCACCCATATCTACAACCCCTAAAACCCGAAACCCATCTATAAATACCCCCTTTTGGGGGTCGATTTGTGTGGATTTTTGTCCGAAAAGAGGGAGTTCTTGGTCGGAATTTAGGTCGGATTTTGCATGGATTCTTGCCCCTTTTGTGTCACTGTCGGGTCGGGTCGGGTCAACCCGATTTAGGTAAGATTTCCTGTTTTATATGCTTGATATTGTGTTGTTGGTTATCTGAAAATTTGGAAAGAATTTGATTCGGGTTGAAATATCCGATTCGGGTCGGGTCACTGACCCGGTTCGAATCGACCCGGTTCGAATGAATTTTCCAGATTTTATGTTTTATATGTGTTGTTGGTTATCTGAAAATTTGGAAAGAATTTGATTCGGGTTGAAATATCCGATTCGGGTCGGGTCACTGACCCGGTTCGAATCGACCCGGTTCGAATGAATTTTCCAGATTTTATGTTTTATATGTGTTGTTGGTTATCTGAAAATTTGGAAAGAATTTGATTCGGGTTGAAATATCCGATTCGATTCGGGTCGGGTCACTGACCCGGGTCGGGTCGACCCGATTTGGTTATTTTCCAGATTTTTATGTTTATATTGTGTTGTTGGTTATCTGTGATTTGGAGAAAATCGATTCGGGTTGAAAAATATCCGATTCGGGTCGGGTCAATGACCCGGGTCGGGTCGACCCCGATTTGGTTAAATTTCCAGATTAATTGTGTTTTATATTCTGTTGTTGGCTATCTGAAAATAAAAAAAATGATTCTGGGTCGGGTCATCAATCCTGATTCGGGTCGGGTCTTCAAACCTGATTCGGGTCGGGTCAGCCCGGATCAAGTAAATTTCATTTTTTGTATCTTTGTTGTTGGTTATCTGAAAATAAATAAATAAAAAATGTTTGATTCCGGGTTGGGTCGACCCGAAATCCGGGTCGGGTCACTATTCCGAACCCGGGTCAGATTTTCAAAAACCTTCCAAATCCTGTTTCTGTTTGAAATTTCAGAATTCGGGTCGCATAGTTTAATTGCAAACTGTTGTTTATTTTGGCATTTTAATATCCATACACGGATATCTCACTGCTTTAGGCCGATGAAATTGAATTCGAGGCCGCGCTTTTTCTTTTGTTTCATTTCTCTGTTTTGGTACTGTTTCAGAATCCGGGCAACGGATATCTTACTGTTTTACTGTTTTATTGCTTTAGTAATATCGCATTTAGGCCGATGAAATTAAATTCGAGGCCGCGCTTTTCTTCTTTCATTTCTCTGTTTCTTTAATTTACTGTTTTGAACATCCGTGCCACGGATATGTATTGTTTTTTTACTGTTTTGAATTGAATACTGCATTTAGGCCGATGAAATTAAATTCGAGGCCGCGCTTTTTTTTGTGTTTCGTTTCTCAGTTTTCTGTTTACTGTTTTAAACATCCGTGCAACGGATATTTTGTTGTTTTACTGTTTTATTGTTTTTAACTAATATTGCATTTAGGCCGATGAAATTAAATTCGAGGCCACGCTTTTTGTTTCTTTCGTTTCGTTTCTCTGTTTTCTGTTTTAAACATCCGTGCAACGGATTACTGTTTTATTGTTTTAATTAAATACTGCAGGTAGGCCGATGAAATTAAATTCGAGGCCGCATTTTTCGTTTCTTTGTTCTCAGTTTACTGTTTTTGGCATTTAAACATCCGTGCACGGATTGTCTTACTGGTTTACTAGTTTAAATAAATACTTCATTTAGGCCGATGAAATTGAATTCGAGGCCGCACTTTTTTTCATTTCGTTCCTCTGTTTTTCAGTTTACATTTTAAGTATCCGGGCAACGGATATCTTATTGTTCTACTGTTTTATTGCCTTATTTATATCGCATTTAGGCCGATGAAATTGAATTCGAGGCCGCGCTTTTTCGTTTCATTTCACTGCTTTTCAGCACTGTTTTTAACATCCGGGCAGCGAATATTTACTGTTTTTTTTTATTTACTAAACATCCCGTCTTCTCGGGAATTGCCTCTGTTTTTCTGCTTACTGTTTACTGCCTGCTGCTGCTGCGTACAGTTTCAATTTTTAATTTTGCTGATTTGAACACATACTACACTGGCCGATGAAAAAATATCCGTCGATTTTTGAGGCCTCCACAGTTGTAAAGACGGAAAATAAAACTTCTGGGCAATGATGAAATTTAAATCTTTTTCACCCGAGAGACCAATATGTTCGGCAGGCAAGGCAACTAAAATGACCCACGAGTCATATGTTCGCAGCCACGACGTGATTGGAATGATCTTTTCAAAATTTAAGTCTGAGCCCTCCGTAATCAAAACATTTATTGTTTTGGTTACGGATCCGAAGCTATGTATATTTAATTATTTCTAACCGTTTATTCTTGACAGCTTGCAAAGATAAAGTCAAAGAAGGCAAATACCCCTCGAAGATTACTTATTTTTGTTGTTGTCTTTTACTTTCTTTAATTCAGCTTCATTTCATTCTGTATTGTAATATTATTGTACTCGTGAAATTATTGAAATGTTTAGAATAGGCAAACATAGAATTAATTAATAGGGTAGTCTAAAACTAGAAACCCATTGCTAGTTCATTTATTTTTAGGCTCGGTTACTTTTAAAATTGTTAATCGCTAGTTTAACTATTTTTAGGCCCGTCGCCCATAAGAAATCACATTGCATACATCTTTATCAATTTTCATACGAATGCATATTCATAGTCTTTTTAGCTTTACATGTATATTATTGTCATACAAATGCATGCTTGTACAAATGCATAATTTCATTAAATACTTGCAACATTATTTTTATACTTGTAAAACATGCACTTTTAACATAATAATTAACCTGAGTTTGATCGGATAACCGCAAGTTAGCGGATCTTAAAGGATGCCTAACCCCTTCCCTTTAGGATAATAAAGAACCCTTACCTAGAATCTCATTAGTTTCGTAGATCATAAAATTGGAGTTATTTTACAGCTTTTAGTTAGTATTTAGGTGCCCTAATTCACCTTAGAATAATTAGGTGGCGACTCCTCAAAGCAAGCATTTTTATCCAATCCAGAGGGAATCGACGCCATAGCGTCGCGAAGCCCGCAGGTCAAAATCGGGTGCGACAGCATGGCGACTCCACTGGGGAAATTCAGGTTCTTAACCATAGCAAGTTCAGGTTAATTATTATTGCGCTTTATTTTGCTTCTTATTTATTCTACTGCTTCTAATTGTTTTCTTTTTGAAATTTTGTATGTTTAACTTCTTTAATAGCTATATTCTTTTATTGCTTTCCTTAAATTGGCATTTCGCTCATATTTCTTCCACTATGGAAAATTGACACTATCACACATTACACGCGAGGTGTGTTTTGCGCACCCGCAAATTCTTTCAAATTACCAAATTTTAGGAGAGTTGGCGTATGCGCGGAGTGTCCGGACCATCCGGAGGCCGCGTAGCCTTCTCACTCGAGTAGTCCGCTCGGGAACCTTGAGTCCAGTAAGCCTAATCTTAGTAAATTTAGGATAGAGCTATACCTTTATATTTTTAATCATGCATACATACACCATAGGTGGGTCGATCCTTGGCATCGACTCCACAATTAAGAAATCCACCAATATTGTCGAAGGGTCTCGCTCCCCCAACGACCATTAACATATTATTTGTAGCGTGATAATGATGGACTAATCCAAGCTTAATCTTGACATGCCGATATTGGAAAATGTACATACATTTTGTCTTCTTTTCCAACAAAAGCACTGTAGTTTGACAGCTTGGATTATTCTGTTATAATCTCTCATATTTGGCGTTTAGGCCTACCTCTGGCATAAGAGAGGCTCCATGCATGGTAGGACGTGTATTTAATTCCTGCCCAGTTTGTTTGCTATTTTTCTTATTTTATCCTTGTACATATTATTTAATTCAATATTTACCTGCTTCAATTGTACATATCATACCATATTGTTTGCAACTGGGACCAAAATTGTGTCTCTCGCCTCTAGAATAAAGCGTTCTTGAACATCAAGACTCGGACCTTGTGCAAAGAATCGGGAGTTTTTGACTATACTTTCACTCTCCTACATTTTATTATTCTTTTAGTGAATTTCCTCCTTTCACCCTGGTGCTCTTATTTTTGCAGGAAGATCGTCCTCGCGAACTGATTGAGGCGGTCGTTCTAAAACATTATCTCTGGATAGACTCCGGGAAAGAACAAAGCCAAAGCGCTTTCACAAAGACGATCGGAAGATGTTTTGACTCGAAAAAGTCAGCCAACTTCAGAGTCAACGAGGCGTTTACTCTAGTTGTCTATATTTGTTTTTTATATATATTTTGCAAATTCTGTTGATATGCTTAATTTTCGTTGCATAATTTCTTTATATCATACATTTTTACCACATATCTTCACGAACTACGAGTGTCTGATTCTCATCGTTCGGTGTGATACGTAGGTAGCCCTTCTCGGGTTCGACAGCACTAAAAAAAAAAAAAATCAAAAAAAAAAAAAAAAGAAAAAGAAAAAAAAACGCACTTCCTTGTCCATCGTAGAGAGGGACATATCTGGTTTATTAATCTTTTCATTCATCCTATAATGAACAATCATTTTTTATTACATGCATCCTATAATGGACAATCATTTTTTTTATTACATTCATCTTATTGTGGATAATCATTTTTTCATTGCATTCATTCTACTGTGGACAATTATATTTTACTTTGCATTCGTCCCATAGTGGACAATCATCTGTTTTATACAATTTTTTACTTTTACTATCCTATCATGGATGAATTTTTTTTACTTTCTCGCACTAACTACGCACACTGATTCTCGCCAAAGATGAGATACGAGGGCAAATTTCTATTCGGGTTCGGTACCCTTTAATCAAAAATACAAAAAAAAAAATATTTTTAGAATCATTGATGGACTTGGTTGATACCAACACAGTTAGGAGTGTGCATAGAAAGAACAGGCGGAGAAGATCGACTTCGTGGTAAATCATAGATTCTTCTGGTACCTCTCATTCACGCCTGTATTGACATTTAAAAATTGTTTTGCATGCTTCCAAGATATGAACATAGCCAACCTCATCGTTTCATGTGCATTGTGTGGTGAGTTTTTAGAATAAGTTCAATTGCATTGCATTGTGATCTAGAACTTGGCTCGAATGTTTGTTGAGGCGAAATCCTGAGTAACACTTGGTATAGAAAATGATTGTAGGCTTTCTTTGATCCGTTTGAGCCTTTTCAGCTTACCAAATAACATTATCCGTAGCACTTCCCCTTTGAGCCTAAAGCCTATTTTTTTTAACAACCACATTTTACGCCTATACCCTTTCTTAGTGCGTACACGCACTGTCCCTCTCTTGGCCCGACCTCCTTGAGCGCATCAGAAATGTGCAAATTACTTAAAAGATCCAAGTCGAAGTTGCAATATTCCCAAAAAAGGAAAAGAAAACCAAACAAAAGTACGACTTCACACAAAAAGAGGTCAAAAGCCCCGACAATATCAACAACAACAAAAAAAAAAAAAAAAAAAAGAGGAAATAACTCTGAAAAGGGGGAAAAAGCTCCAAACGAAATATTCAAAAGAAGTCGGTACAAAACAAGGTGGCAAAAAGAAGCAAATCGGCATCAAGGCACACAAATATCAAGCACGGACATATTCCAACGCTCAAGGAAGGATTAGTCACTCTTTACCCAAATAATATCCTTTCCTTTCCCAAGCCTACATTACAAACCCATAACAAGCCCTACATGATCCTATACCGAGGGTTCTCACATTAGTGGATACTCACATGACGGCCAAGCCTATGGTATCACAATTAAATGCATTGAACATCTTTCTGAGGGTGAGTGTACTTCTCTAGACGTCCCAAAGATCAAAATATCAAATACATGTGAGGAAGGGACTTTCTTTCGGTGAGGGCATTTGAAACATGAGGATGCATATATGTCAAAATCTTGGCTCAAGCAAGTGTTGATACTGTGTATGTCCGAGGTAGCATCCGGTCAGAGGAATTACCTTGAAGTCTGTCTCGATTTGACAGAAAGCAAATAACGAAAACTCCTAAGCACAATACTAATTGTTGGTACCAACCGAAGTCAAGACGTGATTATGTCTTTTTCATATTTTCACAAAAAAAAAAAACAACAAAATAAAAAAACCTTGCAAAATATATTGCATCATTTTTCAAACTCTAGTCACTCTCTTTTACAAAAAAAAAAAAAAAAAAACATTCTACAAATACAAATCTCTTTTGCCGCATGAACTACGTTATGACCTGATTCCCTCGACGGGATACGTAGGCGGCCACATCGGCTTCGGTCCCATAAAAAAAAATCCCTATAAATCCCTTTTGCTTGCATGAACTACGTTATGACCTGATTCCCTCGGCGGGATACGTAGGCGGCCACACCGGCTTCGGTCCCATTTTCAGAAAATCCTTACAAATCTCTTTTGCCGCATGAACTACGTTATGACCTGATTCCCTCGGCGGGATACGTAGGCGGCCACACCGGCTTCGGTCCCATTTTCAGAAAATCCTTACAAATCTCTTTTGCCGCATGAACTACGTTATGACCTCGATTCCTCGACGGATACGAGGCGACCACATCGCTTCGGCCCCATTTTGGAAAACTTCACAATCGCTATTTTACTTGCAGGAAACTACGTTATGACCGATTTTCTTTATCGGAATACGAGGGCGCCACATCGCCTTCGGTCACACCATTGGAAATCAGTGTGTCCATTATCTTGCACACAACAAAATAGGCTCACATGATCGCTTTGATAGGACAAACAAGTTGCCCGCACATGTCCAAATGGAAGTTCAACATCTTCATATATACCAGAAACTGGGGCATATTTAAGGATTCACTGCAAGAATATGCCAATGGACCTGAAAAATGCCAGACAACCAAGTCTTCAATCTAAACCAGTCTGAGCTTGCAAGCGTCCAGGGCAAAAGCTACAACTCACAAAATTCTTTGAGTGCAGTCTTGAGGTTGACAAAGGCGGAGAAGCCGCAACATGTGTGCTTAAATTCGGCACGTACATTGCATCACATTTCGTCAGTGCAAGAATGACATTTTAATTCACAGTCCACATGAGTTTGAATCGGCAGAAGATTCAACACAACGTGGAATCATATTACACCAAAATGACGGCAATGGACGTCATTTACATCTTTCACAAAGATTACAACGACAAAGAACACGCCCATACAATCTGGCTATCAAAGAACACGCCTATGCAAACAGCGCTATCCGCAGACAACACGCCTACACAATGACGCTTATAACGCACCACGCCTATGCAACGACGCTATTTCAACCCACGCTGGTCACAAACGCATCACGTCAATACAACGACGTCAATCAGCGCCCACCTCCTAACGCGGGTATTTCATTTCACCAGCGCCCACCTCCTAACGCGGTATTTCAATTTCTGGCCAGCGCCCACCTCCTAACGCGGTATTTTAATTTCTCAGCGCCCACCTCCTAACGCGGTATTTCAATTTCACTGGCGCCCACCTCCTAACGCGGTATTTCAATTCACCAGGCACCCACCTCCTAACGCGGGTATTTCATTTCACCAGCGCCCACCTCCTAACGCGGTATTAAATTTCACCAGCGCCCACCTCCTAACGCGGGTATTTCACTTCACCAGCGCCCACCTCCTAACGCAGATATTTCACCAGCGCCCACCTCCTAACGCGGGTATTTCAATTTCACCAGCACCCACCTCCTAACGCGGTATTTCATTTCACCAGCGCCCACCTCCTAACGCGGTATTTCAATTTCACCAGCACCCACCTCCTAACGCGGTATTTCAATTTCACCAGCACCCACCTCCTAACGCGGTATTTTAATTTCGCTAGGCGCCCACCTCCCAACGCGGTATTTAATTTCATCAGGCACCCACCTCCTAACGCGGGTATTTAAATTTCACCAGGCACCCACCTCCTAACGCGGTATTTAATTTCACCAGCGCCCACCTCCTAACGCGGTATTTCATTTTCACCAGCGCCCACCTCCTAACGCGTATTTAAATTTCACCAGCGCCCACCTCCTAACGCGGGTATTTAATTTCGTCAGCGCCCACCTCCTAACGCGGTATTTGGGCCACCAGCGCCCACCTCCTAACGCGGTATTTAATTTCACCGCGCCCACCTCCTAACGCGTATTTAAATTTCAATCAGCGCCCACCTCCTAACGCGGTATTTAAATTTCAATCAGCGCCCACCTCCTAACGCGGTATTTAAATTTCAACAGCGCCCACCTCCTAACGCGGTATTTCAATTTCAACGTGCACCCACCTCCTAACGCGGTATTTAAATTTCACCAGCGCCCACCTCCTAACGCGGTATTTAATTTCACCAGCCCACCTCCTAACGCGGTATTTCGCCAACAGCGCCCACCTCCTAACGCGGTATTTAATTTTGGGGCGCCCACCTCCTAACGCGGTATTTCATTTTCATCAGCGCCCACCTCCTAACGCGGTATTTAATTTCACCAGGCACCCACCTCCTAACGCGGTATTTCGCCACCAGCGCCCACCTCCTAACGCGGGTATTTAAATTTCACCAGCGCCCACCTCCTAACGCGGTATTTCATTTTCATCAGCGCCCACCTCCTAACGCGGTATTTCACTTCACCAGCACCCACCTTCTAACGCGGTATTTCATTTCACCAGCACCCACCTCCTAACGCGGTATTTAAATTTCACCAGCGCCCACCTCCTAACGCGGGTATTTCATTTTCACCAGCGCCCACCTCCTAACGCGGTATTTCAATTTCACCAGCGCCCACCTCCTAACGCGGTATTTCAATTGTCAGCGCCCACCTCCTAACGCGGTATTTTAATTTCACCAGCGCCCACCTCCTAACGCGGTATTTCAATTTCAGCCAGCCCACCTCCTAACGCGGTATTTCAATTTCAACAGGCACCCACCTCCTAACGCGGTATTTCATTTCACCAGCGCCCACCTCCTAACGCGGTATTAAATTTCACCAGCGCCCACCTCCTAACGCGGTATTTCAATTTCACCAGCGCCCACCTCCTAACGCGGTATTTAATTTCAACGCGCCCACCTCCTAACGCTGGTATTTCAATTTCGCCAGGCACCCACCTCCTAACGCGGGTATTTCATTTCGCCAGGCACTCACCTCCTAACGCGGGTATTTCATTTCGATTAGGCGCCCACCTTCTAACGCGGTATCTTAATTTCAATCACGCCTATGCGACGCCGCTTATCCGTGATAACGCCTAAGCGACGATGTCACCTCATCACGCTTATGATATATCATCATCTGCATCGGAAGTTCTTGAACATCGTTCGACCCTTCCCGATCTCGCCACATCCGCAACGGTGTCGTCATAAGTCGACACTGGGGCATTGTTTCTTGAATCTGCACCATCTCTTACAACTTCTCCCCTGGATTCTATTTCTTACCATGCATCTCTAATCTTCCTCGAGTCTCGATGATCGTGACAAAATTGGCTACTCAGTCAACTTCTTTGGCCGAAAACTCTTTCATCGCCTCTCCGCCAAAGAGGGGCATCCGCTGACACCCAATTTTGTCCCATCTTTCTCGATTTTATTTGCAATTCCTAATATTTTTGACACTTTAAGATAATTTTAAACTATACGCATATATATTACTTTATATCATTATTATTCGTATTATTTGCATTTTTTATTTGTCATTTGCACTTTTATATCACAAGCATACTTTTATCTTAATATTATATGTTATTTTTTATTATTTTTAAAACGGCATTGCATTTTTATTTTTATTTAAGCATCAATCATTTCAGTAAATATTATATTTTATCATATTATCATCTTTACAATTTATAAATTTTACAAAGCTTTCTTTTATATAATAAAATCTCTTTATATTCTAAACCCATAACCCATTTCATTTCCCCAAAACAACTTCTACTCAACCCAAAACAATTCCTACCCAACCCAAACTAAAACCCATTTTCATCCAAGCCCAACCCATCACCCATTTTATTTCCCCAACCCAAAAAAAAACAAATACCCAGGCCCAACCGAAAAGGCCCATATTCGGCCCATCTCCCCTTCCTTTTATTTCTCCCATTTTTATCCCCTAACCCTAAAAACACAACACGACAAAAACAAAAACCCACCCCAAACCCATTTTTTATCATCAGCCGCAACATTCTATATATCTCTCACTCTCTCTTTCATCTCACTCTCACTCACTCCATCGCCGCACACCCCGACCCCTAACCCCGACGCGACCCCACACCGCCATACCGGCGACCCCACGTCGCCGGTCACAACGACGACACCACCCACCATTGCCTCAACGACACCACCCACCATACCCACAGTCGACAACCCCATACCCGTGACCCCTACACGCCGGTCACCTCACCCACTGCCGCCACCAGTCGCTGCACACACCACCACGACCCCACACCGTCGGTCACCCCTACACCGACACCATCACTTCACCCATATCTACAACCCCTAAAACCCGAAACCCATCTATAAATACCCCCTTTTGGGGGTCGATTTGTGTGGATTTTTGTCCGAAAAGAGGGAGTTCTTGGTCGGAATTTAGGTCGGATTTTGCATGGATTCTTGCCCCTTTTGTGTCACTGTCGGGTCGGGTCGGGTCAACCCGATTTAGGTAAGATTTCCTGTTTTATATGCTTGATATTGTGTTGTTGGTTATCTGAAAATTTGGAAAGAATTTGATTCGGGTTGAAATATCCGATTCGGGTCGGGTCACTGACCCGGTTCGAATCGACCCGGTTCGAATGAATTTTCCAGATTTTATGTTTTATATGTGTTGTTGGTTATCTGAAAATTTGGAAAGAATTTGATTCGGGTTGAAATATCCGATTCGGGTCGGGTCACTGACCCGGGTCGGGTCGACCCGGTTCGAATGAATTTTCCAGATTTTATGTTTTATATGTGTTGTTGGTTATCTGAAAATTTGGAAAGAATTTGATTCGGGTTGAAATATCCGATTCGATTCGGGTCGGGTCACTGACCCGGGTCGGGTCGACCCGATTTGGTTATTTTCCAGATTTTTATGTTTATATTGTGTTGTTGGTTATCTGTGATTTGGAGAAAATCGATTCGGGTTGAAAAATATCCGATTCGGGTCGGGTCAATGACCCGGGTCGGGTCGACCCCGATTTGGTTAAATTTCCAGATTAATTGTGTTTTATATTCTGTTGTTGGCTATCTGAAAATAAAAAATGATTCTGGGTCGGGTCATCAATCCTGATTCGGGTCGGGTCTTCGAACCTGATTCGGGTCGGGTCAGCCCGGGTCAAGTAAATTTCATTTTTTGTATCTTTGTTGTTGGTTATCTGAAAATAAATAAATAAAAAATGTTTGATTCCGGGTTGGGTCGACCCGAAATCCGGGTCGGGTCACTATTCCGAACCCGGGTCAGATTTTCAGAAACCTTCCAAATCCTGTTTCTGTTTGAAATTTCAGAATTCGGGTCGCATAGTTTAATTGCAAACTGTTGTTTATTTTGGCATTTAAATATCCATACACGGATATCTCACTGCTTTAGGCCGATGAAATTGAATTCGAGGCCGCGCTTTTTCTTTTGTTTCATTTCTCTGTTTTAGCACTGTTTCAGAATCCGGGCAACGGATATCTTACTGTTTTACTGTTTTATTGCTTTAGTAATATCGCATTTAGGCCGATGAAATTAAATTCGAGGCCGCGCTTTTCTTCTTTCATTTCTCTGTTTCTTTAATTTACTGTTTTGAACATCCGTGCCACGGATATGTATTGTTTTTTTTTACTGTTTACTGTTTTGAATTGAATACTGCATTTAGGCCGATGAAATTAAATTCGAGGCCGCGCTTTTTTTTGTGTTTCGTTTCTCAGTTTTCTGTTTACTGTTTTAAACATCCGTGCAACGGATATTTTGTTGTTTTACTGTTTTATTGTTTTTAACTAATATTGCATTTAGGCCGATGAAATTAAATTCGAGGCCACGCTTTTTTTCTTTCTTTCGTTTCGTTTCTCTGTTTACTGTTTTCTTTAACATCTGTGCAATGGATTACTGTTTTATTTGTTTTAACTAACACTACACTTAGGCCGATGAAATTAAATTCGAGGCCGCATTTTTCATTTCTTTGTTCTCAGTTTACTGTTTTTGGCATTTAAACATCCGTGCACGGATTGTCTTACTGGTTTACTAGTTTAAATAAATACTTCATTTAGGCCGATGAAATTGAATTCGAGGCCGCACTTTTTTTTCATTTCGTTCCTCTGTTTTTCAGTTTACATTTTAAGTATCCGGGCAACGGATATCTTATTGTTCTACTGTTTTATTGCCTTATTTATATCGCATTTAGGCCGATGAAATTGAATTCGAGGCCGCGCTTTTTTTCATTTCATTTCACTGCTTTTCAGCACTGTTTTTAACATCCGGGCAGCGGATATTTACTGTTTTTTTTTATTTACTAAACATCCCGTCTTCTCGGGAATTGCCTCTGTTTTTCTGCTTACTGTTTACTGCCTGCTGCTGCTGCGTACAGTTTCAATTTTTAATTTTGCTGATTTGAACACATACTACATTGGCCGATGAAAAAATATCCGTCGATTTTTGAGGCCTCCACAGTTGTAAAGACGGAAAATAAAACTTCTGGGCAATGATGAAATTTAAATCTTTTTCACCCGAGAGACCAATATGTTCGGCAGGCAAGGCAACTAAAATGACCAACGAGTCATATGTTCGCAGCCACGACGTGATTGGAATGATCTTTTCAAAATTTAAGTCTGAGCCCTCCGTAATCAAAACATTTATTGTTTTGGTTACGGATCCGAAGCTATGTATATTTAATTATTTCTAACCGTTTATTCTTGACAGCTTGCAAAGATAAAGTCAAAGAAGGCAAATACCCCTCGAAGATTACTTATTTTTGTTGTTGTCTTTTACTTTCTTTAATTCAGCTTCATTTCATTCTGTATTGTAATATTATTGTACTCGTGAAATTATTGAAATGTTTAGAATAGGCAAACATAGAATTAATTAATAGGGTAGTCTAAAACTAGAAACCCATTGCTAGTTCATTTATTTTTAGGCTCGGTTACTTTTAAAATTGTTAATCGCTAGTTTAACTATTTTTAGGCCCGTCGCCCATAAGAAATCACATTGCATACATCTTTATCAATTTTCATACGAATGCATATTCATAGTCTTTTTAGCTTTACATGTATATTATTGTCATACAAATGCATGCTTGTACAAATGCATAATTTCATTAAATACTTGCAACATTATTTTTATACTTGTAAAACATGCACTTTTAACATAATAATTAACCTGAGTTTGATCGGATAATCGCAAGTTAGCGGATCTTAAAGGATGCCTAACCCCTTCCCTTTAGGATAATAAAGAACCCTTACCTAGAATCTCATGAGTTTCGTAGATCATAAAATTGGAGTTATTTTACAGCTTTTAGTTAGTATTTAGGTGCCCTAATTCACCTTAGAATAATTAGGTGGCGACTCCTCAAAGCAAGCATTTTTATCCAATCCAGAGGGAATCGACGCCATAGTGTCGCGAAGCCCGCAGGTCAAAATCGGGTGCGACACCACCGACATCATACCCTACACTACAAACCTCCTCCATTTTTAGCATACCGAGAACCCCCATAAATCCCTGCCAGAGTTCACCAGCACCCACCGACCCAACCCACTCGACTCCAATCCCAAACACCGCCACTGTTCTACACCATCCGACAGCCACCCTCGATCGAAACCCAGTCCCGATGACACAAACTGCCCCACACCCGATTCTGCCATCACTCAATCCAACCAACCAGTCGACCAACACCCTTACTCAGCCAGCGTCCACACACCGGATGGGAACTCGTGCCCAACACGGGATTTTCAAACCCAAAGTCCAATTTAACATGTCCACCCAAACAATTTCACCTATTTCAAAAAGCCCTAAATTAGCCAAACTAGACCCGAATTGGAATGCGGTCATGTGTGAGGAGTTTAAGGCATTAACAAAGCAGCATACTTGGGACTTGGTTCCTCGACCAGAGGGGGTGAATGTGATCTATTGCATGTGGCTTTTTCGTCACAAGTTCAGGGATAGTGGTGACTTAGAAAGATACAAGACAAGACTAGTGACAAATGGTACTAACCAGTAGGAGGGTATTGATTACGGAGAGACTTTCAGTTTGGTTGTCAAACTGGCCACCATTCGCACAGTTCTAAGCATTGCTATGGGTAAGACTTGGTCGATTCATCAGCTAGATGTGAAGAATGCATTTCTTCATGGGGATTTACGAGAAATTGTATACATGCACCAGCCGCCTGATTTTGTCCATCCAGCAGCCCCACAGTATGTGTGCCGTCTTCATAAGTCACTCTATGACTTAAAACAGGTCCTCATAGCATGTTATGATCGTTTTGCACAATTCATTATACGTCTTGGGTTTACATGCAACAGATGTGATACCTCTCTCTTTACTTTACATCGAGGTCGTGATACTGCTTATTTACTGTTATATATGGATGACATTGTTCTTACTGCCTCTACTGCTGTGTTGAAAGATGAGATTATTGCACGGCTTAAGTCTGAATTTGCCATAACTGATTTGGGAAAGTTGAGCTATTTTTTTGGGATCTCAGTCACTAGATCCGCTAATTGTATGTTTCTTTGCCATTGTAAGTATGCAGAGGAGATCGTGCACAGTGCTAAGATGGACAATTGCAAAATCATGGCCACTCCAGTTGATTCTAAATCCAAACTTAGTGCACTCGTCGGTACTCCAGTGACTGATCCTACTATGCATAGGAGTCTTGCAGGCGCACTTCAGTATCTCACCTTCACCAGGCCTGACATTGCCTATGCTGTCCAACATGTATGCTTCTTTATTCATGCCCCCAAGGAACCTCATTTTACTGCCCTTAAACGTATCATTCGATATGTTAAGGGCACACTGGATTATGGACTATACTTATACCCCTCCGCACCGAACTCACTATTATCCTACACAGATGCAGATTGGGCAGGCTGTCCAGACACCCGCCGCTCTATATCCGGCTACTGTGTGCTTTTGGGTGATAATCTCATCTCTTGGTCTGCCAAACGGCAAGCCACATTATCCCGTTTGAGTGCAGAAGCTGAGTATAGAGGAGTTGCTAATGTTGTTGCTGAGATTTGTTGCTCTGAAATCTTCTCTTGGAGCTTCATTGTCCTTTAAGTAAAGCGTCTCTGGTCTACTGTGATAACATATCCGCCATATACCTGTCTCACAATCCGGTTCACCATCAGCGAACCAAACATGTTGAGATGGACATCCACTTTGTTCGTGAGAAAGTTTCTCTTAGGCATATTAAGGTATTGCACGTGCCTTCCTCATATCAATACGCGGATATTTTCACAAAGGGCCTCCCAAGACAGTTGGTCCTTGATTTCAGATCCAGTCTTAGCGTTAGGCCTCCTCCCGCTCCGACTGAGGGGGTGTGTAAACATGTACAAGTATAACACTACAATCCCTACCCATAATTAGAATATATCACATATATTGTAAATATATTTAGTGATAGATAATTATGGTAAACTAGGATTCCTCTTGTATTGGGACTAGGATTCTTCTAGTATTATGATTGTTTATTGTACACTATATATATTGATATTAATGAGGAAGACTCCCTAAGGGAGATTAATATCATCTTACAATAAAAGGCAAATTAGTAGCTAGCTTGTCCAGCTTTTCGGAGGATTTATCCCCTCAAGAATGGTGTCGGCAGCTCCTACAGTCAGCTCCACATTTTCTTTCCTTTTTGCTATTACAGGATCTTGTATTTATGCCTGACCTAACCCAGTTGCACAACTTGAGGGTCATCGTTTATCTTAAGATCATAATCTGATGTATCAGTAGCATAGCCTTTTCCCTGTTTAGCAATCTTGACACTCCATTTTAATCCACTAGCCAACTTTTTCCATTCGGTTTTGCAATCATTATAAGCCTGAATAGCTTGTGGGTTGAGCTCTCCTTTGGGTTTTAACAGATATGCGTGTGTTATTTTTGCTTCATCAGCTCCTGCCTGAACAATAGTAAGTGCAAAATCTAAGGGCTTTGATGTTGCGGCTGCCATTACCTTTGGATTGCTTTTGAGAAAGTTTATGCATGCCAGTTTGTCTATTCTCTGCAGTGAGCAAGCTTTATTAACAAGCGTCGTAGCATTATTTTTGTTATCGAGTTTTGAAACTACCGGAGAAGCAGTATTTGGAGACAGAGGAGATAGCAAGAGGAAAGCGCACAAAGGGAAAATTCAAATGTCGACATATTTGCATAAAGAGGAGAATTAAGAAATTGATTTTGCTTGTGTAGTTGTGCCCGAAAGAGAATAGTCCCTTTATTTTTTTCATTAATGTAATTGGTTTATATACATGATATATAATTGTAAACCTAGCTTATAATTACGAAAATCAAATATACATATTCCTAATACAGAAGATTACAACCACAATTACAGATGTACAAGATCACTAATAATATCACAGGAATATACGGTGTATATTCTATCACACCCCGCAGTCATAGCGGGCGATTGTCGTACGCTGAGACTGTCCCTAAAATCTTCAAACAAAACTAAGGGAAGCCCTTAGAAAATATGTCAGCAATTTGATACCGTGAGGGGACATGCAAGACACGTATTTGTCCACGAGCTACCTTTTCGCGAACAAAGTGAATATCCATCTCGATATGTTTAGTGCACTGATGTTGGACAGGATTTTCCGAGAGATATATCGCACTAACATTATCGCAATAGACCAAGGTAGATTTCCAAATAGGAAAATGAAGCTCTAAGAGGAGGTTACGCAACCAACAGGACTCAGACACCACATTGGCTACCCCTCGATATTCGGCCTCCGCGCTAGATCGCGACAAAGTAGCCTGGCATTTAGTTGACCAAGAGACCAAGTTATCACCAAAAAAATATAATAACCAGACATCGAACGACTGGTATCTGGACATCCACCTCAATCAGCATCTATATAAGACATGAGAGTAGATACTCATGATGGATATAAGTGCAAACCGTAATCAAGAGTGCCCTGAACGTAACGCACAATGCATTTGAGAGTGTGCATGTGTTCTTCCCTTGGATCATGCATTAATAGACACACCTGCTGCACTACATAAGTAACATCGGGTCTCGTAAATGAGATATTGAAGAGCCCCCGCAAGACTACGATAGTGGGAGGGATCCTCGTAGGGTGTGCTAAATGTAGCACTCAGCTTCAGTTTAGTGTCAACCGGAGTACTTACAAGAGGACATGTCAGCCCGTTCAATAATCTCTGCTGAATATTTCCTCTGAGAGAGAAATAGACCACATGCATGACGAGTGACAACAATACCCAAAAAATAACTCAACGGCCCCAAGTCCTCATAGCAAATTTGAAGCTGAGAAGAGATATGATAGACTTGCGCAGTTTGTCAGAGGAAATATGCAATCTGCAAACTTTTGTACCAGGCCTGAGGGGCCTGTTTTAACCCATACAAGGACTTATTCAGCAAGAACACATGGTTAGGATGATCGGGGTCCCTAAAATCCAAGGGTTGATGTATGTATACAGTTTTCTTGAGTTCACCGTGTAAAAACGCATTTTCACGTCCAGCTGATGAATGGGCCATGCTTTTGAGAGAGCCAGCCTGAGATCATTGACCACCGGAATACATGTCTCTCCATAATCCATGCCAACATGGTGAGTATTGCCATCACCTACAAGACGAGCCTTATGCCTCTCAAAACAACCATCAGACTTTTCCTTATGAGTAAAAATCCACATAGAACGAATTACATTAACACCAGGCGGACGAGGCACAAACTCCCACGTCGTATTTTCAATAAGAGCATTATATTCATCATACATGGTCATTTTCCAATTTGGGTCACGAATGGCAGACACGGGGTTACGTGTTAGGGGTGATTTAGTGACATTAGATTTGAGATTAAGTTGTCATTTTGGTCTAAAAATATCCAGTTGGCTACGAGTAATAGGCCATTGACTCGGAATAGAAATGGGTTGGACCTAGATCGGTGTAGTGATGTCGGGACTGATTCGGGTTGGGAGGAACTGGGTCGAAACGGCTTGCTGGAATTTGTTGGGTCAGCTCGCAGTGGGCCTGCTGGCAAATTGACTGGACCAAGAGGGAAGTCACGGGTTGGGCCAGTAGGCAGTGGGCCTGCTGACCGAGGGACTAGACCAAGAGGGGAGGGGATGTTTGGGCCAGCAGGTAGTGGGCCTGCTGGCAGAGGGACTAAACCGTGACCAATTGGGCCAACTGGAATGTGGCTAGACCGTGCCTGCTGGTCTGAATCCCGAGGAGTGGGCTGGACCAAATGGTGGACCACATACGGTAATAGCCCATCATCCAAAAATTCATACGACTTGGACATGGAATTATGCAACTTAGCAAACGGAAATTGGGTCTCATAAAAAATGACATGGCGTCTAATGATGATTTTATTAGAGGATAAATCAAAATATTTGTACCCACGATGATTAGATGGGTGCCCCAGGAACACACAATCGTTAGAGCGGGCTTGAAGTTTGTTAATGGTGGTGGAGGGTAATCGAGGATAACATAAACACCCAAACACCCAGAGATGAGAATACGAAGGGTCTTTTTGATAAAAAAAATTTGAGTGGGGATTGGTACTCTAATCCTTTGCTAGGGAGTATGCTAAGGATGTACATTGTCATTTGTAATGCGTGATGCCAAAGGGAAGGTGGTAACGATGCATGGGCTAGTAGTGTACGAACAATATTATTAATCGTTCGGATTTTTCGTTTGGCCTTCCCATGTTGTGATGACTTATGTGTACATAAAAACTAAAAAGATATAACATTAACCTTACAAAATTCTCTAAATGACCCATTATCAAATTCCATTCCATTATCACATTGAATATTCTTAATTTCTTGTTCAAATTGTGTACGGATGAATGCTCTAAATGATAGAAATGTGGAAAAAACTTGAGACTTTTTAGATAACGAAAACGTGCACACAAAATTAGAATAATCATCCAAAAATAACACATAATACCGGTGACCGGTAGAGCTTAAAATGGGAGATGTCCAAAGATCATTATGAATAATAACAAATGGCAACAACGTACTAGAGATAAGAAAGTTTCCCAAGCGGACAAGAAGGACAAACATTAATGCAACGATAACTATTACACTCAATAAATTTATTATTTTTAAGGGAGAAAAACACAGACGCTCCTGGATAACCCAAATGCGCATGACATAAGGAAGGTGCTAAAGCGACAATCGTTGACAGTGTGCCTTGTTTAGTGGTGGTGGTGGTGATGGGGGTGATGGGATAGAGCTCTCTCATATTATCACATCTCATTAGAGATATCTCTGTCCAGAAATCCTTAACAGAAAATCCAAAATGGTCAAAGTCAACAGAAACCGAGTTATCAGTTATAAATTTCCGAACAGACACCAAATTTTTAATTAAGTGAGGAGCATGAAGAACATTTTCCAGTGCTAATGGTGGGTTCGGGGGAGACAATTTTATGTGACCATAACCACAAATTGAAATTGAATTACAATTATTAATAATTATGCCACAATTTTTGCTCAAATTGAAATAAGACGAGAGATTACCTGGTGCGGACGTCATGTGAGAAGTAGCACCGGTGTCCATGTACCAATTTACATCCGAAGGATTAAGTTCAAGTGTATGCATCGCTGCCTCGATATCCGTATGGGTCGTGGTCGCTGGCCCGCAGCAGTCAAGGCCTGGCCGTGGACGAGGCTACTGTGCCGCCGCCAGATCGGTTCCGCCAGACGGCTGTTGCTGATGACCATTGGGCCTGGCCCAATAATTTGCTGGAAACTGATAACGTAGAGTGGGCCATCGCCCATCGCCCGACCACGACCATCGCAAGATCGCCCAAGGCTACCGCCCGGTGGTGTTGCGGCACGCCTCATCGCTGCCACCCTGTCCTCTGCCGCTACCGCGGCTGCCACTACTGCCACCGTCGCGGTTCTTGCCGCTATGAGGGTCATCGGTGTCGCATAACGTGGCCGCTATCATGGCGGAATGTGTTTCGGTTGTGGCTTTTTTAGCCAATCCTACTTCTTTGAGGGTAAGCATGTAACGTGCTTGATAGAATGGCGGGAGAGGATTGCTTTGGCGAAGGAGAGTGTCAACCCCATTGTATGCCTCGGAGAGGTCTGCAACCATCTGAAGAACAAGACAATCATTCGTGACCGGTGCACCAACATTTTTGAGTTGATCTGACAACTCCTTGAGCCTTTGAGAATAGGCAGAGGTATTCAGAAAATCCTTCATAGTTGTGTGAGAAAATTTTTACTCAAGGGTTACGACACGAGAGTTTTTGTTATCTTGGAATACATCACGCAACCTATTCCAAGCTTCCATTGTCATGGCGTCGGGTTCGATAATTGTCAGTAAGAGGTCCGTAGAGATGGTGTAATAAATCTATTGGAGGACCGTAGCATCAAGAGTTGCCCACAACTCTATTTCATCATCGGTGGAAGGGCACCTTCTCCTTGCCTTTTTCAGGTTTGACGATGTGATGGAGGACTCGATGAGACCTAGCCTGAATTTTAAAAAGTTTCGCCCACGTCGTGTATTGGAAGTTCTCCATTGCAAGAACGAAAGGGATGTTGTTCCTTGTATGGGAGACTGCAAGAACAGGATGGAATGTGTTCTTTGTGGTAGACATGATGGATGAAGAAAGGGAAATATTTGGGCGATGGGATGGATTTCGTCGGTGGAGAAGGACAACAGAAGGGTGGGATGCCGAGGAAGAGACTCGGCGGCGGAAGCTTAGGGCTAGGAAAAATATGCCCTAGACTATTGATACCATGAAAGAGAATAATCTCTTGATTCTTTTCATTAATGTAATTGGTTTATTTACATGATATACAATAGTAAACCTAGTCTATAATTACGGAAATCAAATATATATTTTCCTAATACAGAAGATTACTACCATAATTACATATGTACAAGATCACTAATAATATCACAGAAATATACGATGTATAGTCTATCAGTGTCCATTTATCTTCTTTTTGTAGAAGGCCTAAGTAACATGTTAACAAAAACTGTGACCAGCAATAAGTTTAATTTAGGCCTTCTCTATAGTTCATCATCTACTTAATTAGGCCTTATACCCCCACGTGTTTGATTAATTCTTATTTTGTCGAAAGTACGTACCATGTTTAATTTACACCTAGAGGATTACTTTGGGAGATGTGATACAGCTTTGCTTTTGCTTGCAGAACCGGAATAGTACTTGAATAAATACAATGCATCCCAGTTATGTCCCAATTTGATTACCTAACTCCAACTTCTTGTTAAATTCATGTGTGATGTCTGATCATATGTTGTAACATTCATGTTCTGTGTAATGTGTATGAACTCTTCTTTAGAGAATTAGTTGGATTATGCTTTAATGGTCAGAGTTATCGTGGTTGAATAATATTCTAGGAGTATATGTTTCAGAATTAAGTTCATGTATGAATTCATTTACAACATTTCATTCATAACCAATCTCTACTATATGCTAAAATCCTATGGCACAACTTTATAAGACAAATGCATCTATTAATCCGTGTACATAGATTCTAACCTTAAACTTCAAACAATATCCATGAGCCAAGAACTGATGTAATGCCCTGAAATATTTTGACTTATACTTGTGTGCTTGTAATATGTGTGAACTCGAAATGCACCTTAATATTAAGCAATTAACAAAAGTAGTATCATCATTACACAGAGAAATATATATCATACCAACAATAACATGAATTACAAAGATTTCAAATCTAACTTTTGTTCCGATTGCCAATAGGGCCAAGATCGATTTCTCAAACTCAAAAGCCGTTATTCGAGAATACAAGCTTCATAATAAATATGGTTATAAGAATTTAAACGCAAGAAATACCGTTTGCACTTATATCCATCATCAGTACCTACTCTCATGTCTTATGTCTTATACAGATGCTAATTGGGGTGGATGCCAAGATACCAGGCGTTCAAGAAAAAATAATATTTTTTTAAAAAACATGTTCTTGATATTCTTCACCATCTTCATATGTGTTCTTGTTCAAACCACGATTTTAATCCAAAATTTTAAGAGAAAATCCTCCAAATTTGTTATAACTTCCGCTAAAAAAATTTCACGAAGACCCGACGACTATCACAACATTAATTTCTCAATTTTTTTTATCAAATCAAGTAACTCATTTTAAAACTTCAAACTTTCTAAAGACTCCAGTAATGGTGTTTAGACCAATTAATTCAAAATAATACAAAGAGACAAAAAGGAGTTGCTAGATCTGAAACCCATGTCATAAAAAAAATGAAATTAGATAGAAAATAACGAAATTTCGGTGAAAATTTATCAGAAGAATAAGAATAAGAAGAAGAAGAAGAAGTAGAACAAGAAGAAGAAATAAAAAAGAAAAAGAAAAAGAAGAATTTGTTTTTTGGGCTTTTCATGTGCCTTATTTATGTAAAAATCAAACAAGTTGTCAAGTCAACGAAAAGTGTCTAAATGACTCAGCGAAGGCCTACCTGAAGTGTCTACATGAAACAAGTGTTACTTGACGTGTTCAAGTGACAAATCTAAACGACCACAGGTGGGTGATGATGTATTTGACTATTTCTAAAATTTGAGATCCGGTGGTGAGGTGGAATGCCACATGACCTCTATCTCACCCATAATGTCATGCCACATAGGTCCCGTCCAACGTCCCGTCGGAAGGGGGGACCAGGATTTGGCGAGACGGGAGGGTCGCGAGATTCGGTGGATTTTTTAAAAAAAAAAATTGAATTTCCAACACTGAAATTGACATTCACACCTACATTACCACGAAATTTCGACGTTGAAATCTATTGTATATCGTGAGATCTTTACTAAAGGAAAAGGGAAAATTAGAAACCGATTTGGGGAAAATAGAAATTGATTGGGAAAATGGACGTTTTTCTAAAAATTGGTGGCGCCAAACCGTCTTACGGCAATTTGACCGGCCACGTCTCTAAAAATTTTGGTCTTGCTTTTCTATCACAGACTTTTTTCCGCCCACATGGTTGCTAACAAATGGTATATATAAAAGGCGTTCCATTTGGTTTGATCCTTTAATTTGTGTCAAACGAAGTGTTTCTCAATGTTTTTCCTTTTCATTTCCAATGTAACTGTTGGAAATTTGCATGTGATGGGGGTTGCGTCCACTCATCTTTAATGACTTAAACACTCGGGTTCCGCATGTTGAAGACTTTGGTTCTTCACACGTGCATAATCTACTAAGTGAGTAGATGACCGTAGGGCCAAGGATCATCAAATTTCGTTAAGCAATGAAAGAGATATTGGTCCACAAAGTAAGGTATTTAAGGCATGAAAATATGGTGTGGGACAAATCTTCCACATCGGTGGAAAAAAGAAGAATTGTTCATTTTATAAGCCTAAAAAATGGATAAGGGTTTGGGACCCCAAGGGGTAACCCATGTGTTTGAATGAGGGAGGACCTAGGTGTGCTTGGGTTCAAGGCTAGGCCCACACGCGCGCCATCATTACACGCCGGGGTCGGGTCGGGTCGGGTTGCTGCTTCTGATATTATTTTTTTGGACCCCAAACTGCTTAGTATTTACAGTTTGGTCCCTGGAGTTCCAGAATGTTGCCAGCAACCGGAAAGTCAACAGTTTGGAGCCATCTGTAATGTTTTGTACTAATTACAAAACGTTCAAACGTTCCTGCCCTTGATTGTACCTCTTAACACCTCTAAATTTTCAGAAAAGTTTGAACAAGAGCAGTCCAGAAAAGTTCTTCTTTTTCCTCTAAATTTCCACTCTTCAGCAGTCGTTTCATGTTTGTTTTCTTCGTCAGAATCAACCTATTTTCTTTGTAGTGTTGATTAGTTGTTGTTTTATCTTGGGAGACTATTGCCCGCTAACATAAAAGTATATATATACGGGGCAATCTTGTCTTAAAGACAGAGAGTCATCTCTCGACTCAGTCATAGTTGTAATAATCCAGATTTTGTGTTTCTTGATTTCAGGTTATCAAGATTCAAGGCTTAGGAAGCTTGCGGCAATTATAAACTTAATTGTTTGTTTATCCTTTCGAACACTTTAATATTTATTTACTTCCCGTACGGCATTTTTGTTAACAATAACACTGCTGGTGTCATCACTTCCCTTGTACATGTGAGGTATATAATCTGCTACCTTTTGTTTTAGTTATTTTGCAATTTGTCTTTCTGGTTAATAAGTGGAAAAAAATGAAATTCATACTTTTGAGTAGTTGTATCATGAGTATGTGCCAAAAACCTGCCGTGATTTCATAGATTTTGCTTTGGAACGGTATTATGATAATCTCAAATTCCACATTATCCATCAAGGTTTTTTTTTCCTCAATTTTTTTTGGTATTGTCAATTTCAGATTGCTGGTGATGATGCCGCTGGTAATAATTTTCATAGCAATTTATGGCCTTTTAATGTTGTTTGTAGACTGTTTCACGATTTTGTTTTGGATTTTTCTTCTATTGCAGGTCTTCAATGAAAGGTGTATGAGCTGCTAAAGATATCAGCCCAAGAAAACAATGTTGGTAATGTATCGTTTTATCTTCCTCTTCTTTCTCCCACATATCTTTCTGAAATATAAAGAACTCATGCCATGTAACATATACCGGAGTTACATCAACCACCACCTATGATTAAAGATATGCTTTAAATCCGAAACAAATAAGATATTTCTACATGTATTACTTTGTACACTATTTTTGCGACGTTCAGATTCTTAATCAGAAAGCTTCTTATTGTAAAATTGTAGCGTTTAATGGGCGAATTTAGCGTTCTTGTCCAGCTTGTTGTTACATGAGTCTTGCCTTCAGCAGATGCATCCTATTACTATATAGTAAAGGTGATTGGCTTGGAGCGCCTCTCTTTCCTTATAGTCAATAAAGTTTCATGGAAACTTCTCCTTTTTGGTTAACAAGTTGCAACAACTATAGGGGTATCAAGTTGCTGAGCCACACTATGAAAGTTTGGGAAAGGGTCGTGGAGATGAGAGTGAGGAGATGCGTGTTTATTTCCAAGAACCAGTTTGGATTCATGTCAGGGCGTTCGACTACTGAAGCCATTCATCTTATTAGGAGGTTGGTGGAGCAGTATAGGGAGAGGAAGAGAGACTTACCTATGGTTTTCATTGACCTCGAGAAGGCATACGACAAAGTCCTTAGAGAGGTTCTATGGAGATGTTTGGAGGCTAGAGGTGTACCTGTGACATACACTAGGGCGATCAAGGATATGTATGATGGAGCCAAGACTGGGGTACGAACAGTAGGGGGAGACTCGGAGCACTTCTCAGTGATGATGGGGCTGCACCAGGGATCAGCTCTTAGCCCATTCCTATTTGCCTTGGTGATGGACGGACTGACGCGACAAATACAAGAGGAGGTACCATGGTGTATGTTATTCGCAGACGACATAGTCCTGATTGATGAGACTAGCAGCGGAGTGACGCCAAGCTGGAGGTTTGGAGACAGACTCTGGATTCTAAAGGGTTCAGGTTGAGTAGGACCAAGACAGAATATTTGGAGTGTAAGTTCAGCAATGGGAGCGATCCTGAAACAGGCGTGGAAGTGAGACTAGGTACTCAGGTCATTCTAAAGAAATGAAGCTTCAAGTACCTAGGGTCTATTATCTAAGAAAATGGAGAGATTAATGACGACGTCACACATCGTATTGGGGGCAGGGTGGATGAAATGGAGGCTCGCATCTAGAGTTTTGTGCGACAAGAAGGTGCCACCAAAACTTAAAGGCAAGTTCTATAGGGTGGTGGTTAGACCGACTATGTTGTATGGGGCGGAGTGTTGGCTAGTCAAGACTTCGCACATACAAAAGATGAAAGTTACGGAGATGAGGATGTAGATGGATGTGTGGGAATATAAGGAGAGATATGATTAGAAATGAAGATATCTGAGACAAAGTGGGAGTAGCCTCGGTGGAGGATAAGATGCGGGAAGCGAGGTTGAGGTAGTTCGAGCATGTGCAGAGGAGAGACACAGATGCCCAGTGCGGAGGTGTGAGAAGTTGGCTATGGACGGGTTCAAAAAGGGTAGAGGTAGGCCGAAGAAGTATTGGGGAGAGGTGATTAAACGGGATATGGCGCAGGTGCAACTTACTGAGGATATGACCTTAGATAGGGGGTTGTGGAGGACACGGATTAGGGTAGAAGGGTAGTAGGTAGTCGAGCGTAGTCCTACTTATGCTTACAAAATGATAGTTGTAGTGTTATTACTGTTAGCTCGATTAGCCTATCAGACTTATAGGCGCAGTATTCTTTATAGTCCCCTGTAGTTTGATTTCTGTTGTTATGTGTTCCTTAGTGTACTTTGTTGATATTATTTATCTAAGTTAGCTACTGCTTCCTTCTGTCAGAATGTGCTACCATGGCGTATTCGATTTTGTTATCAGCATGTTCATATTACTTTAATTTCTTGTCTGGGTCTGATCGTTTCTCTTGCGTTGTTTTGCTTGCTTTACTTGTGATTATGCTTTGTCTTGAGTCGAGGGTCTCCCGGAAACAGCCGCTCTACCTATTAAGGTAGAGGTAAGGTCTGTGTACATTTTCCCTCCCCAGACCCCACATTGTGGGATTTCACTGGGTATGTTGTTATATTTGAGGACTCAAGTTTAGAGATATTTCAATTCCATTTGCTATACATAAATGGGCTACTTGGACCCATTTTCCTTCGGCTATTTCTACACAACCTTAAAGAGTAGGAAAGCAAGATTATAGTGGTATGACAGAGCATTGTAATTCAACATTTTATGGTAATATGTTTTGATTTCATCAAATTTATAAGTCCTTCAATTAGTTAATGATCAGTCTTGAACTTAAACACATGTCTTAACAACTAGCTATGGAAAGGTTCCTCCAACATACACATTTACTGCAATAATGCCAAGGAGATATTGCAAAAAACTCTCACATAAAAGAGTTTTCAATTGGATGGATTTAATTTCAATGCTAACTTAAGTTTTTTTTGGAAATACATATTGTTGCTTTGATAAATTTCTCAAGTCTGTCTCTCTCCTAACCCAAAAAAACTATAGAATAGTTCATGCTCTCTCTAGCTATTTTACTTTACTGATATCTTTTTCATGCAAATCTTTTAAAGACGGATTATTCCTTACAGATCTTTTTGTTCATCTTACAGTTTCAAAAAAGTGAAGGGTGATCAGGATTTCGACTGTCATGGGTCTTACACAATATGCAAAACTGTTAGAATTATAATGTCTCCTACTGCCTTGATATATAACATATAGTTGGTATCTTTGTTGTTCAGAAAATGATTATGGTAGGTTTTTCTGATTTACATTCTTATCATATGCTTTGAAAATATAAAATATCTGGGTAGGTTGTAGTAGGGATTGGACAAAGGAATATTGATACTGATCGCTATCATTGTGCTCTATGAATGAAATAATGTGTGTGATAATCAGACCATAATGTAATTGCAGGTTGTCGCCACACTTGCCAGAAGAGGTCGATGTGAGTGTGCTTTACTTGATGAAGTGTATTTGAATCTCATTATAGCTGCTGAAGCAATATTGGCATATAATCCTCTTCAGTGCCTGCAAACAATAAGTGAAAAAGCATTTTGAAAGAAATAATCTCTTGATTATTTTCATAAATTGAAAGAGTATATATATAATTTACATATTTTCATAATAGAAGAATCATATTCATATTCTATTCCTAAAACCTTATTCTACTTGGACACTAACTATACAATTATGGTAATACAAATATTATGGTAAGTGTACAATACTAATTACACCACAACATTACCTAAACTAAGAGACTAAAACATTATCTAAATTATATACAAAAACTGAGACCAATATACATAGGATATACACGTGTATATCATGTATATCATGTATATCCTATGGATATTTAACACATTTGAATCATATGTTTTGGGTCTTGAGGAAGTAGGTGTCATTTAAAACAGCGATTTTTTTCTTTTTTCTTTTTGGTGTTTTCCCCCCTTGGTGCATGAAGTCAGAAACCTTGGTGCCATTTGATAATAGCATTCAAGAGTAACATTAGTTAAGAGTATTGAAGTAATGAAATGCTACAACAGAAAGTAAACTCTATTATGTTTTGAGTTGGTAATACTGGAGAAAAGAAGATATATATCGTAGGCCTACATCTGTACATCAACCGATGAGCTTCTGCATAGTAATGTTACGAAAAAATCGTATTGTCTTTTTAAATTTTATCCATATCCCTCATGTTTCTGCTGATATCTGCTAACTTAATTTCCTGCACAGGTTGATAACGATGCCAGAGAGAGGGTCGGACATTGGCTATATAGTGACCCATAAATTGTTTAAACTGTGAGAAATAAGTTTATTAGGCGTGTATTTTAATGTATAAGATATATTTAGTCATTTATATTTTTGTTGATCAATGAGGTGTTGCGTTACTTTTTGCACAAGATTATTTGCCTCCATTTCAAGGTGAGATGAAATAGTGATGTTCCAGTTTACTGCACCGTGGCAATGCAGAAGTTGAACTTAGCCAATGACAAAGATCAGTTACCTTTGTGTACACATTATTATTTAAATTAAATTCGCATTTACAACATCTTTTAATCATTCGTTTTCTGTATGCCCTATGTCTAAAGGAGTGTTGGAATTAAGAATACGCTAGCACATTAAATTTATTAGTGCAGATTTTTTAATTGATTCTTTTTTCTTTTTGTGAATTATTTTTAGATATTTAAAAAGTCCAAGAAAATAAAATAATTATATTCTTAATTGCTTATAACATTAATGAATGCTTCAAAATTTTCCTTTTGTGATATTAACTTTTTAAGAGAAACGACTTTCAAGTTATTTATAAGCTTAATGAGGTTATTCACCCCGCGCTAAGCGTGAGTAAATTAACTCGTTAATAGTATATAGGTGTATCATAAGTGAAGCTTCATCAACCAACACACCCCCAATAGAAAAATGATATACTACCAAAAAACCACAATTACCTTTTCACTTCTGTCAGCTTTTTCTGCTTAATCTATTTATCAAGAACAGGAATAGGAAGTAAAATATTACTTCTAATACAACAATTATCTTGGTTTTTGAGGTAGAACTTATAATACAAAAATGAAAAATAGAAAAGGTAAAGTAGAAAATGAGAAAATGAAGTTGCGTAGAATTAGTCATCATGGCAATACAACTCAAAAGACAAAATCATCATCTACAGACTACAATCTCGATTCAAAACAAATCAAGACAAAAAAATTAAGAAAAAGTTGAAATAATCGATAAAATTTCACGACAAACGAGTGTTCCTTCTATTTCTCCATATTAGTAAAGTAAATTTGATTGTAACGAATTTACCATAAAAAAAAACCCCCAAGAAACACATAAAGAACTCCAAAAACATAACAAATTTACCATACAAAAGTACCCGAAAAACAGAAAAAAGAACTCGAAAAACATAACGAATCTACCATAGAAAAAAGAACTCCAACAACATAACAAAGACAATATTATATTCATACAAAGTTCCTCCTTTGGATGATTTTGTCCAATTCCCCGACGGTTACAAGTACACAAAACTACAATAGACCGACAATCAATCACACGTGTCTCATAACAAGGCAGTCTCATTGCATGCAATCGCCGCATGTTTAGCTTTTATAACACTTAACATACCCTTCCTAAAACACGTGCCCCTTCCACCTCTATATATAATCCATCTCCCCAATTCCATTCAATTCATCTTACATTTTCAAAAAAACAAAGAACCAAATTATTCTCAATTCATCTAAGTTATGGCTGATTACTATGCACAACCCCAACATACTCAGCACCAGCTTCTCCATCCTACAGGGCAACAACAGCCTCGTTCTCACCAGATGGTGAAGGCGGCTACAGCCGTCATGGCTGGTGGATCGCTTCTTCTTCTTTCCGGCTTGACTTTAGCCGGAACGGTGATAGCACTCACCGTTGCGACTCCGGTGCTCGTGATTTTTAGCCCGGTGATTGCACCTGCTGTTATTACAATATTTTTGTTGTTCTCAGGGTTCTTGGCTTCTGGAGGATTTGGCGTGGCGGCGATAAGCGTGTTGTCGTGGATTTATCGGTACGTGACCGGTAAACGACCACCGGGTGCGGACCAGTTGGAGCATGCAAGGCATAGGTTGGCTACAAAAGCTGGGGAAATGAAAGATCGGGCTCAGGAGTTTGGGAAGCAAGACGTCACTGGAACCCAGCAGACTTGAGGCTTGGGCTTGAAAGGATGGACTTGGGTCTATCTAGCTATTACTGCATTATTAGTTTACTAAAGTTGTATTTAAATTCGTTTATTCAATGCGCTGTATCTTTTGTTGTACTTAAGTTTGTTATATTTCGTTTTCTACTGTTACTATGGGGCTCTTGGCTTTACTAACTCAGCATTATTGTAATAATCTCTTTTGTTCTTTTGGAAAACCCGAAATAAATGGAGCTGATGTCGTAGTTAGTTGTATTAAAAAAAAACTTGAAATGTTTTATCTGAACAATGCATAAATGATCACTTAGCTTTGGATAGCTCAAAGCCTGCCTTATGTCTGCATGCCTCAAAAACTGTGTTAGGTGGTAGGTTCAAATTTCATTTCAGGTGGAAGTGGTATTTTCTGCATTTTAAGAACTATTCCATTAAAATAATTTTAAAGGCCGACTTTGCCATTTTTTACTTCAAATTTATTAGAATTTCTTATGAAAATATCTATCTCCTATACACAAATCATTATTAGGGAGATTAATATTTATGGCATTTGCAATTATTGAATTATTATTTGATTGTTTGTAATTCTTCATTAATGTGCATCTCTTGAGCTTACGTTCTCATTAATAGAGTGAGATATTGATAATAGAGCATAACTCTAAAATAGCATCGACTAATGATCATCAAGAATGGAATATCGAATGATATGTTATAAGTCGACATGTGGTCTACGTCACATTCTTAGAAAATGTAGTATGTCTCACCTGCTACTAGTGATGGACACATGGATACTTTTGAAAATTATTGATATACCCTGTTGATAAACTATTTGTTATACATGGTGTTATCAGCGTGTGGGATGAAGGTACTTTGACTTGAGGTCAATATGCACCTTATTTACAGAGTAATGTACTTTGACATTGTCCTAAGCTTAAACTCCTTATAGGATAAGATACGGCTTGTGTTGGGTGCATTATGATATAAATTAAGGTGGTAGTTGAGCCAAGAATAGGATTCATTCCTCGATTGGATATTCGAGAGAGCACTCAACTTCTCAGTAATATTAGGTCAACCAAGTCATTGGCCAATGCAAGAGACATATTTAGAATATGATCTAATTGTCGACTAATATAGATGAGATAAAGTGATCAAGCCATTTGGATAGACTCATGACAAATCCTAAGCTTGATCGAGTGTATCGCGAATTGAAAGGAATTTATCATCTCACATAAAGGTTATGGTTGCTGGATTCATGTAAACGTACTTCATATATTGAGTTCGTCGTACGGCGCAGTTTAAGAGTTCCGTATGGACCTTAATTGAATTAGTGTCAATATATGAAGGCATATAGAGTCACACTATATCGATTGTCTCTTCGATCTGAGGGTGTATTGAGAAAGTATTAAATATTCGATTTGGAATTGAGATATTTAAATTGATAATAACTATGAGATAATTTCTATTAGATGAAAATTATTTAATTAAATTAAAATTGAATTTTGGATTCAATGTGTTAGAATATATATATTAAATGAAAACGAGAAACAAAATAATTATATATGCATACTGTTATATATCTGCATACTGCTATGACGAAGGCACATACAACACTCTGACATGACCGATAGCAACCTTCTCACGAACAAAATGTATAACCATCTCAATGTGTTTGGTTCTCTGATGTTGAACCGGATTGTGAGAGAGATAATATGGCAGATATGTTATCACATTAGACGATGGACGCCCGACGCAAAGGACACTGAAGCTCCAAAAGCAGATTTCGGAGCCAACAAATCTCAACAACAACATTGGCAACACCTCTGTATTCTATTTCGGCACTCGAATGGGATAGGGTGGCTTGTATCTTGGAAGACCATGAAACTAGATTATCCCCTAAGAATACACAATAGCCAGAAGTGGAGCGTCGCGTGTCCGGACACCCTGCCCAATCTGCATCCGTGTAAGACAGCAACATGGTCGGTGCAGAGGGGTATAGATGTAATCTAAAATCAAGTGTGCCCTTAATGTATCGAATGATACGCTTAAGAGCAGTGAAATGAGACTCCCTGGGTATGCATGAACAGGCACACCTGCTGAACAGCATATGCTATATCCGGTCTGGTGAAAGTTAGATACTGAAGTGCACCTGCAAGACTCTTATATAGAGTAGGATCAGCGACTGGAACACCATCCAAAGCACTGAGCTTGGATTTCGAATCAACCGGAGTGGGTATGATTTTGCAATTTGTCATCTTAGCCTTGTATACTATCTTTTCTGCATACTTACGCTGACTCAAGAACATATGATCTGTAGATCTTGTCACTGAAACACCCAAGAAGTAACTCAACTTGCCCAAGTCAGTCATATCAAATTCGATTTTGAGTGAAGCAATAATCTCATTTTTCAAACCCTCATATGAAGCAGTGAGAACAATATCATCCATATATAGCAGCAAATAAGCAGTGTTACTACCTCGATGAAAAATGAAAAGAGAATTATCACACCTGCTACAGACAAACCCAATCTGTATAATATGCATGGCAAATCGATCATTCCATGCACGGGGGGCCTGTTTCAGGCCATTTAGTGACTTACGAAGACGACAATTATAACTAGGGGCTGCTGGATGGACAAACCCAGGTGGTTGGTGCATGTACACTGTTTCTTTCAAGTCCCCATGTAAAAACGCATTCTTTACATCAAGCTGATGTATCGGCCAGTGCTTACCCATGGCTATACTCAGGACTGTGTAAATGGTAGCCGGTTTGACAACCGGACTGAACGACTCACCACAATCAATACCCTACTGCTGATTTGTGTCATTAGCCACAAGTCGTGCCTTATACCTCTCTAGGTCTCCACTGTCTCTGAATTTGTGATGAAATAGCCACATGCAACGAATCACATTCACCCCCTCTGATCTAGGTATCAAGTCCCACGTGTGTTGTTTCATTAAAGCATTAAATTCCTCACACATTGTAGCATTCCAATTAGGATCCATTTTGTCTAATTTTGGGTTTTTAGGGATTGGGGAAATTGTTTGGACGAACAGGTTAAATTGGGTTTTGGGCTTGAAAATCCCGTGTTTAGCACGGATTTCCATTTGGTGGGTTGGGGCAGTGGGTGGGTTTATCGGTTGGTGAGTGATTGGTGGGGGGGATTGGCGATACTTGGTGGTTATTGATGGTGTTGTGTCGGAACAGTGTGTTTGGGCTGGAAAAGTGATGGGTTGATTTGGATGTGATGTGGTCGATGGTGGTGAGGTATCGGACAGTGGCGATGGTGGTGGGATTGGTAGCGTCGGATACGGGGAGGGTGGTGGTGTGGGGTGGTGGAAATGGTCGACGGTATATGGGTTGTTGTCGGAATGGTCGAGTGAGGGAGAAGACATTGTAGTGGGTTGGAGGTGTGGAGATGGTGGTAACAGATCGATGACCTGGGTTAGGCGAGACCGTCATGTTGGATAACATTTCAAGGCGTGTGTTATTGAATTGTTCCTCCAAATACACATCACGAGTGTGCTTGTTATCTTGAAATATTTCTTCCAATCGAAGCCATAAATCACGGGCCGAGGCGCCAGATTTCATTATAGTGAGAAGCAAATCCTGAGAAATACTACCATATATCCACTATTTGACAGCGGCATCAAGACGAAGCCAAGTAGCGTCGACAACTTCAGAGGGGCGAGGGAAGGAGTCATTATTGTGGTCGAGCACGTTGTAGAGACATGCATGAATAAGGAAAAGTGCTACCCATGGAATGTACTGACCGTTTTCTTGATCAAGGATGATTGGGAGACATTGCTTGATGTTTGAGATGGTGAGTGCAGGATGAATAGATTGAGAAAAAGATGGTCTTGGGTTGTCTGAAGTGACTACGGTAGTGGATGAGGCCTCGGTAGTATTATGAGGATTAGATATTGTAGTGTAGAGGAAAAAGAATAGAGAGCAATTTTAGGGTGGTCACTGGAAAAAGAATAGAAAGCAAGAAGGGATTATTTTGGGGTGGTCACTGGTCACCGGCGGCTGCTGGAACCCAAAACATGAAGAAAAAAAATATAATGGGGGGAGGGGGGGTGGGGGGGGGGGGGCGACGGCAAGACTTAGAGAATAATCTCTCTTGCGGAGTATTCTCATTATTACAAAATATATATAATGTGTACAAAAAAGGAATCCTAATTCGGTAAGAATCTTAATATACCATAAATATACATTATTTATAATTACACAATATATGAAGAATATTCGCTAATAATTATGAATTGAACTAACACAACACTTGGTACCAATAGAGGAAACGGTACAATCAAATACAAACAAGTATTCAATCTCTTTTTATTTATTTAAATATTATTATTAAATAATACTTTATATATTATTATATATATATAACAATGCAAAGATCTCTTTGATCGACTATCAAAACCACTTACCGGAATCACAAGAATTTCCTGATGCCTTTCATTTAAACCTGCTGTCTATAATATGATGGTATATTAATAGCTAATGCAATTAACTTTTAATGTTCGACTTTTTTCTCCGGCATCCCTACCTTATTTATTGATGGACATATTTATCAATGTCATGTGATAAAGTAATTGTATTCTCTATATTAGGAAAGAACGATAGCGATTAGGAAAGCAGTTGAAGCATGATATGAAGAATTCTGAGATTGGAGATGATATATGAGCTTTAATTTTTTGTAAAGAATGGAAATTTTGAAATTGTTGACACTTGAAAACTATTTCCAGTTTCAAGAACGTGTATATTTTACTCTAAATTTACACGATAAGTGAATCTTTGTTAGTGTTAGTGATTTAGATGTTTGGCTATTTCTTTCACATATTTTGAGCAGAGGATGCCACATTTATTGCATTTATATGTTCAGGTAAAAGGCTCTGATATCCTTTTCCTTCTTTCTTGTTTGGTGCCCAAAAGCCATGTTTGTGTAGCTTTCAGTTAGATTTAGTAAAGCTTCATTGTTGTATTACACAATTAGTTACCTGAAGGTGCTAATTTAGTTGCTAGCTGAATTCATATATTTATTCTTTGATGATCCAAAAACTTATTGTTACAATTACATTAACCAGGAAAATCATAAATAAAAATATATTGCAAGTTCTAAAATTTCTGGTTGGAGTAAATTGCAATACGTTATTGAGAAGCTTCAATCACTTGGTCAATAAATTATGGAACATGTGCGCCAATGGTTTTTAATGTTTGGCCCGTGTTTTGCACGGGCAACACCTACTAGTTACAAATAAAACTGTTGCTACGTATTAATATTTATCCCAAATATACGAGGTATCACTGTATCAATTTTAGACAAATCTCAACTTCTCAGAAGCAGAAAAATTGGTTCTACTATTTTCTTCCAATAGATAATACGCATTTTCGTTTTACAAAAATAAGCACGTCTAATTGGTCAAACAGGCTACTATCTCTGTCCTATTTTATGCGTTGAAATAGGTATAAAATTGAAGAAGTAAAAGTTAAAATTCTAATTTAAAACATGTCATAAACAATCATGTCATGAGCATATATTAAAAAAGTTTAAAATAATTTTTTATATTAAATATAAAAAATGTTTTTTTGTGGGAGGGGAAAAAATTACCCCACTCTTGGAATTTTCTTTGGAGGGGGGAGGTAAAAAAAAAAGGCACAACGAAAATGAAGAAGATGTGGCGCCAAGAGGCGGCCAGAAAATTCTATTAACGAGATTAAAAAACATGTTTACCATATGATACGAGTAAGATGATGGATATTGTTAAAGAAGGTAATATATCCGTGATATACACTGAATATACAGAAGTATATATTACAGGTATACAGAAGTATATATTACAGGTATACAGAAGCAGTGGCCTAGCAAAGCAGTGGGCAGTGGGCAGTGGGTAGTGGCCCAGCAAAGCAGTGGACAGTGGCCCAATCGACAGAGCTGAGGCTGAGGCCCATCACGGGATTTGGCTGTCAAGCCCATCACGGGCAGTGGCTAGATTTGTATATTAGGAAAGTATATTGTGTGAATATTGTAGTGTATTTGTTACCTAAATTAGGGTATACACTTACCATAATTATATAGTTAGAATTATGGTAGAATAAGGTTTTAGGAATAGAATAGAAATAGGATTCTCCTATTTTGTAACTTGTATATATACCTTACAATTAATGAAAATAATCAAGGGGATTATTTCTTTCATGGTATCAAGAGACTAGGTCAAACAAAATTTTCTCTCCCAAAATTTTGTCCCTTCGGCCGAACCCCCCCCCCCTCGGGTTTTCTCTTCCAAAATTCGTCTTCCGCTCTCCAAATCTCTCTTACTATTCCCAAATTTCCCCTCCTTCTTTGTTCTTTCAATATGTCTAAGAACAATTATCATCATGCCCTCGTAGTTTCTAACGTCAAGAACAATATCTCTATTGTGCTTGAGATGGAAAACGTCCAATGTGCGACGTGGGCAAAATTGTTTAAAATTCACGCTATCTCCCATCAAGTTACCCATCACATAATTTCTCCCGCTACACCTCTTCCCGCGGAGGATCCTTAGTTATGGATTACTCTTGATGCTACCGTTCTCCAGTGGATCTATTCCACTATTTCGATTGACCTTTTACAGACGATTATTGAGCCGTATACCACGGCTATGGCTACCTGGAATAGATTGCGTGACATATTCCAAGATAACCAACATTCACGTGCCGTCACACTCGAGCATGAATTCTCCCTAGTTCGCATGGAAGAATTTCCAAACGTATCTGCATATTGCAAGAATCTCAAGGAGTTGGCGGATCAACTCCGTAATGTTGGCGTACCTGTAACAAATAATCGTCTGATTCTACAACTGGTTGCCGGTCTTTCTAAGGCCTATAACGGCGTTAGAACTCTCCTTCGTCAAAGCAACCTACTTCCCATTTTTTATCAAGTCCGCTCCATGCTTACATTGGAAGAAGCCGATTTGGCGAATAAGGCGGCTACCGGAGCAAGCCCCGTCGTCCTAATGACGTCCTCCACAAATTCTTCATGTTTTGTTGATAATTCAGGCCAAAACCGTACCCATGGTGGCGGAAAAAATAATCGCAAGAATAATAACAAAAACCGCGGGGGCAAACGCGGCTGTTTCGGTGGTCAGCAAGCAGGCAATGGGCTCCTTCCAGTGAATAGTGGCCTACCACCCTACTGGTCCCAGTAGTGGGGGCTGGGGCAGTGGGCCGTGGGACAACAACTCTTATGCTCCAACAGCGTCCAACAGCTAGTGGGCTGGCCAGCCTTTCAGGCCCAACAATCAGCAGTGGCGGCCCACTGGCCACTGGCCCAGCAACGTCAGTTCCAGCAGCTACGGCCCACAGCCCAGTTTTGGGATTGGGCCCCGACCTCCGCAAGCCCACCACGCAGTAGGCCCCACTCCCACTGACATTGAGGCCGTAATGCACACACTTGGGTTGACGCAACCGAATCCAAATTGGTACATGGACACCGGCGCTACGACACACATGACCTCCGATCAAGGTACTCTCTCGTCTTATTCCAATTTGAGCAACCCTCGTGGTATAATTGTCGGAAATGGTAACTCTATTCCAATTAAGGGTTATGGTCATAAAACGTTGTCTCCCCCCAATCCACCCCTTATCTTGAAAAATACTTTACATGCCCCTAAATTGATTAAAAACTTAGTGTATGTCCGCAAGTTCACCACTGACAATTCCGTTTCTGTTGAATTTGATCCTTTTGGTTTTTCTGTGAAGGATTTCAAGACGGGGAGTCCTCTCATGAGGTGTGATAGTAGGGGAGATCTGTATCCTATCACACCCGGTTTCAGTCCATCGAGTCAAGCCTTGCCTTTAGCTTTTGCAGCCATTTCTCCTTCCTTGTGGCATGCTCGCCTTGGTCATCCGGGATCTTTTATTTTATTAGTTTTAGATAAAAATAGCTTTATTTCTTGTAAGGGTACGAGTCGTACTCAAATTTGTCAGTCTTGTTCGTTAGGAAAACTTGTTAAGTTGCCATTTGTGGACTCAAATTCTCATACTTCAAAGCCATTAGATATTATTCATAGCGACTTATGGACGTCTTCTGTTCTAAGTTCGTTAGGTCATCGATATTATGTTTTTTTTTGGATGATTATTCTAAATTTTTGTAGACGTTTCCAATTGCCAATACATCTCAAGTGTTTTCTGTCTTCATAAAATTTAGAGCATTCATTAGAACACAATTCGAAAGAGAAATAAAAAATATTCAGTGTGATAATGGGAAAGAGTATGACAATAGGCTGTTTCGGGAATTCTGTGATAATAATGGGATCAATTTTCATTTTTCGTGCCCTCATACATCTTCTCAAAATGGGAAAGCCGAACACAAAATTCATTCCATAAATAACATTGTCTGCACCCTCTTACTTCATGCTTCTGTACCCCCATACTTTTGGCATCATGCTCTGCAAATGGCAACATATCTCCTAAACATAATTCCTTCCAAAGGTCTGACATATTATTCCCCCCTCCAAATCTTATATAATAAGAATCATTCATATTCTCATCTTCAGATTTTTGGGTGCTTGTGTTATCCGTTATTCCCATCCACCACAATTAACAAACTTCAGGCTCAGTCTACTCCGTGTGTATTTTTGGGTTATCCGTCTAATCATCGTGGTTACAAATGCTTTAATTTATCCTCCAAGAAAATCATAATTAATCGCCATGTCATTTTTTATGAAACCCAATTTCCTTTTACGAAAGTTCATACTCCCAACCCTAGTTCGTATAATTTTTTGGATGATCAAATATCTCCGTATATTATTCGGCATTTTTCAGACATCTCCCACACCCAAAACTCTCTAGCAGGCCCACTGCCCGCTGGTCCCACTGGCACGTCTCGGTCAGCACTACCCAGTCCTCTCATTTGGGCGATTTGATGATTGGGCGATCCGACCACCACCGAACCGGTCTAGTGCGATTCACGTTCTCGGCCCGACCTGCGTCGCTTTGGGCGCAAGCCCATCGCCATCTTGGCGATCCATCCCGAGCCCTGCAAATTCCCAAAATTCACTCAATTCTTTCTCGAGTCATAGATCGGTCACTCGTAGTCAGCGGGGTATTTTTACACCTAAAAGATATTTTAGTTTATATTCTAATGTCTCTAAATCCCCCTTGCCCCGTAATCTTGTGTCTGCCTTGAACGACCCGAATTGAAAAACTGCTATGACTGATGAATATAATGCTCTTATTGATAATAAGACGTGGGAGTTGGTGCCCCGTCCATCTGGTATTAATGTTATTAGGTCTGTGGATTTTTGCTCATAAGGAGAATTCCGATGGGTCCTTTGCTCGACATAAGGCGCGGCTTGTGGGTGATGGTATGACTCAGTAGGTTGGGATATATTGTGGGGAGACGTTTAGTCCGGTGGTCAAGCCGGCAACCATTCGCACTGTGCTTATCCTGGCTCATTCAAAGACATGGCCTATTCATCAATTGGATGTCAATAATGCTTTCCTACATGGTGATCTTAAGGAAACAGTATATATGCATCAGCCGTTGGGTTTTCGAGATCCCCACCATCCTCATCATATCTATTTGTTGAAGAAGTCCATATACGGGCTTAAGCAGTCTCCACGGGCCTGGTATACAAGGTTTGCTGACTATGTTTCAACCATTGGGTTCACTCACAGGAGGTCAGACAATTTTTTGTTCATCTACCGACGTGGTTCATCCTTGGCCTACATCCTGTTGTATGTGGATGATATCATTCTGATTGCCTCTTCCGATACATCAGTCTATCATGACCATGCTCAGCTCTGAGTTTGCTATGAAAGACTTAGGGCCTTTGAGTTACTTTTTGGGGATTGCTGTCAGGCGTCATTTAGATGGATTGTTTTTGTCTCAACGAAAGTATGCTGCTGAGATCATAGAGAGGGTTGGGATGTCATCATGTAAGTCCACTTCCACTCTAGTTGATGCAAAACCCAAAGTTAGTGCCGCGGCAGGTGCACCATACGAGGACCCGACCCGCTATCGCAGTCTTGCAGGGGCCCTCCAGTATCTTACCTTTACCAGACCGGATATTACGTATGCTGTTCAGCAGATGTGTTTATTCATGCATGATCCCAGAGTTGAGCACATGAATGCAATCAAACGCATCATTCAGTATATTCAGGGGACACTGGACTATGGTTTGCATTTGTATCCTTCATCTACATCCACACTTGTCACATACACAGATGCTGATTGGGGTGGTTGTCCCGACACCAGACGGTCGACGTCTGGCTACTGTATGTTCCTTGGCAACAACTTGGTCTCCTGGTCGGCAAAGCGTCAGGCAACTCTATCACGCTCAAGTGCAGAGGCCGAATATCGAGGGGTAGCGAATGTGGTCTCCGAATCATGTTGGCTACGTAATTTGCTTTTGGAGCTTCATTGTCCGATTAAGAAGGCAACCTTGGTATATCGCGATAACATTAGTGTCATCTACCTTTCAGGTAACCCGGTTCAGCACCAACGCACTAAGCATATCGAAATGGACATTCACTTTGTCCGTGAAAAGGTTGCTAGGGGTCACGTTCGCGATGACATGTCCCGTCTCGTTATCAAGTTGCAGACATATTTACAAAGAGTCTACCCGCGGTCCTTTTTGAAGATTTTAGGGACAGTCTCAGCGTTCGACAAAGTAATATACCCGTGATATATACTGAATATAGAGAAGTATATATCACATGTATACAGAAGCAGTGGCCCAGCAAAGCAGTGGGTAGTGGCCGAGCAAAGCAGTGGACAGTGGCCCAATCGACAGAGCTGAGGCTGAGGCCCATCACGGGATTTGGCTATCAAGCTCATCACGGGCATTGGCTAGATTTGTATATTAGGAAAGTATATTGTGTGAATATTTTAGTGTATTTGTTACCTAAATTAGGATATACACTTATCATAATTGTATAATTAGAATTATGGTAGAATAAGGTTTTAGGAATAGAATAGGAATATGATTCTCTTATTTTGTAACTTGTATATATACCTTACAATTAATGAAAATAATCAAGGGAATTATTTCTTTCAGATATTGAACATTCAATAAACTCTCAATCGGACATGACTTCAAATAATTCAATTGCTGCAAAATCCCATTCTCATTACCTCAAAACAAATAGAAATAAAGTATAGTCAAAACTAGTTAGGCAGAAGAAAAGACCCAAAAATTGCCCAACTATTTATCGTAAAGAATAAGATATCAAAGAAAAGGAATAAATATTCAAAAAATGATATCAAAATCAAAGAGCTCCAATACTGATGTTAACACCATCTTTATTTGTGATTGGAGTTGAATGGCCTGCTTGAGATTGAACTTGAGTCGGTGGCCGTGACAATACACCAGTAGATATTGGTCGTGCCACAAAGGGTGCAAAAGCAGGAGCTTGGGAATAATTTCTGAGGTGGACATGGCTTTGAATATGGAAATTGACTACAGGTATCCATGATATTGTTGGTGCTACTTTGGCTGTTGTAACGCCTTGCACATTTCGAGGAACTCCCATCTATATATTATACACAAGTGAAGATCAAATACCTATCAGATCAGTGTCGTACACATAATTTTGTGCAATTTTGTTTGCTAATTGTTACAATTTGGCTTGTAAATAGAGTTGGGTTTAGTAGCTTGTTTTATCAAGCTTCTTAGAAGCTAAGAGTGTTTATTTTTTATTTTTTTAAAAAATATTTATTTTAGAGTGTTTAGGTATTTGGCCAAGTTTTTTGGAAATTTGTTTTAGTGTTTTGAGTAGTAACAAAAGTTATTTTTTTCAGAAGCTAAAAGAATAGTTTTTCCCAATAAGCATTTTCCGAACATTGACCAAGCACAGATTAATGATTTAATATTAATATAAGTACTTTTGAAATTGATGAGCAAAAAACAAACTGCTACTCTCTAAAGCACTACTAAAAAGATAGAAACTAGCAACAAAAAAATTATGTAGCTAAACAACAAAATTAGTTAAATCTTATTTAGCAACAATTAGCGACATATTATTTTAAAATTTTGTTAGCTATGAGCTCTTTAACAACGGATTAACAATGAAACTCATAGCTAATTTCAGTTCTTTTTATAGTGAAAGTACTTCAAAAAACACTTCCAACAAAATTTACTTCTCAAAATAAAAGATTTTGAGTTTGATTAAACTGTGTAAATTTTGAAGCTTTACTTTCTATTATTAATTTTAACTATAAAGATTAAATTGATTGATTTGACGTAAATACGAATGCAGGTAAGCTTTCTATTGATTTCATTTATCAATAAGAAAATTTATTTTCGAAGGTACGTTGTAAGGAAGTGGTATCTTACCATGTAAGGCATGTTGCGCGCGTGAGGGACTCCAAAAGGTCTACTAATTGGTGACGGTGAAAGCGGGGGCCTTTCACGGGTTACACAAGGAGCACCTTTGCTTGCCTGCAGATATTTGTGGCAATAGCATTGTTATAACTATGACTTTTAACTTTCTGAAAGTTGTATAAGTAACTATTACACTAATATTCATATTGTATTCTTTTTTTACAATATTAATTAAAATTCAAATCTTATATATAATTTTTTCATTTGAAAAATCAATTACTCCTACAACTTAATATTGTACATGTATGCCTGTCCTTTAATTTGACATGTGTCGAACAATTTCTCCAATGAGGAATTTGCCTGTGCAATAATCATAACTCATAAGCCATTTCAAATAAGCTAATTGTATGTAATATTTTTGTTTATTTATTGTGGCATCAAGATAGTAAAACTACCTCCTTCGAGACTTCAGGAGCCTTGTTTGAGATAGAAGGTGAAGATTTGGAAGGAACAAGTGAATTCTGCAAATTCACAAAATCTTGTCAATACAAGAGAACATAAAAAATGGAAAAAAAAATTAAAGGAGAAAATTTTAATTATTACCGAATTCTTTAGATTCACATCAAACACACTAGGCCGCCGTTTCTTTTTATCATTCGATGTCATTCTAATAAAATACTTCTGAGCATGACTAGCAACTTGAGTTGGAGTTCTGGAAGGCACATAATTTTTTGATATTCCTCTCCAATCACCTTTTCCAAGCTTTTCTAAACCAATTAAGAAACATCGATGTTCTTCCTCAGTCCATGATGTTCCTATGAGAAAATAAAATTAGATTGTCATTTGAAGATGCAGGAGAAGGGCGGAAGGGGGTGGGGCAATGCTTAATCGGGGCAAGATAGGATAAAAGCTTAATAAGGCAGGGCAAGGCAATGCTCAAACTGAGTAGGAAAGAGCAAGGCAGGTCAAAATTTATATATTTAAAACTTAAATGGAGGCAAGAGGAAAATGAACAAATTATTTTCTTTTTTACCAAGGCAAACCATAAGGGTCACTTTGGTATCAATATAAACTAGAAAACCCGTAAAATAATTGTATGAAAACAAAGATAATAGTGATAGATGCATAATATTTAATGTGTATGTATAGATTGGCATATATATATATATACATTACGTATAAATTTTAAATAGGAGGACAAATGCAATTAGGAAAACTATTATCTCGATCATATCGCACAATGTTAAAAGGACATAAGAGTATTAGTTGGTTGATCTTCATGTGATGTGTTCTAATTCAATACTAGAATTTTGTTTTATAAATAGTGTAATAATGGTATTCAGTACTTTCAAGAATATAATATTAAAAGTGTGTTCTATCTAAAAACTGTAATATTATATTCTCAACATGATTGACTCTTCCTAATTGATGTATATTGTGTATATATTGAACCCTTGAAGGATGAATATAGTGAGGAAAATATTCTACTTACCCTAGAATTCTTACATAATATTCCTAATTAACATTTTACTACCTATCATATATAACATGATACTACATTAATACAAAATCATAATATTATTAACACAATATTCTAACAATATTAAAGTGTGTGACCATCTGATCTAAAAGATTAAGTTGTTAGATAGAACACACTTTTAATATTATATTCTCAACACGCTCCATCACATGCTGGCCTAAATATAGTGAGGAAAATATTCAACTTACCCTAGAATTCTTACATAATATTCCTAATTAACATTTTACTACCTACCATATATAACATGATACTACATTAATACAAAATCATAATATTATTAACATAATATTCTAACAATATTGAAGTGTGTGACCATCTAATCTAAAAACTTAAGTTGTTAGATAGAATACACTTTTAATATTATATTCTCAACACTTTCAGTATACTATAATTTCATCTTAGAATTAATTTGGCTGATATTCTATTCACATTGATTCAAGATAATATTGGGAAAAAAAAATATTAAAACACAGTACTCATCTTTTATGTTTAATTATATGAAAATCTAATAGTATTCACTAACACTCAATCCATTATGTTTAAAAAATGAAACATCTTTTTGGTTAAAACGATTAAGATTAACAGCTAAATAGACAGAGCGAGGCAGGGCTTTGCGGTGCAGGACATGTTAAAATCTTACTATTTTAGCGGTACAAATCATATACAATTGAGAGATGAATATATAAGAACACAGATTTTCTCACAATAAATTCAAAGGATTTCACTCATTTGCTTTTGCCATGATTATTCAATACAATGTATTATTTCCTAGGAAACCTTTGGGACAAAATTAAAATAAATTAAAGGTATTGAAACACTAGCAGAAGGAACCCAAATCGTAAAAGAAGACCATATTGCATATATATATATATATATATATATTTATATATATATATATATATATATATATATATATATATATATATATATAGCAAAAGAGAACAAGCACTTTTATTCTTCCAAATCTAAAATTGATTTAAAAACTTAAAATCGTTTCAAAATAGATTATCGTGATTATTTCAATAGTTGTGAATGAAAACGAGCTACAAATTCACATATAATATTGTTAGAATCTCAAGAACAAGAAAGACATAACACGCACAAACTAACTTAAATATCATTCTTAATAAACAAATAAATAAATGTGGTAAACAACATAACATAAAGCAAAAGTGAAGATTGACGAACCCTTTTTTCTATGTCTGGGAGAATGAATGAGCCCGTCGGAAAGATAGCCCGCGTCGACGCCACCGTTGTGGTCATAATTCGCAACCTGTTCAAGATTACCCAGACTTTTGCTCCTCCTTATAGATTCATAATCTCCAATCTTCAACATCTTCATTTTTATATCACCATGGTGATTATTATTATTACTATTACTATTACTATTATTATTATCGTCGATCCGAACCCCAAATAATTTAATTCCACCAACTCCCTTCGAATTACATGTTCTTGAATTGTGTCCATTGTGCCCACAATGTGAGCACTTCCTTGCATCTTTCGTCACGCTCACCATCTTTTTCTATATGTTTATGTTTTTTTGTCAATTACAAAGCATTGTACGCTACTAGGACTCCCTATTTGTCAAGAATACGATGATGTTGGGTTGTTAGACGAGGTTTTCTCGAATTCTTGGCAATACAATAGGATGTAGAGCTAGAGAGAGTGCATATTTATAGGTTATACCAATGATTTTGCCGTGTATGTTTTACCTTTGACTTCCACAATTTAATATATAAAACAAGGTTTGTACCTTTACCCTTTTGTTTTATTTACATAAATAGTACTCTACTTAGCATACATAGATTTTTTGCTTCTTTAGGAATTTCATAATTATCATTCTATTATATATATATATATATATATATACTGGAGAAGTAACTCCTTATTTATCACATTTAATTAACTCTTTGATATATATATATATATATATATATATATATATACTGGAGAAGTAACTCCTTATTTATCACATTTAATTAACTCTTTGCTAACTTTTAGTTTTAGTCCGTAATTCAACTTTTGCAATCTAGTTTGAATTTTTTTCCCATCTCGGCTTAAGTTTATTTAACAAATATGTTAATAGTAACTGTGTGAACACAATCAAGAAAAGTCATGCATGTAAGGAAATTTTGTAATTTATGCAAAATATATATATCTAAATATGGATAATCGTGGACTCTGTAGAAACAAAGAGTTCTTAGGATATTTTTAAGCGTTACTTGGGTGCGAAGGAAGGAAAATACAACTCACCCCATGTTTATTTTGTAAAATATCCTTGCTGGCAAACTAATAAATTTAGATTTTTTACCATGTAGGAAAGAGTCACTTGCATTAAATGAGGTCAAAATTATTCCGTAACAAATTGAGGAACAGGATTATGGATATAAAATTAAGGAGTAGGTATAGCGCCATCCATAAGATCGAATACCACCATATGAATAAAATTTTAGGGTGTGTTTGAAAATTAATGTATACTAATTATTAAATTATGTAATTATTAGATAATAATTATATAACCTAATAAATAGTCATTCTAATAATTACAAATATCTGTTTGTTTGTCATTATGTTATTATAATGTAATTCGTAATGTCTTTTTTTTGTCGAAAGTAAAAAAAATTATTCAATCAACTGGAAGTATTTATACCCCTGCTCATGGGACTCTTGAGGCAGGCATATAGAATTAGACTCTAAATAACATTCAAAGCACTACTGGTAATCTACCTAACAAGGATAATTATCTAGTTGGGCTAGATTTGGCAACCATAGTTCCATTTTCTGTCCTAGGATATGAATTACCAGAACCATCTCCTTGACTCTATCTTTCTTGCATCTCTTCTTCAATTGAAATCTTCTATTATTTCTTTCGGTCCAAATGTGATAACCAGCAGCAGCAAAGGCAACCCCAGTGCTATTCCATATAGGGTTCATACATTTTACTCTATGAGCTAATCACAAAACTCCAGAGTCCCATTGCTGCATTGTAGGTGATTGATGCAGCCAGGTCAACAGTTTCATCCATATGATTTTGGCATAAGGACACTGAAAAAGTAGGTGATCATGTGTCTCCACACTATCCTCTTCACAGAAGACACATTCTTGGTCAACTTGCGTACCCTAGTTGAGTAGCTTATCCACAGTTGTTAATCTTCTTTGAATTGCATCCATAATGTAGAATAGTGTAAATTTCCTTGAGTGGAGTCCTTTCATTAATACAATATATATAGTGTATACAATTGTAGTTCTAGTGGAATAAGGATCTCTACTTTATATAATTACACTAAAATATTAATTACAGAATATACGATGAATATATATAAATATATTCACTATCACACCCCCTCAATCGGAACGGGAGGAGGCCCGCTAAGACTGAATTTGAAGTCAAGGAACAATTTTCGAGGGAGTACCTTAGTGAAGATCTCTGCATATTGATATGAAGAAGGAACATGCAACACCCTAATGTGACTCATTGCAACCTTCTCACGAACAAAGTTAATATCCATCTCAATATATTTGGTTTGCTGATGCTGGACAGGGTTATGAGACAAATAGACAGCAGATACGTTATCACAGTAAATCAAAGATGCCTTACGTAAGGGACAATGAAGCTCAAGAAGGAGATTCCGAAGCCAACATAGCTCTGCAACAACGTTCGCAACGCCTCGATATTCTGATTCTGCACTCGAATGGAAAAGGGTGGCTTGCAGCTTGACAGACCACGAAATAATATTATCCCCCAAAAATACACAATAGCCGGACGTAGAGCAACGGGTATCCGCACAGCCTGCCCAATCTACGTCTGTGTAAGAAAGCAACTTAGTCGGTGCGGAGGGATATAGATGTAGTCCATAGTCAAAAGTGCTCTTAACGTACCGAACGATGCGTTTAAGAGCTGTAAAGTGAGGCTCCCTAGGAGCGTGCATGAACAAGCACACATGTTGAACAACATATGCACTATCGGGCCGAGTGAAGGTGAGATACTAAAGAACACCTGCGAGACTTCTATAAAGAGAGGGATCGCTGACCAGATCCCCGGCATCTGCACTGAGTTTTGACTTTGAGTCGACATGAGTGGACATGATCTTGTAGTTTACCATTTTAGCCATGTAGACAATCTTCTCTGCATACTTACACTGACATAATAACATGGCATGTGCGGATCTAGTGACTGATATCCCAAAAAAATAACTCAACTTACCCAAATCTGTCATAGAAAATTCGAACTTAAGAAGAGCAATGATCTCGTATTTCAGTGTATCAAAAGAAGTTGTCAAAACAATATCATCCACATATAAAAGAAGATAAGCCATGTCAGTATCTCGATGAAAAATAAACAGGGAAGGATCACTCTTGCTGCACACGTACCCAATATGTATGATGTATGTAACAAACCTCTTATACCAAGTCCTAGGGGCTTGTTTCAAACCATATAGTGACTTACGAAGATGGCAGGCATAATGAGGAACCTCCGGATGCACACAGTCAGGCGGTTGATACATATAAACAGTTTCTTTCAAATCCCCATGTAAGAAAACATTTTTTACATCAAGTTGGTAAATAGGCCAATTTTTTCCCAAGAGATATGCTCAACACTGTGCGAATGGTGCCTGGTTTGACCACCGGACTAAAAGTCTCATCACAATCAACTCTATCCTGCTGACCAGTACCATTAGCCACAAGTCTTGTCTTATAGCGTTCAAGCTCTCCACTATCTCAGAATTTGTGACGATAGAGCCATACACAATAAATCACATTTACCCCCTCTAGTTTCGGAACCAGATCCCAAGTATGCTAATTGATTAACACATTAAAATCCTTACACATGGCCGCATTCCAATTTGGGTCAAGTTTGGCTAAGTTTGGGCTTTTAGGAATATGTGAGATAGTTTGAGTGGATAGGTTAAAGTGAACTTTTGGTTTGAAAATCTCGTGTTGTGCACAGGTTTCCATTCGGTGTGTGGGTAAGATCACGGGTGAGGCCAGGGGGCTGGGTGGTGACAAACTGGATTGGGCAGTGGGGTCGGGCACGTGCTGGGAGGGTGACGGGCATTATGGCTGGTCAGTGGGATGGGGTGGGGCAGTGGCGGGTTGTGTGATGGGTCAGTGAAGTGGGGTAGTGTATTGGTAGGCTCATCGGGTGGGGAGGTCGACGGGATGGGTGTGATCGACGGGATGGGTAAGGTCGACGGGACGGGTAGCGGTACGGCCTGTGGGTACGGATTTTGTAGTGCATTTTGGACTAGAAGTGAGGTGTCCGAGTCATCAAGGAATCTGTAACCAGTGGGTCGGAATTGGTAGATAATGGTAAAGGGGAAGACGTTCTCCTCAAATGTGACTTGACGTGAGACTATGATTTTGCATGTGGACACGTTATAGCATAAGTACCCCCTATGATTTGATGGGAACCCTAAGAAGACACACGGAGTGGAACAGGGTGCTACTTTGTGAGGGACGGTGGAGGCCAAATTCGCAGAGACAACCAAAAATCCGAAGATGATCATAGGTAGGGATTCGACGAAATAGGAATTTAGTAAGGGTCTTATTATGGAGCGTACAGGTAGGTAGTATATTAAGAATGTATTCTGCTATTTTTAATGCATATACCCAAAAGCTGGGGGAAGAGATGCATGAAAAAATAAGGTACGAATCATATTATTAATGGTGCGTAGAATTCGTTCGGCTTTACCATTTTGAGGGGAAGTACGGGGGCAGGAGAAACAAAAGACCATGCCATTAGCTGTATAGAATTTATGAAAGAGAGAATTGTTAAACTCACGACCATTGTCACATTGAAATATTTTTATTTCTTTTTCAAATTGTGTTTTAACATACGTACAAAATTCAAGAAACTTGGAGTAGACTTGAGATTTAAAGTGGAGCGGATAGACTCATAGAAAGTGAGAAAAATCATCCAAGAATATTAAATAGTGTCACGACCCAAACCGGAGGGCCATGACGGGCACCCGGACCCTACCTGTTGGGCACCACTCTTCACATAATTATCAGCTAACTATAGTTAAGCATGGCCACGAAAGTACGGGATGTTACATTCTTCCCCCCTTAGAAACATTCATCCTCGAATGTTGAGGTGACATATCTAATTTCCATCACGTAGTTAGAAAACACATCCACCACTTCACGTGCCATATAATATAACATGTATCCTTATGTCGGACCTCACATGGTCATCAAGCATTAATGATAATAGTCTGAAATCTCACCTTATACATCTCTCGGAGCCTCGGCGTTGGTCTAAAATAGGTAAGGATATTTGTGTTTCATCTCCTCTTCCGCCTCCCACGTTATTTCTTCTACATTCATGTTCCACCATAGGACTTTCACAGAGACTACTTCTTTAGTCATCAACTTGGGACTTGTCATTATGCGATAGCAATAGACACCTCTTCATATGATAAGTCCTCTGTAACTGTCACATCGTCAATTGGTACAATCCGGGAAGGATCCCCAACACACGCTCTTAACATAGAAACATGGAAAATCGGATGAACAAACTCAAACTCAGAAGGCAAGTCCAATTCGTAAGCTACTTAGCCGATTTGTCAAATTATGAGACATGGCCCAATTTACCTTGAATTGAGATGTTCCTTTCTTCCAAACCTCATTACACCCTTCATAAGAGAGATCTTCGAGAAGACCCAATCATCCACTTAGAACTCTAGGTCCCACCATCGCACATCTGAATACGACTTCTGACAACTCTGAGCCGTTAACAACCGTTCTTGGATAAGCTTCACATTCTCTATGGCTTGGTGCACTAGGTCAGGCCCAAATAATTCTGATTCACCTACTTCAAACCATCCGATATGAGATCTATATTTTCGTCCATACAAAGCCTCGTATGGAGCCAATTTAATGCTAGCATGATCACCGTTATCGTACACAAATTCAATAAGGGGTAAATGATCATCCCAATTTCCCTTAAATTCCCATACACAAGCTCATATCATGTCCTCATACATTTGAATCGTACGCTCGGCCTGCCCGTCTTTCTGAGGGTGGAAAGATGTGCTAAGATTAATTTGGGTGCCCAAACCTTTTTGAAATGATTTCCAGAAGTTAGCTGTGAACTTCACACCTTGGTCAGATATAATAGAACTAGGCATACCATGAAGGCGAACAACTTTGCGTAGTCATTGGTTGTGTAGGTAGTTTCGACCGCCAGGAATTGAGCTGATTTGGTCAGTCTATCAACAATCACCCAAATAGGATCAGACTTATGATAAGAGCGAGGTAAACCTGTAATGAAATCCATATTAATCATTTCCTATTTCCACATCGGGACCTCAGTGTTCTGAGTTACGCCGTCGGGCCTTTGGTGCTCTACTTTTACTTGCTGATAATTAAGACACTGAACTACAAACTCCGTAATGTTCCTCTTCATGTCGTCCCACCAATACATACATTTGAGATCATGATACCTCTTAATATATCCAAGATAAATGGAATATCACGTGCAATGGACCTCCGTCATAATCTTATCTCATAATCCTGCTACATTAGGAATACACAAATGGACCTTCCACCTGGGGTCCCTATCCCATTATGCTCGAAGGTTGCGATTCTCTTTTGTTAAATATCTTCCCCAATCTTCTCTAAAACTGGGATCTTCATAGGGGATGTTCGTCTAGGTTGCGATTCTCTTTTGTCGGGAGAAGTTGTGTTATATGCCTGCAGGCTTAGGTAAAGAGGGTGATGGTTCGCACTAGTAGGTTGCTGGTTCAGCTGATATTGGAGCACTCTATTTTTTCCAGAGTTGCAATCTAGTCGTGGTATGATATTTTTTTGATATGCATAGGGTATGGAGAGGCCCTATCCTGACCTTATAATGTTACATACTCTTTAGAAGCTTGTAGACAGATGTCCTGTGTATAGTAGTCATGTATGGCCTTGTCGGCCTTAGTATGTATATGTATATAGGTTGGGTCCTTCTGGTTACAGGATTTTACATAAATCTTTTCCAATTTACGATTTCCATATATCAGCAGGGTATCTCGTGGTGGCCCTCGTGGACCATGAGAAATTATGATTATATGTTAAATATATGATTAGTGGTACTTGGCAGGTAAGGTCTGGGTGTCCGTCATGACCCTCCGATTTGGGTCGTGATAAATATTATTTATGACCAAATTTGCTAGTAATAGGAGAGGCTCATAAATTTGCATGAATAATATCAAAGGGAGAAAAAATAATACTTAAGATGACGTAAACGGAAGTCTAACATACTTTCCAAGATGATACGAATAGCAATTTTGGGCAAGGCTTCCTTCATTATATTTAATTAAACTGTGGTTTCTAAGAATGTCAAAAAAATGAGCTCCGTGATGTCCAAGTATACTATGCCACGTTGAGGACGAGATTGCAACTAGAGATGTGGGAGCATTGACATTGAAAGAGGACATGGATAAGAAAGATAGAGGCCCCCCACACTATTACATCTCGTAAGAAGTCTTCCCATACGTAGGTCCTTCACAAAAAAACCAAACGGGTCAAAATCAATAGTTACAAAATTATCAGTGGAAAATTTTCTAACAGAGATTAGGTTCTTGCTAATGTTTGGGGCATATAGGACGTATTTAAGGGAGTAGTGGGGGTGCGGTGGTGGAGTTAGTGTGTGGTCAAACCCTTGAATTGGAATGCGATAACCATTTCCGACCATAACAAATTGAGGAGTATTTAAGTTGCGTAGTTGAGAAAGATTACCAGAATTATGGGTGAGGTGAGACGTGGCGCCCGTGTCCATATACCATGCATCATCGGGCTGCTGAAGATTTAAGGAACTAAAGGTCTGCCCCAAGTTGGTTGGAATTGGGTCAGATATGGACTACTGCGCCTGTGAAAAGTGGGCATGTTGGCTGCCTGGTTGGGCCGCTAGATAAGGCCCCAGTATGTTGGGCCGCGGCTGGTACCACTGATGTTGTTGGGCCGCAGCTGCTGGGGAGGCCAAGTTGCCAAAATATTGCCATGGCAGTAGGCCGGCCCACTGCCTTGGGTGTTGGGCCTGCTGCCGTGGGCTGGCCGTCTGGCCCCGACCCTCTCGACTATTTCCTTTATTTCCTCGGCCACCCTTGCGGCCTCTGCCACGACCTCTACCGTTGTTGTTTTGCAGCGGGTGGTGGTCGGAGTGCGGTGCCTGACCAGCGGGTGCGGCGGTTGTTGCGGTGGTGTCGACTACCAATGCCTTGGGATTGTGTTCTTCCTGTTTTGCTCATCTCGTCTCCTCTAATAACAATTGGGACCGGGCTTTGTTGAAACTCGGTAGGGGATCGGATTGTTGGATCATCATTGCAAGTGTGTCGTATTCACCTTTCGGTAAACCATTAATCAATTGCAAAACCATCTTTGTGTTTGAAATTGGATTACCAACATTAGATAATTGGTCGGCAATCAATTTTAAACTTTTACAGTAGTAGGTCATATTTGCAAAATTTTCAAGACGGGTGGTGTTGAATTGCTCCTCAAGATATACGGCACGTGTCTGTTTGTTGTCTTGAAAAATCTCCTCCAACCGTGTCCATAACTCGTGAGTCGTGCTCCGGTGTTCATAATAGTATTAAGTAAGTCCTTGGAGATAGTGTCATAGATCCACTGCTTGACGATGGCGTCAAACTGCCTCCACGTCATGTCGTCGACGTCGGATGAGCGGGGATATGTGGTATCAATGTGGTCAAGCACGTTGTAAGCACGTGCATGAATATGGAAAAGTTCAACCCATGACGCGTATTGTCTATCCTCTTGATCAAGAATCAACAGTATGAAGTTCTTTATATTGGTTACGGCGAAGCCGGATGAAAGGTGGTGGGGGTGGAGGAGTGAGGAGGATTTGTGACATCAGGTGTTGAGGAAGAGGAAGCGGGAGAAGCTATGTGGGTCGCAGGTGGTTCCATGAAGGCAGCCGAAAATTGGTAGAAGAATTAGGGTTTGAGGCAGCCGTATATCAGTTGTATACCAGCGGTATACAGGTCTGGTCGGGTGATATGGGGCTCAGGTTGGATGTATATCCCCTGTATACCAGATGTATACGGGCAAGAAAGGAAAATATGAGGGTTGGGTGGGCTGTATATGATGGTATACAAGAGGTATACAAGCCTGTTTTAGGGAAGAAGATGAGAGGTGGTGGTTGTATTTCAGCGAGGAGTAGTGGTATACGGTGGGTATACTGCTGATTGGCGCCAGAAGAGGGACGCAGAAAATTAGGGTGTGCAGACTATAGTATACCCACCGTAATTTTCTGCAAAGAAGGAAACGTAACAAAAAGGCGTGTTACGTTCATCACCTAATGGTAGACTATAGTTCAGTCAGCACTACTAATCACTGAATAACAGAATTTTAAAAATAAATCACATTATGTTCGATCACTTCTCTATTTTTCTTGGAGAGTAAAGAAATTTTTAATAAGTAAATAACCAAATAGAGGAACCAAGAGACTATGAACGTAACATGCATTTTCTTTGAAAGTTACATCATGCAGAGAGTACTTCCGGAATTGAACTAAATCCACATCGAGTCCCGTGATCTGACAGAATACAGTGACAGGAATAGAACATTATCAAATCTATAGGAAACAGAAAAAAAAGACAAGAAACCATACAATTTGAAGTTTGATTGTCTTCCCATCTTGCTCGACAGTGCGTATTTTCTGCAAAATGAAAAAAGGATATCAACACCGGAAGTAACCATGTTATAGACTTCCCTCTGTTAGAAAGAATAAACAGAGAGACACATATGTTTCCGAGTGTTTGATAAATTTGGCCTTACGAAGTCAACACCAATTGTGCTTATGTAACTGTCCAAATACGAATCATCCTGCATCAGAAGATGATAACCCAGATAAATTAGCCAAGAAAAATCAAGACCCAGAAATATAAAACAGTCCTTTTAGAAAGCAAAACAATCTTCAAAATAACTAAACACAAAAACAAATCAGTTCATCGACAAAGAAATAGCAAGAGCTGGAAATGTACACAGAGCAAAAGAAATTGCAAAGCAACTGGAGTGAGTGCCAGAAACCAATTCTGAATATCACATATGGACTATATGTCAGCCCTAGCTGCCCCAACATACTATTCTTACTGCATAATTACACAGAAATTAAAAGGGACCATAAAATAAATGACCACTTTTGATCCAACACATTTTGTTACACCAAGTTTGGTTCCACAAAAAGAAACCGAAAGGATAACGGACAGAATTTCAGTGATTTACCTAGGTAGAATATTCCTTTTTTTTACAATCGAAAACTCCCTGATAGCCAGTGGTGTTTACTGAAAGTATATTTATGTCCTAAAGACAATCTGTATTAGGATAATGTACTTTATACACATTCATATTATTATTATTGGAGATTAATATTTTGGCATTTGCAATTATTGAATTATTAGTTGATTGTTTATAATATTTTATAATATGCATCCCTAGAGGTTACGTTGTTATTAATAATGTGAGATATTAATATTATAACGTAACTCTTAAAATTGCCTCGACTAATGATCATCAAGAATGGGATATCGGTGATATGTGATAAGTCGACATGTGGTCTGCATCACTTCCTTAGAGGATGCAGTATGTCTCACCTGCTACGAGTAATGGCTACTCGTGATGGACACATGAATACTTTGGAAGTATTGGTATACCCTGCTGATATACTGTTTGTTATACATGTCTAAAGTATGATTAGTGGGTGGAAGATAGAAGTCCTTAGACTTGAGGTCAATACACACCTTGTCTACATAGTAATATACTTTGATCCTGTCCTAAGCTCAAATGCCTTATAGGTTGAGATTACGACTTGTATTGGGTACATTACGATGTGGATTAAAGGTGGTAGTTGAGCCAAGATTAGGATTTATTCCTCGAATGTATATTCGAGAGAACACTCAGCTTCTCATTGATATTAGGTTGACTAAGTCGTTGGCCAACGCAATAGACATATCTAGAATATGGTCTTGTTGTCAACCAATATAGATGAGATATAATGATCAAGCCATTTGGATAGACACTTGGCAAATCCTAAGCTTGATCTAGTGTATCGTGAATGAAAGGATTTTATCTTAGCACATAGAGGTTAAGTTTACTGGATTCATGTAAATGTAATTCACATATTGAGTTCGTCTTGCGGCGATGTCTAGGAGTTCCGCGTAGACCTTAATTTGATTAGTGTCGATATGAGAAGGCATGTAGGATCACACTATGTCGATTGTCCTTTCGATCTAAGGATGTATTGAGAGAGTGTTAAATATTTGATTTAGAATCGAGATATTTAAATGAATGATGATTGTTTTAATTAAGTCAAAATTGGATTTTGGATTTAATTAAGAATGTGCTGAAAATTTTTGGGTCAGGCCCAAGTTCAAACCCTAATTCAGTTTGACCTAATTTTTCACTTATAAATACAGACCTACACTTCATTATTCATTACACTTGATTTTCATATCACTATTCTAAGTCTTAGAGACTCAGAATCAAAACACTCTCTCGAACCTCTACCGGATTTCGTAGCTTTCCAAAGGAGGAATACATTGAAGCTTGGAGCTTGCAATCGAAAGGGCATTCGCGTGCGCACCCACAGTTGATAAAGATTTCAGATATTGTAAACATGTAAGTACCATTCAAGTCTTATGTTTACGATTTTAAATTACCCTATAGTCAAACAGTTCTACGTTTGTTGGGTTTGAAACAAGTTTTCAATATCCGCTGCGTACAATAACCCAACAAAAACTCTATAGTGGTATCAAGAGCCAGGGCTGTTTTGTATGATTATAAGGTAATTAGTTAATAATAATATGGGTTAGAATTTGTATAAATCTAAAATTTATGTCGTTTAAAGCTTGAAAACCTAATATCTTAAAATCACATCATCTTTGTCTCCCAAACTATTAAACAATGATGTAATCGAGGAAGTCATTTCGATCTATCTCTTCTAAGTTAATGTGCGTAACCGATTCATTGCGAACATGGTGCACTGAAGCGAAGAACGAGAAGGGATTGGATGATGGTTGATTAACGTGTTGTTTGATAGTGAAGGGTAACAAAGATGAATCTGCAAATCTGACCCTGAACCAGTTTTAGGGTTTCGAAAATGCAGATTTTGTGCTTCTGAGACGGAGGCGCTGCAACTCCACGATGGAGCATCGCGGCACCGAGGATCCAATTAAAAAAAATCAGAACATTGAATAGTACCGAACATTGTTCCGGCGTGAACAGTGGCGTCAGTCACTGTTCCGGTGGGGCAGTGGCGGTTTCCGAAATTACAATTTAACCCTTGGGGAAAATCTGAAATTTTTAGAAGTTTCTGGAATTGCAACTTGGTCCCTGGAAAAGTTTTTAAAATCATCAAATTTGGTCCTTGGGGAAAATCTATAAATTTCAGAAAAGCATATTTATTAATTTAAAATTCTGGAAATTATAGACAGGTCCCTGAAATCTGAAAATATTTTCTGAAAATTAAAATTGGATTTTCTAATTTTAAAGGGGTTCAAAATTGAAATTTTAAATTCTTGAGGGACTAAACTGTAAATTTTGAAAATGTGGAACTTACAGAAATATCTTGAAAATTAGTTTTTAAAATCAAAAAATGTTTAAGGGACTGTTTGGATTAGAATTAAATTTTAGAGTTTAGACAAGTTAACTCATGATTATTATTAATTATATATTATTGCATAATATACGAACTATATGCTAAGTGTTTAAATGCTTTCATTTAATAATTAGCATAGTGTCCGCTATAACTGTCTGGGTAGGCGGCGCCCAGTATTTGATTAAACCATCTTATATCATGCATATTGGGTTGACGGTTCCCAACTATATGTGTCATTAGTTTTGCATGATATTAAGATGTCATATTGGATATGTCGTAAAAGAATTGATCTTGGTTAAAATCCTAAATTAAAATGTTCTCCAAAATTTTAAATACAAGTCTAAATTAAAACGCGTCATCCATTATAATTGTTAGAGTGCAAAATCTTTTTCGGCGATACGAGTATTTATGCCAAAACATTTGCTCTAAGTCTACGAGGACCCAGACTCTTTCATAGATGTGTTTTAAATGTAAGGGTAAACAATAAACTTTTGTGGGTATTTACACCAAAGTGTTTGCTCACAAAGGCCAAATTTACTTAGATAAATAAACGCAATCGTGTAATGGGGTTGATTTGCTTAGACAAATCTTGGCGTCAAAGTGTCGGATTAATCTAAGGACGCAAGATTAAATATAATATTTGATCAACCAAGAGTTGCAAATAAGTTTTGTAATTGATTTAGAACCTACCAAGATGTGTTATTGAAGTTATCAACCAAAACAAACGCGGAGATAGCATAGGCTTGGAACTTGGCCCATTATGACCTCAATTAATATAGGTATGTATTCTACCATGGGATCGTAGACGTATGTTAAAATAGTGGAAGCTAATTAAGCAAAAGACCATGCTGATTAGCCTAAACGAATTTGTATAATTGGAAATAAATTTTAAATTTATTTTCAGTCTATCTAATTCTTAAGATTATCAAGATATCGAGCTTATCATTGAAAAGAACAAACTTAATGGACCTAACTGCCTTGATTGGCTCCGAATGCAACTAAACTTTCACCTTTACTTGACATGAATAAAGATGGCAAAAATAGGAAATCATACTCCATAGCATTTTGTATACCATAAAAGTTAGTCCGAATGCAACTACACTTTCACCTTTACTTGACATGAATAAAGGTGGCAAAAATAGGAAATCATACTCCATGGGTTCATCAGACATAAGAAAACCTAATATTAAACATCTTTATCCAAACTTTTTTTTACCTGATATTGCTTCGTAAATCCAACATTTACATGAATTGTGAGATAATCATAAAAGACAGAAATCAATATCACTTTCTAACACTACCACGAAATAATATCCCTTTTTTCGTAATAGTGGGTTCCACCTTTCCCTATTTCCTATCTGTCAAATACAAAAGAAATGTTTTCTCCCTTAAGAATATAAAGACTAGGAGCAGTAGTAGGCCAATGAAGTTTCCTATTCACAAAATTATCTGAAACATTTAATAGCAGTTCACTTGGAGAATAACCAATACTTCTTCAAGAACTACTCATAAGATTATATATTTTAACTTCAACTTGATCTAAATTGTCAAAACTATAAATACCCACAAACTTATAATTATCGTGAAACTCATTCATATACAAAATCATAGATTCGTCATTGATGAGATCTATAATCACACAATTTTTATACTTTTTAATTGATAGATTCCATAAAAGCAAGTCATTTTCCTCCTCAATAACAAGACAAATCAATCCATTCATAGAACCTGCAATAAACTGAATAAGATAACTTGTTGTACAATCGATTAGATTTCGTCGGATAATCCAATTACTAATTTCTATATAATGTAAAATTCCGTTATAATACTAACCATTTTTTTTACTTGGAACACATTATTGTGGTATTGCTTTTAGACAAGTTTAAAATGTAGAAATAATGTTTATTGGTCTTCTTTGTAAAAGAGCCATTTTATGAAATTTGAAATTTTATAATTAAACTCTATGATAATGTTTTTGAATTTTTAATTTAAAAATTTATAATCCTATGAATTCCATTGGACCCATAAATGATACATTGGGAGAGTGACTATTTTTTAACTGCATAGGTTGAGAAGTGACTATTTTGTAAATATTACCTGTGAGAGATGGGCTTTTATTTTGCTTAAGATGGATAAGTTGTGGGCTTTTATTTGGGTATTGTAGTTTACTTATGATCCATAGCGGGGCGACCCTTTAAGCTCTATTCTCGTTGTGGCATTTCGTCGAGTAGTTTGAGGGCAGAAAAATCGGAGAGATGGCGGAACTGGAAGACAATGGCGAATTCTACCTGAGGTACTATGTAGGTCACAAAGGGAAGTTCGGGCATGAGTTCTTAGAATTCGAGTTTCGTCCCGACGGAAAACTCCGTTATGCCAACAACTCCAACTACAAAAACGATACCATGATTCGTAAAGAGGTTTTCCTTACCCCTGCCGTTCTCAAAGAATGCCGCCGCATTGTTTCCGATAGCGAGGTCTTTACCTTTTGAGTTTTGTTATTTGGTAGGTATTTTGATTTTAGGGTTTAAAAGAGTAAAAAAAAAGGTTTTTTTGTCTGTTTGTAGATTATGAAGGAAGATGATAATAATTGGCCTGAACCAGATAGAGTGGGGAGGCAGGAGCTTGAGATTGTGATGGGAAATGAGCATATATCGTTTACTACATCTAAGATTGGTTCACTCATGGATGTGCAGACCAGCAAAGATCCCGAGGGACTTCGTATCTTCTATTATCTTGTTCAGGTAATAATTTATAAGCTTCTTCTTTTGTCTAAATAAATTTCAGTTAATATTGCACCAAGTGGGCGCAAAAATTATACAGGCTATTGTTTAACCTAAAATCTGGATTAAAGATTAACAATTGAATTTATGAAATAGGGTCACAGGCAAGTGAGTTATTTCAACCACGATTAACTTCTCGATAATGTGAATCTTGTTTAAATGATATATAAGACAAACTGTAAAGAGTATAAAAATGGTTAAATAAGCAAAAGAGAGAGAATTCTTATTGAGAACTCCGGATTTGGCCAGTGTCCAGCGTGGTTGAATAAGAACACAATAGCTTGTTGTAACCTGAGAGCTTAAGTAGTAATAGTAATGAAAATCCCATGGGATACAAGAGGCGAGAAGGGGTATATTTATATTACCCCCTAGAGTAACCTATTCCGTATATTCCACTCCTCATTATGATCATTATCTGTACGTCCCGTATGTAACACATACTGATTTGTAACTGCCGTAGAGGATCCCGAATATTCCGGAGTCAGTAGGTCTGCGATGCCTATCCTATCCGGACACATGCCGACCAGACACTCATCTCCGGGACAAGACCATCTTACTCTGATATGATGGGTCTACGGTAAGCTCGTTATAGACCCGGAGCAGACTTCCCGGGTTATTCCCTTACCTCTTGCCAGAATGACCTTTGATGACTTGAAGCTGACTAGACTTGTGCTGCCACGCGTCGTGACCATATTTCACCAATACACTATGCACATGGACCACTTTCTTATGCCCTTCTATGCACATATTCTCACGCATGCACCGAAAGGGGAAACAAAAATGAAAGAGAATGATGCATTTCACTGACCTCACTTAATCTAATATGGCAACTTTATGTTAATAAACTTCACTTGTTACACCTTTCAAATGGTCGACATATATGCTATAGGTATTGATTGTGGAAGTTCAAACTAGATTCATATAGGAAGTTACTGAAGCACACAATCCGTTTTATACTCTGCATAGATGCCTCTCAACTATGAACTTATTTACTACCCGAGAAACTCCTCCGTCGTCTAATTCCCAATTGCGGGATTACCTATTATAATCAACTCAACCAACTTCCATCTTCAGATTGGACAAGAATACTAGATATGCCCTCCGATCAACTTCCAAGGTCAATATGTTTGGAAATATTCTTTGCATTTGCAACTGGATTTGGTTTCTTCACAAAGTTGCTGGCTTATGTTCATAATTGGGTTGACTGGTTGTACCATTTATTCTTGTTCTCGTCACTCCATTTTCAACCACTTCCCTTCCACACTTGGTCATGATGTAAAAGAGGAGTATAATTGTTCTAGGAGAAAGAGATCAAAATGACTAGCAGTAACAAGGAAAGTACTTGTCCCCAGAAAATATGAAAAAAGGTGAATAGATAATATAAGGAAATTCCACTTTCTGTCTTACGATTGACAGAATTTTGATCGTTAATACTTCCTGGTAAACTGTTAGTTTTCTATATCACTAGTTTGGAAAAATGATCCAGAACCACTGGGTGGGATTTAAATCTGAAAAAAGGAAAACCACCCATTTTTCACATAGTTTTCGTTCTTCTCCTCCATTCCCATCTATCCCCCATCTCCCTCATATAGTTGCTCCTAGTCACCCCATCTTCCACTGCATGGCCCTTAAACCCCATTTTGCAACTTAGAAAACCATAGATAGAGCCAACTTTCCATGTCTTCACTCGTCAGTATAACTCTTAAAGCTTCTTTGGTGAAAATTGATCATTTTATGAAGAGAAAGAGAGGGAAAGAGTAGAGAAAAAAGTAGATAAAGAGGAGCAGAGGAGTGCTAAGGGGTGTTGGGTCTGAGGTAGGTGGTTAGGGGAATGGCAAACAGATAATGAGGTAGTTTAGTTTGAGGGACCAACGGGAAGTAGAACGGGTTGTTTTATGTCAAACAGAGGAAAAAACCTACCTTCAAAGGGAAAATGAAAAAAGAAGGGGTAAAAAGCAGAATGTTATACTACCTATGCTAATGCAGCTCTTTGGATCACGGAGTGCGAGGATGGTCCCGATTATGCTTGCAAATTGTGTTTGTCTTGGTTTTCTCATTTGCAACCCCAATAACCAGAGAGATTTACAGAATGATCCACTAGAAATGATGTGCTTCACTAGTCAGGAATATCTCTATACAGTGACCGCAGTCTAGATTCAATGGAATAACGTATGGGCAGTGCCATTTGTCTTTGCAAGATGGAGAAGGTTGGAAAAGATTAAATGGGAGGAAGATAGAGGGCTATGGTGACTGTTAAACAAGCAATTCTGTGAATGGAAGTGTCACTATTTGGAGTGCAGTTGGTTTAAGTGGAGAAACCAGGATGAGATGTGCCATTTTCTATTTTTCTTGCATGTTTACATATGCATTCCTTGTCTATGCAAACACATTTGATACCTAGGCCTACACTTATGAAATTCTATTATCTTCTTATAATTTTTCCTTCAGTGGTCAATTAAGCTCCAAGGGAATTCCATGTTCTTTATCAGCAGCCTCGCTCTTCCATATAAAAAATGTCCGTTATCAGTAGCCATGTTCTTTTAGTTGAAAGAATCAAAGAGCTTTAGAATCAAAGTTGATATCTGCTCTAACTAGGGTAGATGACTGGAAGTGAACAGGTTGCTTGCTTTGCATGAATGCTGTGGCTCGGGCTTTAATGAAACTTGTAGTCTGGCAATGATGGTCAAAGAGGATTGATCAAATGCAATGCAAAAGCCTGGTCGCTACAATTACAATCTTTAAGCCTTCAAAGCAGATGATAAAAATACAAGGTTAGAGGTTTGGGAATGTTTTTGTGTGTTTGTTTGTGTGTGTGCGTGGGGGTGGGGTGGGGGGGGGGGGTCTTTAAAGGATAGTTTCTGCTCTGTTTGTAAAAGGAATCCTAGTTTGTTTCCTACCACCTCCCCCCACCAGAAATAGAGAAGAACCAAGGCACATGGTTTTCTCTGCTCTAAATGGTCACTTTTCAGAACAATCTCAAAAAATGGTCACTTTGAAGAAGATGCTGTGTTAACATGCTTGAGTCATTCTTCCATGCAAGCTAACTTATTTCTTTTTAAGAGAACATAGGTTTAACAATGTATTAAAAATCAGTTGATGTTGGTTCGCGCCACTGTGCACTTCATTCTTGGATTTCTTTTGCACCATATGACACCTGATTTCTCATTGTCTTGTCATTGCAGGACCTCAAGTGTTTTGTGTTCTCTCTCATCTCTCTCCATTTCAAGATCAAACCCATTTAAGTCACGCTTCAGATGAGCTCAGACTCTCGAGTCTGTGGTTGCGTTCATGTTTCTAATGTGTTAATGGTGTATCCTGTGTTAGAAAAGTGAATCTTTATGGTGCCGTTTGATGAATTGTTGGAGGAACAATCTTCTTTTGTGATAAAAGGTCCTGTATCTCTCTTTTCACTTTGCCCTTTATTTATGCGGCTTTCTCCATTACATTATTCTACCTACTTCGTTGTTTGTTTAAGTAAATGGAGGCACCGCACCTCAACTATTCCGTCGGATATTCGCTACCTCCCACGCACCAAGTTTCCTTTATCATGTGATATGTTGAGTTAAACTTTCAGGATTAAGATATTTTTTCCACGGGAGACGTGAATTCAAGTTGCAAGCAATTTATTGGTCCTTGAACAGTAGAGTAATGAACTTTATATACACGGCAGAGCTGTAACATCGACATGATAATCTCACAATCAATGTGGCGTGGAATGTAGTTTTCGTGCCATTAACACGATGTCCCTAAGTGGTGTCTTATCCCAGTCACTAATCAGCTGGACCTATTATTGTTCCCTTCCAGATTCTTCTTGCCAATTGTAGCATTTAGTAAGAAGAAACTCGTTAGCAGATAGTTGATGAATTGGGATGCAAATCATTGGTGATTGGGATTTAAATATTATCAAGTTATTTCAACTTATTATGTCAAAATACACTATTGATAAGAGTCCGTTGGATTAACTGATTGTAATGAAAAATATATTTAAGTGTTTTAATTCAGTTTATAACTAAACAGTTACTCCTATATGTTTGGAAAAAGTGTTGAAACTGTTATCGAAAAAGATTCATTTTGTATAATTGAGTAATATTAAAAAAAAAAAAATCACTTCTTCGATATTATGCTATAATTGAAAATAACTAACTTTAATGTTAAATTCATAAAGTAACATTTATTTTGTGATAATCTTTTTAAAGCTAAAATGGCAGTTCCAATATATTTTACTCCCTCCGTCCCAGTATATGATACTCTTTTTTTTATTCAGTATAAAAAAATGACACATTTATATATTTAGTAACAATTCAATTTTAAATTTACATTTATATTCTTAATGAAATGATTATTAGCCACACAAATTTCTAAAGAAAGTACTAATTTACCTCTAAGTTACCTTTATTAATATTTTTAATATTAAAAAGATTACTTCTATAATTGATAATAACTAACTTTAATCTTAAAGTCATAAATTTCATATTTATTGTGCATACTTCATAAGAAAAAGTTAATATTTATTGTGCGATAGTATTTTTAAAGCTAAAACGGGCGATTAAAATGGAAGGAGAACTTATAAGACAATCTTACACTCGTAAGAACACTTTACCACGCAACCAACCCATCTCAACAGTTTGCCCAATTCGTGGCGGGTGTTAAAAAGAGTGAAGTTGGGTACTCACCTAGATATGAAGATGTGTGTTCTGGTACTAGTTATCATTCTGAGGTTGTTAGTAGGGGTGGGCAAAAAACTCGAAGAATCGAAAAAATCGAACCGAATCGAAATTCGGTTAGGTTTTCTCGGTTTTTTTAAAAAAATCGATTTTTTGTAAAATCGAACCAAATCAGGATTTAGTGATTCGATTCGGTTTTTTTATTTTGGATACGAACCGAACCGAAAAAACGGAATTAAATATATAATTATTCTTATTTTTTATTTTAGGCTACTACTATCTCTTGAATCATAGCCATTGAAGTCAATCTATGAAGCTTTTATGAAAGTCGAATGCGGCATGGACTTGATTAACATATCATGGAAGCATTGACATAAAATGTAGGGAGAGAAAGTGGTTGTAAATTGGTGAAACTTTAAATGGTCATAACTCTGCGCTCGAATGTCCGTTTTCCCAATCAATTTGTGTTTTTCCCCAAATCGGTTTCTAATTTTTCTTTTTCTTTAGTAAACATCTCACGATACACAATAGATTTCAACGTCGAAATTTCATGGTAGTGTAGGTGTGAATGTCAATTTCAGTTTTGAAAATTCAATTTTTTTTTAAAAATAAAAGTTCCTCGACCCGACCCACTAGAAAAAACCGATATAATCCGATACGTTCGGTGATATAAACCGAACATATCGGTTTTTAAAAAAAAAGTTGTATTCATTTTTTTTTTAAATTATTTTTATTCGATTCATATTTTTCGGATACACAACCGAACCGAACCGATATACGCCCACCCCTAGTTGTTAGGGTTCAGTATGATCCTACCACCCTCAATCGTCAGCTGCGTTTTTAAATTTTCTTTTGATGTATACTCTTTGGTCTATTGGGCGGTTCTTGGCTGAATATATTTTCTTCTGAGCTTATCTGTGAAATCATACTACACCCTCCGTTTCAATTTATGTGTTATCATTTGACTAGACACATAATTTATGTAAGAAAGAATAAATTTTGATATTTGTGGTATAAATTAAACTTTAGACATTTGTGTGATTATAAATGTTTCATTAAAGGTAAAAAGAAATTTTAAAGTTAAGTTATTTTTAATTATAGAAAAATAGTATCGCTTTTATAGGACAAACTAAAAAAGAAATTGTGCTACATAAATTGGGATGGAGGGAGTAGTAATTAGGAAATTTTTTATGAATTACCTATCATTTATTTTTTAATGATTGATGTTAGAATGGTGTGTTTAAAGGTCTTTTACTTTTATTGATCTATAGAGTTGAAGGTCAGCAGTGAAATTGGAGTTTTTGTTGAGTGAGTTACTCTTTAGTTTTTGTGGCTTTAGTTAGTGAGTTTTTCTTACAGTCAGTCCTTCTCAAGCTTTTTAATACTAATATATAAAGCTATTTGCCTGACAAATAACCTTCTAGGATATCATGTAAGCGAGATGGACAATTGTTGGGAAATGTTTTTTGAGAAAGTGTTTCGGGAAAAAATGTGTTTGAATAGTTGTAGATTCTTAAAGACTTATTGAGTGTTTTTTGAGTTCAATAACAACTTCTCGTTGAAAAAAAACCATCAAACACTTGTTAGAAAAATGTTTTCTCAAAAAGTTCTTCAAAAAGATAGAACAAGCACGTTTTTGAAAAAAACCATATTGCAAGATTTCAAAGAATGTTCCACAAAGAAATGGGACCTATTATTCGGGAGGTAATGTTTTGATAATAATATGTTGAATAAATAGAGTACAAAACTCTAATTATCCCAAAAAGAAAATAAAGCACACTCTAAAGAGAACTCACAAAACTTTTACTTTACAAAGTTTTTCTTATTTAGCAAATAGCTTTGTTTTTCTTTTGGATGAATTACAAGGCTTAAGGACTTGAGTATTTATAGAAATCCAAATGAAATCTACACCACTCACATAATTAAACTAAATTTAATCACTACCACACAACCGTTTTGCAATTGTAAGCACTTACATCATCAAATTATTTATGGGCTTGGACTTACTAGACTTGGGCTTGACATTGATTCTTAACACTCCCCCACAATGTCAACTCTAGTTCTTTGCACTGTGCCGAGTTGACAGCGAAACATTTCGAACTTTCCTGTACTCAAACTTTTTATGAACATATCTGCAACTTGGTCATCTGACTTGATCTGTCTCATCTCAATTTCTTCTTTCAAAATCTTTTCTCTGATAAAATGATAGTGTACTTCAACATGCTTAGTTCCAGCATGAAATATTGGATTCTCTGCCAAACGAACTGTCGACAGTGGGCTTCAGGCTCGGTCTACTCCGTGTGTATTTTTGAGTTACCCGTCTAATCATCGTGGTTACAAATGCTTTGATTTATCCTCCAAGTAAATCATAATTAATCGCCATGTCATTTTTTATGAAACTCAATTTCCTTTTACGAAATTTCATACTCCCGAGCCTAGTTCGTATAATTTTTTGGATGACCAAATATCCCCGTATATTATTCGGCATTTTTCGGACATCTCCCGCACCCCAAACTCTCCAGTGGGCCTTTGCCGGCTGGTCCCAGCTAACGCGTCTCGGTCGACCTTTGGGCCGATCCTCTCCGGCTGGGCGATTTGGTGATTGGGCGATCCGATACAGCTGAGCGGTCCAACCCGCGCTGGAATTGGTCGATCCACCAGCTGGCGGTCGATCCGATTACGTTCTCGACCCGACCTGCGTCGATTTTGGGCAGCGGGCCTTGCTCTTGGCGATCCATCCCGAGCCCAGCAAATTCTCAAAATTCACTCAATTCTTCCTCGAGTCATAGACCGGTCACTCGTAGTCATCGAGGTATTTTTACACCTAAAAGACATTTTAATTTACATTCTAATATATCTAAATCCCCCTTGTTCCGAATTGAAAAATTGCTATGACTGATGAATATAATGCTCTTATTGATAATAAGACGTGGGAGTTGGTGCCCCGTCCATCTGGTATTAATGTTATAAGGTCTATGTGGATTTTTGCTCATAAGGAGAATTCCGATGGGTCATTTGCTCGACATAAGGCGCGGCTTGTGGGTGATGGTAAGACTCAGCAGGTTGGGATAGATTGTGGGGAGACATTTAGTCCGGTGGTCAAGCCGGCTACCATTCGCACTGTGCTTAGCCTGGCTCTTTCTAAGGCATGGCCTATTCATCAGTTGGATGTCAAGAATGCTTTCCTACATGGTGATCTCAAGGAAACAGTATATATGCATCAACCGTTGGGGTTCAGGGATCCTAACCGTCCTCATCATGTATGTGTGTTGAAAAAGTCCTTATATGGGCTTAAGCAGTCTCCACGGGCTTGATATACGAGGTTTGCTGACTATGTTTCGACAATTGGGTTCACTCACATCAGGTCAAATAATTTCTTGTTCATCTACCATCGTGGTTCGTCCTTGGTCTACATTCTGTTGTATGTGGATGATATCATTTTGACAGCCTCTTCCGATGCCTTACGCCAATCTATCATGAACATGCTCAACTCTGAGTTTACTATGAAAGACTTAGGGCCCTTGAGTTACTTTTTGGGGATTGCAGTCAAGCGTCATTCAGATGGTTTGTTCTTGTCTCAACGAAAGTATGCAGCTGAGATCATCGACAGGGTTGGGATGTCATCATGTAAGTCCACTTCCACTCCAGTTGATATGAAGCCCAAGCTTAGTTCCGCGGCCGGCGCCCCTTACGAGGATCCGACCCGATATCGCAGTCTTGCAGGGGGCCTTCAGTATCTTACTTTTACGAGACCGGATATTACGTATGTCGTCTAGTAGGTGTGTTTATTCATGCATGATCCCCGAATTGAGCATATGAATGCAATCAAACGCATCATTCGGTATATTCAGGGGACACTGGACTATGGTTTGCATTTGTATCCTTCATCTACATCCACATTTGTCTCATACACAGATGCTGATTGGGGTGGTTGTCCCGACACCAGACGATCGACGTCTGGCTACTGTATGTTCCTTGGCAACAACTTGGTCTCCTTGTCGGCGAAGCGTCAGACAACTCTATCACGCTCAAGTGCAGAGGTCGAATATCGAGGGGTAGCGAATGTGGTCTCCGAATCATCTTGGCTACGTAATTTGATTTTGGAGCTTCATTGTCCCATTCAGAAAGCAACCTTGGTATATTGCGATAACACTAGTGCCATCTACCTGTTAGGTAACCCGGTTCAGCACCAACGCACTAAGCATATCGAAATGGACATTCACTTTGTCCGTGAAAAGGTTGCTAGGGGTCACGTTCGCGTATGCTATGTCCCGTCAAGATATCAAGTTGCAGACATCTTTACAAAGGGTCTTCCCTCGGTCATTTTTGAAGATTTTAGGGACAGTCTCAGCGTTCGAAAACCGCCCGCTATGACTGCGGGGGTGTGTTAAATGAAGCAATATACCCGTGATATACACCCAATTTACAGAAGTGTTTATCACGAGCACATGATCTCAACAGTGGGCTTCAGCCCACCATCTCGGCAGTATGTAACAGCCCATCACGGGCAGAAGTAAATATGGTATATTAGGAATATATATTGATGTAATATTATAGTGTAAATGTTATCTTAATTAGTCTTATACACTTACCATAATTGTATAGTTAGAATTATGGTATAATAGGGTTTTAGGAGTAGAATAGGAATATGATTCTCCTATTTTGTAACTTGTATATATACCTTTCAATTAATGAAAATAATCAAGGAGGTTATTTCTTTTAATAAAGCTGCATAAAACTCCATCCACCCTGCCTATGTTTTTGTTGTTGTTGTCTAAGCAATTGTCAAGCTCAAATACATCCTTGTTAGTTTGAGATCGATATGGAGAAATTAAGAGAAATCAAGCATCTAATTGGAAAAAACAAAAGAAGGAACAAGAAAAAACTAAAAGAATATTGTTATAGATATTATCATATATTATGAATGTCTATCTTTAGAAAAAATATTAGGGCTAATAACTTTGGGACCAAGTCAATTTTCTCCTATAAATAGAGATGTTCCCCTCATTGTATTTCATCTATCAAGAGAAATAAAAACTCTCATATTTTCTCTCTTTCTCAATAATATTCTTATTTAGCTTTATTATTATTTAATAACATGTTATCAGCCTGAATCTTTAACCATTTTCTATCATACATGAAACTACAAAATCTTAGAAGTTTGAATAAGTTATCGGGCAATCTCTTAGGAGACTGGAGATTTTTGTCAGGTGTACTATGTCGGACTATATGTACCTATGCACAAATCTCACTTCCTGCAAGGTTAAAATCTAATGTTGATTTACCTTAAAAGTGTTTGCATTATAAAAGTGACAGTTGATATAATAATCTACGGAAAGAATATTTTATTAGTTAAATGTTTATTGACTTCACCCAATTACAGGGTTTACTTCTTTTTAATATACCTAGTAATATGATTATATATTAGTATACTGGGCAAACATGATATAGCTAGTAATAAGCAATATACTTTTGCTCCCTGGTATTTTTGTTTTCAATCCATTGTGATAGAGCCATAGAGGTTCTATTTGTATGTGTTTGCAAAGGAATTTATTTATATAGTAATTAATTCTAGTAGCTGGATGATCGCCTATTAAAGCTATCTGCTGTTCAATTTCGAAAAGGTAATTTTCTTACTTATAGTGCTTATCTCACATGGCTACATTGAGTGTCATTAGTTTCTGAAGAATAAATTTTGTGAAAAGAAATATACGATTGATCACCAGAAGTGACGATAAATTCTAAGTCTCGTTCGATTAAATTTACTTATGCTCGTAATCACCAGAAGTGGTAATATTTTCATATGTTTATTGTGATTATCACTAAAAATATGTTAGAGAAAAAATCTTCACATTATATTATATGCATGTCTCCATATGCTCCTGAAGTAGCAACATCTTAAAAGAGGTATTAAGATATCATAATTTGATAAGTGTTGATAAATATTATAAATACAGATACATTCCCTGAAGTGAATGTGACAGTATGTAGTAAAACTTATATATAGACGTGTGTTTGATTGTGAAGTTATCACGATTCACCTCCATAAGAGGTAGAATAATTAAGAAAAGATATTCTAAATATTCTATACTTTACTCCCGAAGTAGTAAACTCAGAATATGCCCTTGAAGTGGTAAACTCATAATTCTGCTCTAAAAAATAATAAGACTTTGAAATTTACTCCTGAAGTAGTAAGACATTATTCTGAAGTAATGTCTTTTTGTGCTTGAGCAAAATAATGAGTTATAGATGAGCGTTATATATCAAGCACATTCAAATAAACAGATTTCACTCCCCAAAGTGAATGAATATATACCACAACCTACCTCCTAGAGAGATAAAATAATAAAGGAAATACATGTGATATAAAAGTCATTGCAACACTTACCCGTCGTACGTAGAAACATCATGAATAAGTTTATTAAATATCATTCTAAGGCAAAAGGAAGCAGAGTAGAATGCTTTCAACCATAACCACGTTGATACATTATGGTTAGTTGTTGTGATTTACCCAAAGGAAATAAATATTAATGTATGTCTTCCTGAATGATGTGATTACTATGTGGTTACCGCCTTGATACAAAATATTCAGATGCTAATGGCTAATGTCCCTGAAGGAGACATTGAAATACTGAAGTTTAGAACTTAGTGTTTGCTTTTCATTGTTTATGAATTTACAATTATCTTTAAATGTCCATTTGATTTCCGTTTTCTTTCGTGACACCAGTAGTGTCTAACCAAATGTTCTTTCATGATACCAGCAGTATCTAAGCAATATTTGATGATATAATGCTAATGATCAAGAGCTCCAGAAGAGCTAATTGTTTGTTTACAAGAATCATGACACTAGCAGTGTTCAAATAATATCACATTACGAAATTTAAATTGAAATCTCACGGAGAGGTTATTTATGATAGCCCCATTCATCCTAGATCGTAATTGTTACGACCGGAACACAAATTATGATAAACCTGAAGTTTACTAGCAATAAAAATGGTTATCATATTGAGACTATAAATGATTAGAAGATTGAATATCTTCAAGTGCTACAGGTAAAAATTATGTATGTGAAACTTTACCTGAGCATGATGAGATCACATACTACAATAAACCAGAAGTTTATTGATATAAAATCTCATGCAATAGTAAACCAAACGTTTTCTAAAATAAATAGCATTCGTTGGGGGTAATCTTGAAGTTTACTAGTACAAATAATTTTATCAATTGACGTGATAATTTTGATCGTCCTGATTTAAATCTAATGTGCTAAGTTTGTACTCGGAATATATTGAAGAATTAGAAGATTCTTTAAGAATTAATTTATTTGTTATTATGATAAGTTGATTACACCAGCTAATGTTGGGATTTAATTTCCTAAATTCTGAAAAATATAAAAGGTGAATAAGGGTACGTTCACCTGCAATGTGATGTATTAAATAGATGCATCTATGAGACGGTCACATGTGCGTTTATTGCCAATCTCCAGTTTTTAATTTTAGGAAGTTTCTTGCTCAAAATAATTGAGTTCAGAACACAATTTTTAGATTATGTAATCAAGTCAATTCATCTTGATAATGTTGATTGATATTCAAACTGGTTTAGCATTGAATGTCCTCCAGTAGATAGCTAATCCGTTGCTTATGAGAATAAAGTTTCATGTGTTGGTCTGAGATATGATATATTGCATACAACGACGTTTTTATGCTTCAGACCAATAAATTATGATAAATTATCCCCCCATAATTGGTTCACGGTCAGGAACCAAATGTTTAATCTAATAATTTATGTTGTGCGGTATATGATTAATGAATCTACCACGATGCACATAGATGGATTCCTCAAAGAAGGTGGAAATATATATTAGTTTTTCTAACATAAGGGGGGGAGGGAGAATAAATAGCTAAGAAATATGTTGGGAATTATCACCAATATGATCTTCATTCAAACGATAATTCAAGTCAAATGCTAGAAGAATTTGCTGACCCAACTATTTCATATTCCAGCTGCAAGATGCTCCTAAATGTCCCTGAAGGACAGGGTTTGCAACATGCGTGAAGCATGGTAGACAAATCGGTTCCAAATGCAATAATCATTGAAAAAAAAAGAGGAGCAAATGATCATAATAAGGAGGCAATGTACTCTTGAAGAGCCTACAACATAACACTTCATAAAACCTCATACGAGGTTCAGGTACCTGAAAAATAATGAAGTGATAAGATCTCAGTAAGTTATGTCTAATTGCAAGCCGATACAAAATGATATCTCGTCGATGATATCTTTGATACAATATAGTGCGCAATATTGTATAATATTATGAGGATCTGAATTCTACGTCTCTTAAAGTATGTTTATGTAGAAATAATTATCAAGTAGATACATCTTGATAAGGGTAAATTTACTGGACCTGCAGTCCTGACATCAGAAGATGTCATGTAAATTAAATACTAAATGAAAATTGTCTCATCCTATATGGCTTTTACGTGACAAAATTTATATAATTTTTTTGAAGGATTCAAAATGCCTAAAGCATATACAAGTTATTGAAAACTTGTTTGTAATTCTTAAACGGATTAAATGAACTAAGGTTGATGTACTGAAATCACCTTAATAAATATTTATTAATGAGGGGTACATATATGACTTTGTTTACCCTTGTCCCTTTATGATATCCAAAATCTTTTATAATGTTGTGCAAGTTGCTGACTTGAATATTATTGGAGGTTTTGAAGAGTTTTCGAAAAGCAGTAGACTACCTACTAAAAGAAGTTGAAATGAGAAAATTAGATTGGTCCTGAAGTATCATATATTTGGTCAATTGATGCATTTATTTATCTTGCTATAACTATGATCATGATATAATTTCTTCCTTACACAAAGATACTGAAATAAGATCAATTGCATATTGTTGATTTGATGAGATATTTTTTTCAAAATTAGGGGGAGAAAATAATTAAATAAAAAGGAAAATTTTGTGAAATAATTCATCATTGTCTCATCTTGATCCACGTGTTTCTATTTGTGAGCAAGAGGTCCAAAAGATTATTCACTTGCAGAAAATAGCAAATCAAATGTCAGACGCATTTACAGATTTGAAAAGGATTACCGAATCACATATCCCTGCAGAGAATGTCTCAATTCGGATTGATGTCCTTGTAGGACCATCTATTAGTGTCATAGCAAATGAGTCCAAAAGCACTCCTGAGGCGTGATAGACCATTGGGTTCTAAGGATCGAAATTCTAGAAAAAGAAAAATAAATTGTCAAGATGCCACTAAGAAAGAATTTGATAAAGAAATGCAAGATTTAATCAATCCTGATATTCTTGAAGAAATCAATGAGCCGCAAACTCAAGAAAATGAAGAAATATCAATAAATCCAATTGATGTTAGGACTAATTTGAATCGCTTGAAAATGTGGTTTGAAATGTGACAAAATACCCACAACCTTATATGAATATAATGCAGCATGCATTGTTCAATTGAAGGGAGGATTCATAAAAGGAGATAGGACAAAGTACATTCCACAAAAGTTGTTCTTCACACACGAGCTCCAAAAGAATGGTGATATCAACGTACAACAGATTTGTTCAAGTGATAATATGGTTGATTTGTACACTAAGTCTCTACCAACTGCAACTTTCGAGACGATGGTGCACAAGATTGGAATGCGAAGATTCAAACATTTGAACTGAAGTTCTCATTAGGGGGAGTTAATACATGTTGTACTCTTTTTTCTGTATAAGGTTTTGTCCCACTTGGTTTTCTGTGTAAGGTTTTTAATGAGGCAACCAAAATGTGTATTATTAGAAATGTGTACTCTTTTTCCTTCAGTAGAATTTTTTTCACTGGATTTTTTCTAGTAAGGTTTTAATGAGACATATTATCTATCAAATACATCCAAGGGAGAGTGTTATAGATATTATCATATATTGTTGATGTCTATCTTTAGGGGAAATATTAGAGCTAATAATTTTGGGACCAAGTCAATTTTCTCTTATAAATAGAGATGTTATCCTCATTGTATTTTATCCCTCCAGAGAAATAAGAACTCTCCTCTCATCTCTCTTTCTCAACAATATTCTTATTCTAGCTTTATTATTATTTCATAACAGATACCATATATTTATGACAAGCACGTGCTTGACTCAAGCTGTCGAATTTTTTAGAGTAGTCCTATACTGAAAATATTATTTTCATATTAGATGCACATAGATACTCAAAAATATGACATAGGAGTTTGTTTCTACTTACATCAATGATGAGGCCAATACGGTGCGTTTCTTTCATTCTCTTCGACCTCTTTCTTAATCTTCACAGCTGAAGCCTCCAGAGATTTGTTGTAGCCCAATCAACTTAATCTATTTAATTTCAGTGTTCAAATATCTGCAAAGCTGAGGGAATCTCCTCAACCTCGTCACACCCTCTTATAACAAGTGTTCTGAGTAGGGAAAAATATTCCTTAGGCATCTCTCCACCAGTTTTATGGAATGTGATATCTCCAAGGCTGGTAGTCCTGAAATCGGGCTTTCCATATGAGTCCCTCTTAGTATAACTTCTAAATTTTAAGGCAAGTGTAACTCAGATATAATATCAGACGAATAATCGCAAAGGCTAAGATCCACTTCTTATTTTTTTTTCCAAATCAAAGTCAGCATAAGTAATTTCTATGTACCTTATTTTTTTTTAATTTCCAAAAGAAAAAAACATACTGGTAACACTAAGGCTGGCCAACGGGCCGGGGCGGGGCGGGACGCCGCTCCAGTCCCGCCCCTATACTGCTTTAAAAAAAATCGGTATGACTATTACATTAGATAATGCTTCTTCTAATAATTATGCTATTAGAATTTTAAAAGATCTTTTAACTTCATATTTTTTCAAATCATTTTCATATAAAATGTGTGTGTCATGTTTATAACTTAGTTGTAAAAGATGGTCTATCACTTGACATTATTAATAAAATACAATTTGCTATAAATTTTATTTTTAGAAGCAATAGAATACAATGAAAAAAAGAATATAAAAAAATTTGTCACGATTGCGGATTACCTTATAGAAAAATTTCTCAAAAAGTAGCCACTGGGTGGAATTTTTTATACGAGCAACTACTTGTTGCTTATGATTATAAAAGACCTATAACTTTATTTTTTAATGTCCATAATCGAAATCCAACTGATATGGTTGCAGATAACGATTGGAAAAAAATCTCCAAACTTATTGTATTTCTAGAGAGATTTTTTCAAGCAACAAAAAAAATTCCGATATATATTATCCTACTATTTCAACTATGTTATTTTATATAGCTCTAATATTTTTATTACTTAGTGAATATATGAAAAACCCAGCTTATAAGACACCTATTAAAAAAATGTTTATCAAATTAAAAAATATTTTATTCTTATTCCCACAATTTATATTATTGGTGTTGTATTAAATCCGACTATTAAAATAGACAGTTGTAAAGCACTTATTGAAACTACTTATGATTGTATTGCAGTAATACTACCTCCAACTCCCAAAAATCCAAATGACTCACCACCTATTGAACAAACTAAAGAGGAAGTGTTGTCTAGCATACAAATGCAAAAAAAAATATAGGAATTACCAACAAGAAAGTGCTAACAACCAACCGGCTTCCATACTATCTTCTCTCCTTCAACACAACAAGACATGATGTTTATGCGGATAGTATTGAAAGCCTTAGGAATAGAATGTATAGTGGTAACATTACTAACCAAGTTAAAGAGTTTGATGTTTTTGTTTTGCAGGGTGTTGTACTGTACCAAGCAGATCTCAACGAAGAAGGACGTGAAGACTTGCTAAAATATTAGAGGGAGAATGAGAAGACATTTCCGACACTGTCAAAGATGGCCCGAGATGTGTTGAACATTCAAGCGTCATCAACAGCTTCTGAAAGTGCTTTTTTGGCCGGCAGATTTCAAATAGGAGAGCACAGACACTCATTAGCGGGAGACAGCTTGGAGATTATAGTATTATTCAGAGATTGGTACGAGCGGAGCGGAGAAGATGCGGTCAACTGCTGATCAACGAAGAAGAAGACGAAAACTACAACGAAATCTTATCGGAGGTGGAAGCGATGTCGAGCAATTTGACCAACAAATATCAATTCCAACCGAAGAACCACAAGAAATTATAAAGAAACTAGAAAATGTGTTTTTAAATATGTTTTTTAATTGCAATTTTACTATGTTATTTACAACTTTCAACACCACAAAGTTGTAATTTTGACAATTGTATTACAAAAAAATTATATTTCTATTAAATAATATAAGAGGCACAAAAATAGTTTTGGAATTTTTTATTACACTATCTTGTTTATATGTTATTTTTTAAAATTAAGTGCAAAAATAAAATAAAAAAAACCCGATCCCTACCCCATCCCGCCCCGACCCGATAATGACCGATCCCCTTTTCCAACGGGACCGAGACGGGCAGCAGGACCCGCCTGGGTACCGCTCCCGACCTACCCCGTCCCGTCGGGTCCCGTTCCACCGGGACCCGCCCCGCCTCGAACCTGCCCCGTTGGCCACCCTTAGGTAACAGAATAACAATTCACATTTAAGTTTCAAGAAGGGGCAAATGGGAATTGAGTTCTCTTGTGTTAACTGTGAGGTATTTCAGGTGCATTAGTGGCTTCAATGTGCCGCACTAGAACTCAAATCCAAGACCTTAGAGAAGTCTCAATTTATTAGGACGGAAGGTTTGTTGAATTTAATAAGATTGGACAAGACTATACTATTATGTCAAATATAAAGATCCTGTCACTTAATTGGTTGGACCCAAACATCAAATTTACTAATTCCTTTATTGCTAGATATTTCATATGCATATTTGCACTCATTTATACTTGCTGCATTTTGTATCCATTGTTATGAATCTTGAAACTAGTTGGACACTGCACTGTCTTAATGCAAAAGCCAATTGATAGAGGACGTTGTTCATTAGCATTAATTCAAAAGCCTTGTTGATATGATCAAATGGAGTTTATGATTGATTGTTAGTCAGGTGCACCAGACACTAGAGGGGTGAATAGTGTCTTAATAGATCTTCGACCTATTAAATTTTGCCTACTAAAACACCCAGTAGTAACATTCAGCATAGAACCAGGTTCTTGATGCTGGTTCTACTAACTTCTGTAATAAGTAAGTACAGGATGTATATAAGACCTGAGTTCTTACATGGAAAACCTTCTTGCTCAAGGGAGTAAAAAATACGATCCACCTCTAGGATTTCTCTCAAAACACTTCACTAAAACAATAAGCGGTTTTAGGTTATAAAACAGTTATAACCTAAGAGACCAAATCCTAGCCACTTAACAACCTACAATTAATGAGATTGTAGTTACTACTTCCAAGCTAAACTCTTAGCCTAAAAGTAGAAGTTTCTCTTGAAAACCTCACAGCAGTACTTCTTGAATAAGCAATAAGGTTACAATTCAAAATACTCTATCACAAGATTTAGACAAACTAAAGAACTGAAAAAAACTCAATTGTTTGAACTTGGTTCTTCAGAACAGAAAGCATACATTACGGACACATTCAAATGTTGAAATCATAGCATCAATGTGGCAAGTTCTGCACTCCTGTCGATTCCTTCATCTGTCAACAATTACCTGATCAAGCAATCAAAAATCCAATAAAAGAGGGTCAATGTTTACTCATGACTGCCTCTTTTTTTTTTTTGCAAATTGATCCGTTAGATAAAGAACCACATCAGATTATTAATCAAGAATGTTGAAGAATCAAGTGAAAAGTACCAAATTTTAAAGATTGGCACATGTCTAGGTACAATAAATTAATTACCTTCCTCAAATCTGTTATCATTTAAATCAATAACAATCATCTTTGAAGCACGAGCTACTCTTGCTTCTTTAGCAGTGCAGCCTGATCAAATGAGATCAGATGAATAATGAGATTCCTTAAATAAACGTAGGAGAAAGAACAAACAGAAAAAAGATACTCCCTCTGTCCCAACTTATGTGGCATCATTTGACTTGACACGAAATTTAAGAAAGAAATGAAAGACTTTTGAAATGTGTGGTCCAAACAAGTTTTATATAAATGTGTGGTCGTAAATCATCTCATAATGTTAAATTATTTCTAAATATAAAAATGTGACATTCTTTTTTGGGCAACCAAAAAGGAAATTGTGTCACATAAATTGAGACAAAGGGAGTAGATTATTTATGTTATTCGCAATAGGGAGACTCACAGCAAAGCCTACAACTCCAGTCTGAACATGGCCACTCTTGTCCCTTTTGTTGGTTTAGCCTAAGGTTAGCTAGTGGGCCGGGTCGGCCCAGTCCCGATCCGATCCCCCTAAAAAATGGTGTTGGGACTCGAAAATGGGACGGGACCCGGACTCGTTCCGTCCCGCTCTGCCCCGACCCCGTCCCGACCCCCTCTTTGCAAAAATGATTGTTGCACAACGGCCAATTTATATTTTGGCCGTTGTGCAATAGCCATTTTTGGCCCCCATCCACACCATAAACCCCTCTACCCCCTTAATATTTATTTTTAACCCTAAGTTACTATATTTTTACTTTCACCCAATTTTTCAACTATAAATAACTCATTTTCTCTTCATTTTATCTCACAAATCTTCCTACCATCTCTCTAATCTCTCAACTCAATCTATCTCTCTCTACATGTCTACAATTACATTGCCTACTAAATATTTTGTTTTATTTTATTTGCTCATTTGTATAATTGTATCAAGTTAAAAAATTGGGACTGAAGTTGACAACTAGCTTGAGGATCATCCATCAAGCAAAGTTCAAATTTTCAACCTCGATTACAAGTCGACGTTACGTCGGCGTTTGGGACATTCGTTCATTCTTTAAATTATTATTGTTACTTTATTTTAATTATCGCATTTAATTTCATTATTTTTAATTATTTATTAGCATAATTAAAATATAAGGATTAAGAGGTATGTTTATGGGTAAGAGTGTTTCTTCTAATAGGGGTAACAAGGGCAAGTGTATTTTTTCTAGTCATCTTATTTATGATTTAATTGATTACACTCATATATATGAAACTGAATTTTTTAATGATATACCATTAGACATTTTGGCAAAATACACATTTAGTGTACTACATTCCACAAACACTCATCTTTGTCTCCCTCCCATACTCCATCGAAAAATCCATCTCTATCTCCGATGAGAAAGGTCTTCGAGGTCAATTTTCAAACTACATGAGAAAAGAAATACTATTAGCTGAAATATCGAAATACATGTAAAAAGTTAATTCACTATAACTATTTAGTCAAATTATTCCAACCATATTTGTCAGGATCGCACGCGAATTCTATTTTGTCATATATCTTTATTATGAATGAGGAAATAATAAAATGTTAGTTAATGTTTTATATTTTCATTAACCTCGTCAAGAATTAAATTTGTTTGTTAAATTTTTTGAATAAAAATTATTATGTTAAACGTTAATAATTTAACATAATAATTATTAACAGAAAGCAGTTTACTATTTCTTTCTTTCCTATTCCTCCCCGGTTTCTTCAACAACCGGTCCTTTCCGAAAACAAAAGTGATTGTTTTCTGTTTTCTATCAAAGGGGAAATAGAAAAAGAATATTAAAAAGTATTGTAATTGTCAAAATAATCAAGCTAAACAGATGAAATGATCCAAAACATTTGTAACAAAAAGCAAATATCGGAGGTGATTGTGGAATTTTGGTAGTGGAGCTACCGGTTTGAAATGGGGCAGTGTTAATGGGCTTTTGGGATGTTCTGAAAGAAATCTAGATCATATCATATGGCTCAAAGTGGAAATGACAAAAGGAAGTAATAGTAGTAACGAAACTAAGACCAAAATACTAATCTGAAGAAAAATAATAATAACGTAACTATCACCAAATTATATGATCATGAAGTGCAAGACACGACAAATAATAAAATAAATGAAAAAGGGCTAAAAATGACCTTGGACTATCCAAAAAAAAAATTAAATATCCTTCATCCATCTATTGGACTAAAAATAACATTCTGGTTCACTTAAGCTCTTAAAACTAACAGCTCACTTTTTTTTATTATTATTTATTATATGACGTCTCCCTGTTCATAGAAACTAAACCCTGCTCCACCGGATCTTTTTCCTTCGTCCCGACCCAACGGCCCATGACCCATAACCCATAACCCATCACCCATTTCCCATTAAAACAAAACATTAGCACATCGCAATCCCTTTACACCCAAGATCTGTATGATTAACCAGGAATAAGTGGTCGACACATTCACTAGTTGATTCATCTGTCAGGAGAAACATTTCTGACAAGGACCTGAAAACAATCAAATTTTTAGCTCAACAAATGATGTAAAAAAGTTTTCTATCAGACATTGTTCAAGATTGCAACTGGAAGTTATTATTACCACATTCAACTTTTACAAGTTATGGCTAGAACTTGAAAATTAATCAAGCCATCATATATAATCATAAAAGTCATTTCCAAAAAACACCAGAACGTTAAATTCCATCTTATGGAACCAACTATTAGAAGAGAAGATGTATGATGCAAAGTAAATAGATTTTCCTTGGTATAGTCGATTCAGAAGATCTTTGAACATATTAAGCTAAATCAGACAATCTATGCGTATCATGAATGTTGATTCACGACCTAGAGTGTCAATATTTGAACTTTCAGTTATTGAAGTTTGAACAGTTAAGATTTAAATAAACAAGGCTACCCATATCAAATCTATCTATGCAGTAATTTTTAAGAACTAAATCCAGACTGAAAACTTGTAAATTGTTATGCTGAAGAATTTCAGATTTCTGTTTCACATACTGTAAATTGATTAGGACAATGTTTTTCAGATGCAAGAAACTGCAACCTTATAGCTGCAACTTCTGCATACTCCTTTTGTAAAACAAAACATTTCCAAAATGCATCGCTAATGTTTTGTTTTAATGGGAATTGGGTCGTGGGTCGTGGGTCGTTGAGTCCATGTTCATCGAAACTTGGCATCATTTTGTTTGCTCCCTTTGAATGCTGAAAGAGAGAAGAATGATCTTGTTGCTGAAACATAAAGCATCAGAACGTTAAGGACAAAGAACATACGCATCGTTATCATATAAAATTACAGTTTATGGCAAGAAAGTAAGTCAAACTGGAATATTAAAAAAAAAACATAGTAACCTTTTGTCGTAGTCGCTGCAGCTGAGATATGGCCCTCTTGCAATTTCTGAGCAGCATATTTTCCTATACCAGTTGGTGCTGCAAACAGAAATGTCAAAAATCCATAACAACAATGAACCAAAGTCCATCAGAAATGATTAAAATTAACAGACAACTTAAAACAGTCAATTAGAATGGAAAAGAAAATGCTTGATGTGAAGCAGGAATAAGTACCAGATAGCTCATAGACTTCAGATGATGACGATTTCTGTTGCCCAGAATTTTTTGCATGAAGTGTAGCCTTCTTCAGTAGATTTTCAGAACTTCTCTTAGTAAGAACTATAGAATCCTCGGGGTCATCCTCTCCTTCAGAAAAGACAGAGGGGCTTGAAAAATCAGTTGAATTTGCATCAGTCTTACTCTTCCGAGAAAACATCAGAAGCCGCTTCAAACCTTTAGGTGCATCCTTCTGATATATCATGGTTGGTGGATTCTCAGCATTACCCCAGTCAATAACATCAGTTTCACCGTTGTCTTCGAGCATCAATTGAGAAAGAGAATGACGAACTCGTGGACTTGAGACCCTTACAGGTGCAACATCATTATTATAGAAATCACCATTACTTGGAAAAGACTGATTCTCGTGCTCCTCTATTTCCACCCAGACACTGGGTGAGATGTTTGGTTCTCCTTCAGCCTTTGTTTTTGGCGTAGAATCTTCAATCCTTCCAAAATCATCTGATTCATTTGGAGTGACTGTATCAAAACTTTCTGTGTTTTCACATTTCTGGGGGCTCTTTGCCTGAGCTTCAGAGTCTTTATCCTCGTGGACTTGATTAACAGGATCAAAATAAACAGAAGCCATTTCTTTCTCTTCCGTTTGAACCAAATCTATAGAGTCCGTCACATACTCTTCAGGCTGAGATGAAACTTTAACCTTTATCACTGGAGCAGATCCAGCGCGTGAGCCCTTACGAAGAAAAGGCTTTGGCTCCTTTGATTCCAGAGGCACCACAGTACTTTTCTTTGTAACCTTGCTCAGCTTAGGTTTGGCTGAGGAAGCAGAATCTTCAGAAGCAGGCTGAACTTTGGATCTTCTAGGTTTGCTAGTTTTTGTCGTCACAGTTTCTAGCTTCTTTTCACTTACACCTTTAACAGTCTTTTTGGTACCATTCTCTGTTGCTCTCACGGTATTTGGTTGTAATCTCTCAACTTTTTGGCTTGCCCGAAGAACGGTCGGCGCTGGCTGTGATATTCTATGGGTAGGTGCAGGTGATATCCCTGCAGCCCTTGGTGAAGATGCAGATGGCCATGACTTGCGGGTTGCTGGCAACGGTGATGTTTTCGATGGAACTTTCTTTACAACTGCAGGATTAAGAGTTCCACTTCTGGGATTGACAGATTCAGGTAAGTTCTTCGCTGCTTTCTGCGGTCTCTTTATATTTGATGCTTTATTATCGTTACTCGCTTTTCTTGAGACCATCTCAGCTTTTCTCTCATCAAGAATTTGCTGCAGTGCTTTAAATTGCTTTCCCTTCTCTGCTTGTTTCCTGGTAGTATCGCCACGAAGTTTCTCATCCCTCTTTTCTTTGTAATGATCATAGAGACCACCTTTACGCTCATTGGAAGGACGTTGGAGTTTGCTATCTCTAGGTGCCACTTTTTTATATTTGGTAGGCTTGGTTTCCATCATTCTCAACAGCAATTGGTTTAGTTCTGCTTCCTTTTTTCGAGTCCATTCGACTGAGGCATTCAATTTCTGACCTGGTTCTTCAGCTTGGTTAGGGAGAGATTCCTTTCTCATTTCGTCTGGACTAGCTGCTCTTTCTTCAGTTATGTTTGATTTGCAATCATTGTCAGTAGCCTCAGCATCATAGATTTCGGTAGGACAAGACTCTGGCTTCATTTCTGAAGCGCTCTCAATTTCTTGATTTTCCAACTTATTGGCAGCAACATTTACTGGATTAGCACTTTCACACACACCTGAACTCCATCTTCTCATTACCTCTTTATTAGCGACTGAGACATTCAATAATGACTCTGTCTTCTGAAAATCTACTATTTGACCTCCTCTCTGTTTGTTTTCAAAAAGACTAATTGCATCTTGCACGCTCATTCTTTGTACATTGTTCTCAGATTTTTTTGAGGGTTGCTCACATTCATCCTCATCACAATCGCTTGCAGATTCATCTTTATGAGAGACTGGCCTTTCCCTGGCAGGAAAGAAAGTCAGACTCTTTATTGTTAAAGCAGTGGATCGCCGTGATCCAGATCGCCTAATTTGAACTCTTCGCATCGGAGATGCAGACCTTCTTGGTGATGCAGATCTTACAAGGGTCCGACTCCTTTCCACCGGTGGTTGTTCCTCCTCACTTGTCGAAGATGATTCCTCACTTGCTGATGAGCTTTGCCTCTCAATCTGAGCAGCTTTCGCAGGCGAGGCACTATATTTCACAGCTGTAGAAGTACTCCCTACAGGGACACCATTGTCATTCCTGACATCATTTTTAGAGAGAGATGGTTCTTTACCAGGAGAATCTCCATTTGTATTTCCGTGCCTCAATGCAACAAACTTCTGCAGACAGTTCCTAAAATAGACAGCACATCCTTGGTCATTACCAGTTGCACATATATTGGTTCTAGAAGATTTAGTTGTCTCATTGATAGGTAGAGAGAGCCTATTTTACAAGTTAAACAACATATGAAAGAAATACATCCAATGCTTAGAACTTTTTAGTTTCCGAAGTCCTATTTCCCCAAGTGAACGATTCTCCCTCTCCCCACATTATTTCAAAAGAATTTGGAAGAAGAAATTTTGCTCCAAATTTTTGCAATCTCTCCATAAAGAACACTTGTGCAGAAAAAAGGCTCCAGTCTGAACTGGTCAAACTAAGAAGCACTAAGACCTTCAAGATGGAATTTCCTTCTATGAACAAGGGGTAGCTAAATCACCTTAATTCGACAAAGGGAGCAGTCATAATAGTGTAAAAATCCCGAATTCAAGTCTCTCCTCTCAACCAAATGGGTGTATGTCCACTAGAACGGGTTAGGAAGACATCCGATCAACATATTGACAATTCAGAAATTAACCCCTTCCAAGCCACAATTGGCGTACTTCACTTTCAAATTTCCTATTACGTAGTATTTTACTATTAAGTTCTGGTGACTTAAAATTGGATTGAAGGGTAAATGTGTCTTCCGTTTTAATATGATCACTAAAAATAGAATAGCAAACTAAAAGTTTATAGAAATGTTGATAGAACATGGAAATTACTACACAATTTGTTATACGTTAAACCAAAACCCTTTTGGCTTCGGTCGCCTTTCCAGTCCATTAGCTTACCTTAAGTCAACAGCTCCAAAATAGTAAGAGAATTTTTCTACGTTAGTGATATCCTCGAAAGAGCATTTGGTGCCAACAGCTTGGTCAAAAATTGCAGCCAATTCCTCTGTTAATGCAGTGAGTCTCAAGTCCATCGCTCGTAACAATTCATTCCTGTTCACATTGAGGATTTTAGGAGATGCTAGAATAACTACAGAAAACTTTAAAGAGTCTCAAAGACGTCATACTTGGAAGCATCTAATGAAGAAGGGTTATCATCAGCCTGGATAGAAATCAGTAATCACGTTAGCTTCAAATCATATAAGAGCAATAATCTCTGTGAAATAAAAAAGATGATTCACAAAAAAGGAGAGATTGAATTACATCAACTGTTGGTGCCGCACTATTTGAGTAGCTAACATCAGCTGAAAATAAAAGAAAGGATATCACTTGCTCTGCAGTTCCTTTTTCTTTTGACAGACATTCTATGAAGAAAGTAAAATTAACCTGTTTCCCCACTCCCGGTATGATGTTGAGGACCCTAAAAGAGTAAACGAGCTTAGTATCTGCTTGTCACATGTTTCTATGAAATAATTGAAGGGGCAAAAGGATGTTAAAAAAACCAAACACCTTTGAATATAAAGAAAGATGAAACTTTCGAGCATCTTCAAGCTGTGATATTTCATGTACCATCGCTTTGGCCACATTAAATATATCTGATGATCTGATAATACGAAGAAACCTGAAGAAGAAGAAAAGGGAATTGCAGTGTGAGAATATGAGCACTTAGAACTAATAAAGGAATAGTTTGAAGCAAATGATGCTGTCTAAATAAACCTGATTAACGTGGATTTTGTAAACCATTTGGCATCACTAAGATTTCCCAAAGGCTTAAATTTGAAACTGGTATCTGATCCTTTGGAGTGCAAAGATTTGATTTTGGGAGAATGTTGCACTATTTGCTCCAGAAGCCCAGAGGATGCTGCCTCTACCTTGTTGTCATAGCATATACATGTCTCATACCTGTGTCAAGAACGAAAGAACAAATTGTTGAAAAAGCTCAGTCTTAAATTTTTATCCACACTTTATTTTGACCAAAGAATACAATGTGTCAAAAATTGATCAAACATCTGAACTTGTTTGGATGATTGTTACATATGGTTTCATAACGTATCGTATCATATTATATCGTGTTTTACTGTATTGTTTTGAAGAATACAACGTTTGGATAGATTGTATCGTTCCCCATCGTTACATAATGCCACATGTCAGCACTCTGAAGCAACATTATAAAGAAAGAAGGATACGGGGTAGAGTTATTATAAACAATGTAGGGTAAAGGATAAAATAGGATTATTAAATAATAAGCGAAGACAAAAAGACAAAAGAAAATAAGGTAACGACGCAACCACACCAAATCGGTCGTTAATAAAATGGGACTTTTCGTCGTTACATAAAGATGGATTTAACGATTCGATACAATAAAATTAAAGTAACAATCAAAACAAACATTGTATAATACAATACAATACAATACAATACAATACAATACAATACAATACAATACAATACAATACAATAGGTAACAACCATCCAAACAAGCTGAAGATAAAGATCTACGAGATCGTAACACGAATGAAACAAGTCTAACAGAAAAACAGAAATCTAACCTGCCCTGGCTCGGAAAAATCTGAAATTCAACATACTCCAGCAAGACATCAGCAGCTACACCTACCTCCATCTTGATCTCTCAAAAGCACTCAACCTGGTGAACAACACTAAGTTACATTATTACCCCTATATTAGGATGCTCCATAATTTCACTGAAAATCCAATGTTTGCAATAAAAATAGAATCTCCTCTAACATACTTGACTTCTATTAACAACTCATTTGATTGATGAAAGAAACAAACATATACACCAATAATTACACAAAATAGCTACCAAATCAATTTATCACCTGATCAAGATTTTCAGAAGCGAACATATTATAGCTTTACTAGATTGCCTAAAATATTTCTTAAACAAGTAGAGCAAAATTAAATTGTATCACACCAACAACTTGACAAAACTTAAATCTTCTAAATGTGAAAGGTGAGTAAACCAGAATTTGAGCTAAAACAATGAAGACACCACCAACCCACATTGAAAAATTAGATCTAACCATTAAAAGAAATCCAATATTGGCAAATAGTACAGCAAAAGGACCACCGACAAGTAAACCCCAATGTTCCAACAAGTCAATGGACACCTTAAAACAAATCAACATTTCAGCACATTTTTTCTGTATGTGCTTGAACACAATGTGAAATGCAGTGAACTTACAGGAAATGAAGTAGAGAGATGGAACAAAGAAAGATTTTTTATAAAATTTGACGAGGATTTGAAGCTAAAATATAAGTGACAGTCTTTTATACTTGCCGTTCCAATAAAATTATCTTAATTTTCTTATTAGTTTATTCAAAAAGATTGATATATTTTTATTTTTAAAAAATAATTTAATCACATAAATATTTTAAATTTATATTTTAAATTTTTTTTTTATTTTTTAAATTTCGTGTCAAGTGAAATAAAGTAGTTGATTGTGAGTGAAAAGATAAAAAGGGTAAAGCTGAGAAACAGTGTGTTAGACAGAGTTGATATGTTTTTATTTGAAAAAAAGGTTTGCATTTGTATCGAATCAAAACGTATATCATTGTCATCATATCGCTGTTATTTCATAATTATGATTTATTAATTAATTGATATTTGAACTTTCATTTTTGAAACTTTAGAATTCAAATTCACCAAATTAATTTACTGTATTTGCTAACAAATAGGGTGAAAGTTGAAACTGGAGATTGCGTTTGCAAAAAGGATGCCTAATTAGGAGAATGAAATACAAAGAAAGCGGTGGGGACAACCTCTGATTAATATGTTGATATGTTTATTATTGCACCGAAAATATAGGCTCCTGATGTCAAGTTTTTCAAACTTAAGTTTGATTATAAAATTATGAGGAAAATGACAAAATGATCCCTTATGTTTGAGCGTTAGATTCAAATTAGTCTTTTAACTATGCATTTAACCGTTTTGATTTTTCACGCTTGTCAAAAGTTAATATTTATAGTCTCCGTCTAATATTTAATAATTTATGTTAGTTAGATTTGACGGTAGGAAATATGCAACACAAAAAATACACTAAAAAAATATATAATAAATTAGCATAATTACATCTCAAAAAGCGACATCAGATTCTAGAAATAAATCAAAAATAACAGAAACTAAAAATTATAGTTCTAAATTTGAGTTTCCGCAAATTTTTTATATAGTTCTTGGTAAATCTAACATGCAGAATTCGATAAATATTTGATAGAGACTAAAAGTATTAACTTTTACTAGAACTGTTAATTTCATACGTAAGGGACTATTTTGAACTTACACTCAAACCTAAGGGATCATCTTAGGCATTTTCTCTTAATGAGTGGTCCTCTTATGTTCATATTGTTTTTTCATTGTATTTGTTGCTTTCTCCTCTTCTTCTTTGTTTTAGTATTTTGCTGCTAATTAGCTTTCTAATTTGAATTTTAGCTGTCACTATATAAATAATTGAGTTTGCAATTCTTTCCGATAGTGGAAAGCGTAATTCTTAATTTGTTGTATGAAAAAAAGCGCAGTCCATTACTTTCCGCAAATAAATTTAAACCAGAGTCGTTCATATACTTTTAAGGGCCCGATGCGAAAAATAAAAAAAGACATTTTTTATTCACATGAAAAATTAAAATTAACTAATTAATCAATATTAAAAAAATTATTGATCAAAACATCAAATAAATGTATAGTAAACACTATATTCGATTCAATGTTTTCAATTTCAGTACAATAATGCTACGAAAGAGATACCTTAATGTCATTACATGAAAGATTTAAAAGAAAAATTATCATTACATTAGGCATAGAAAATTGATCTCCTTAAATTAGAACAACTAAAGCAAAATAATTCTCAAAACAATAACTTACCAAAAAGATCTTTACTTGGAAGTTGATATTTCTACAATAATCAATGCGGGGATTATTTTTTTTTGAATTGTATTTGTGGTGTTTTTAATGCTCTCTCTGTTTTTTGAAACCCAATGGTTGTTTTTTTTTTTGTTTAGAGAGGAGGGGGCCGACTGGTTGGGACTTAGAGCCAAATTTGTTTTTTGTGTTTAAATTAAAAAAAGAAATAAAAGTTTGTTTTTTTTTGTTTAAAGAGGGGGGGGGGGGCGACTGTTTGGGACTTGGGCCAACTGGTTGGGACTTGGGGTCAAATCTGATTTTTTTTTTAAAAGTCTTAGGATTCAAACACGCGACCTCTCACTAGGGAAAGACCTTTGAAGAGAGTCATCAACCGCTAGGCTACAACTCTCACGAATAAGATTGGAGTTATTTTTAATAAATATATTTTAATATTTAAAATCAATAAAAGAAAAATGAAAATTCTGAGGCAGAGGTCCCATCGGCCGGGGGCCTGTGCGGCGGCGGCGCCTCGACCGCCCCAGAAATGGCTGTGATTTAAATACTACTAATTGACTAAATGTGAGCAATCATGTTCCATGCATATAGCTTTTTGTCATCACTTGAAATGTAAACTGAGGCCTGATAATGACTACTCGTACTGTTAGGTACGTCATTTACCCCGTGCAATTGCTAGTTATGTGACATAATTCAAAATTGTACGATATTTTGATATTTGAAATTTAGCACCTAAAATATGTCATATTTGTTTCGAAAAAGGGTCATATTTATCCATGTACTTTTAGAAAAGGGTTATATTTGTGGGATACAATTATTGTAGGGAACGAAAAGTAAATAACTATTACAATAGCAAGAAATGATAAACTAAATATTACAATAAACTGGAAAACAAGAACTTAACCGATTGCTTGTGTGATTTGCTGAGTCGAGTGATGACACTCTTTCTTTAAGACAAGATTGCCCCGTATATCTCCTTTTACGTTGTCGGGCAATAGTCTCCCAAGATACAACAACAACTTAACAATTGAGCAAAAGAAACTAAGTGTTACTCTTGAAGAACTTTGAGTATAGTAACTTTGCTAGAGAGAAAGAAGATGAACTCTGAAAATCTGTAAATATTTTCTAAGTGTTGTGTAGTGTTCTTAAATTGAGCCTTTGGCTCAATTTATAGTGTAAGGAGAAGACCCCTCAACTAGCCAACTAATGGCTTTCAATAGCCATGTAATGTCACTTGATTGAGGGGTTACATTCAGCCAAATAATGGTTGAATTCATGTGCCAAGTAATGGAGAATCAATGCTCCAAAACCAGCCCAAAGGTCAGATCTTTCCAACTTTCCATCGAAGCATTCTGCCTCCGAAGCGCCGCGGCTCTGTGAATTAGCACCATGGCTCCAGTGACTGGCCAACCAAGTAGCGCCGTTGTGCTACCTGGGAGGCGCCGCGGCCCTTCGCGGCGATTTCTGACACTTTCATCTTACACTTCTTCCTTCTTTTACCAACGTGGAATACTATGTCATTTGGTCAATAACCGTCCATAATTCTATGTCTCAAAAGTATTACATACTTATCAATATCTCTTTCACTAATGAAATTTGCGATACTTGGCACTACGTGTGCACGTGTGTGGAAATGACGTTTCCGACGTGCGGGCCTCAATTGTTCGAGTCATAAATTAATGGGATATACTTAATTTCACATCAGTAAATTTCCAACAATATTTGCCCACTCTTCCCACCCTACTTTGAGTTCATATTTATCCTTGAGCTGTTAATTTTCTTGTTTCCACCTTTATTGTCCTACGTGGTGCCTACGTGGATAATCCGGTCAAAGTTAGCTAATAAAAGAAGTATTTTTGTTCACTATCGTTAAGTGTAAAGTTTGGTAACGGCATAGTATTTTTGTTCACTGGCCGGATAGGTGTAAAGTTTGGTAATGGCAGAAGTATTTTTGTTCACTATTGTTAACGGAGGGTAAAGTTAGCTAATAAAAGAAAATAGAGATATCGGTTTGACCGAATTATTCATGTAGGCGCCACGTAGGATAATAAAGGTGGAAACAAGAAAATTAACAACTCAAGGGTAAATATGAACCCAAAGTTGGATAGAAAGGGTAAATATATCAAAAAAGTATAGTGAATGGCAAATATAATCCTTTTCAAAGAGTACTGGGGCAAATATGACATTTTTTCGTATTTGTATGGCAATAAAAATATTTACATTTGTGATCATAAATATATTATAATATTTGTGTATTGTATTAAAAGTTCTCAATACAAAGAAAATAAAAAATGTAAAGTTAGTTATTTTCTCATTTAGAAATATGTTATTTTTTTAAATGAATAAAAAAATGTGTCACATAAATTGATAATTTTCCTTCCGTCACACGCTCGAAATCAGATTTTATTGAGTAAAAGTTCAAATAAGCGAGGCGTATATTTCATGCAAAATTCTGCACCTTTACATTGTATTCGTCCTATCAGACCTTTACACTGTAAACGTCATCATCTTAAATTTTCTTGCAAATATTTCTTTTTCTATCTTCTTTTTTAAGAAGATTAATTCTTGCAAGTATTTCACAATTACTAGACATAATATTCTTTTTCTATTATTGATAAATTCTCACCATAATACTATTTTATAGAAGCTTGATCCTCGGGTTAAGGTAGATGTCAAGGTATGTTTATGTCATTATGTGCTCTTATGTTATTTCAATTGTTTTATGACCAAAACTCTCAATACCAACATTGTAAGTTTTGTATTCTCATTTATAAACACAAATATACTGCAAATTATTTTTAAAAAACAAATTCACAAGGATATCCTCCATATACATTAATGTTTGAAGACATACTTTAACTTTTTAAGGTGTAGAAAGTTCCGTCAAATACAGATTCACTATTGTCTATCAAAGTTTAGTTTGGGAAATTAGGTTTAGATTTACAAAGTAAATGTACATGTTGGTCCAACCTTCACAAGAGCATAACCACAACTGAGGTAGATAACTCACTATACTACTAACTGGTTGGAAGCGCCTATAACAACAACAAAAAAAACAAGCTAGCTGGTATCGACTGTTCTTAATACCAATTCTCAAATTTGAGACCGTAAAATTTCAATATTCTATTACCTTATATCCTCTTAATTGAACAGTAATATTTTAATACTTCGTACTTAACAATTAACGAGAAATAATTGGCCTTTGAAGCAAGAGGAAAAGAGGGTGAAAACTTACATGCACTGAGTGCTTACACCAAGTCAATACATGCATAACATGTATCGAAAATAGAGTACAGCCACATGACGCATTGAAACGTTGATCCTATATGCTTATCTTTCTTGACTTAGAAGATTACACACCTTAACACAGCCACCACTTCATTATGTGCCTTCTGATTTTTTATTCAAATCTTGAAGCAACAGTCAATTCTTAATTTGTGGGGGTTTTTTCCTTGTGATTATGGTGACAATTACAGGCCAACCACAACATATTCGTCGATTCACCATCATGTGCTGCCCCCTACAATATCTTCTTCCCTCTTGTCTATACTCATCTACTCTTCCCATCTGTTCCTTTTTGTAAATTGACTCCACCCATTTGCGCAGCAACCATATCCTTTTGTTGATGACATCTCATACGATTAGTTATTCACATTTTATTTACACTTGTTAACCACTGTGATAGAGTTTAAAGACAAGCAGCTTTTAAATAGAAATAATTTGGAGAACCGATCATCACGTCTATATTACGGTTCGCCTTTGAATTTTTACACAATGGCTTCATTAGTTACCCTAGAATGCAAAAATATAGCTTGAAGTCGCTGCTTGGTTACCATGTTTCCATATCTACTAAATGGCTTCCTCTTGTCCCCCAGTCCCAGTACAAATTTCAAACACCAACCCTAAAGTTTAAAATGATTATAAACCTTGAATTATAGTTATCAAATATTAGGTCAACTTACAGTATGGTACTCCCTCCATCCCAATTTTTAGGGCACCATTTAACTAGGCACAAAGTTTAAGAAAGAAAAAAAAACTTCGAAAATTCGTGATCTCATACAAACCTTAGACATTTGTGTGGCTATAATCCACTTCATAAGGGTAAAGGGTGAATTTTAAAGTTACGTTGTTTCTAGTTAAAGAAATGTGACATTCTTTTTAATTTTTTAAAAATGACAACTCTTATTGCAACAAATTAAAAAGGAAAGTGTGCATACATAAATTGGGACGGAGGGTGTATTTCTAATGCACCGTAAATGGAAAATTTACATAGTAACCAATCTAAGTTCATGCACAATGTTTGGCACTGTCCTGGATGGACAACCCATCGCCCACCAAGTTGAGTTAAGCAAAAACATATGCATAAGATGGTACAAACACATGCGCAAAGAAAAATAGCTCAATTATTCACTCAGAGATGCCACAAGCAACAACAGGTTAACAGTATAATATGCTCTCAGCCATTGACTAAAGCTTGTTAGCTCGCTATGCATACAACCCGGTAGACAGCCAAAGTTAGAGAAGCACTACAGCACTAGAAATTATCAACTCACTCTAGTTAAAAAGGAATATCACTCAGGAAACCAAATTATTAACAGACATGCAATGTGAAGTAAATAGATGACACAATCAAACCATCTCCCCATTTTGCGGGTAACAGGACGACACACTAAAAAAAGGGACAGAGAGATACAAGATGTTATTCTAATGGGGAGATTCTTCCCGTGTCATGTTTGTGTTACCTTGACATCGGGGGATTAGTCAACCTTCAGTTAGACCATACGTGGATTAGCCCAAGACTGTTTCCAGTATAGATCTCATTATGCTCTTCGTCATAGAAAAGGGCAGTAATATCTTCCAGGGCTTCTGCAACCGTGCACCTAATCCTGGAAGCTTGGATACGCTTCTTAGCGCTGCAACTTCTGCCACCATGTTCATTGCAACTGGTACTGCAACTGCAATCATCTGCAGTACGGCTGTCGGTTGCTTTTATTTTAGCAAGGCATTTGCCTGTCAAAATGTTGCTGATATTGATCGATCCCGCTGTAAAACCAGATCAGTCATTTTCAGAGATCTATAAACAAGCATAGAACATTAATATAAATCGAGATGCAAACAACAAAATCTACTCAATCGCCCTACTCCCAACCATCCAGGTCATGACCACATCATTTGCTTCGTCTTCTACGCTTACCAATGCAAGTGAAAGCTTTTTAAGAGAACAAATTGACATATACAGAGCATATCAGCTCTAATCATATTTATGATGATATAATCCCACATCCAAAGGTCTATTATGCTTTTCAAACATCAAGAACGACTGTTAAGAAATTCTCATACTGACGTACCAGTTGCTTCTGATAAGGGATCATCAGAATCGGCTTTGCAATATGAAATAATAAGGTCCTGATCACTAGTAATATAAATGTTGTTTGTATTGCAGTCAGGGTGCCATAATAGGTGATCCTCAAATGAAGTCACAAGCTCCCCATGGAAGTTCCAAACAGCTACTGTTCTATTTCTGAATGTCAAGAATAACTGATTCTCGTACAGAAATATGAATGCTGATGGGGTCGTGAATTCGGCTCTGCTGACTTCTGTCAACTCAGAATTGCGGACCTATTATATTCAACAGCTATAAGATTTGATGATAAAGGAAGCTAAAAGACATTGTAGAAAAGGCGATAGTAACTCACATCAAGAATCTGAAGATTTTCGTTCTCCTGTTTAACAAGAAGTTTTTCATTGAACTGTTCAATGAAATCTACCTTCTTGTTTCGGTGAAGCAGATGGTTGAAAGATTTGAGAACAGTACCATCCTCAATAGAGAGAATCTTTAAAGGGACATGGCCGCTAGCTTTGGTAAATATTAGCAGCATAATTCCTGGACTGCTAATGGGAAAAGAAAAGAGAACAAATAGTAGGTCAAGATAACCAGTTCTTAAGAAATCAAATTACTGCACGTTTATGGAGAAGTGCATATGAACAAACACAACAGACCAGACTGCCATTTAGTACATTATTCTATCTACTGAAACCATCCTTTTCACTTAATCGCAACCTTACAGATCTCTGGACTTAAAAGGGCATTGTTAGTCCCAGACTTAACAGGAATCTCAAAAGAATCATAACAATAATAGTAATAGCTGAGACAAACAAACAAAAACTATCACTAACATTAGGCACATACAGACACACAGAGAGACCCAAAAAAAGGAACAGAAAGACAGAGACAACAAAAACAGGAGAACATAAAAAAATGATCATCTAGAATACAATTACAAAAACATAGGGAAAAAATGGAGCTAGCAACTCTAGCAAATGTAAAATAACACACTTCCATTTACTGGAAATGACATCTACCGCAAGATTATGTAAAGCATTTCCATGCACACAAGTTATAACACACTTAGTCATGGAAAAATTGACCATGCCTATGCATGCTTGCAAAAGTAATGATGTTACCTGATTTTTATCTCTTGAACATTTTTGTCTGAGATCGAGTACAACATCGTATAATTCTTCAGGTCAAACACCTTGTATATGCTGTCAAAAGAGAAAAAGAACTGTATACGTACACCAACAAAGATTACCAAAATTAATCACATCATACGGGAAGGAGTTCAGTACCGAAATTTTACCTATCCTGGGCAGAGTAAGTAAGTACTTTTCCATTCACGTCATCAAACTCCACAAAACCAGGCCATTTTAATGATTCAGACTCAAATAGAGCAAATCCAGCATCTGGTTTACCCCTCCTTATGTATCTAATATCATTGACAATTATATTGTATTAGACCTAAATAAAAACATTTAACAGAATGTGATCAAACAATAATATTAAAATTTCATACTCAATCCTTGTTGTTCTGCATTTCAAGGAACTAAAATTATCTGAAGCATAGACCGAAACAGTGATTAATGAATCATTGTTTTTATTGTAAAACAAGCTTCGTATGACTTCGTCTGGACTGACATTCAGAAAGCATATCCTCCGGTTTGATTCTGTACCACCAATAATATGTGTCAATTCCCTTTCAATCACAAAGGTGCTCGTAGAATGACTATAACATTGAGAATTACTAATCTTTGTTCTTTACCTCGGCTAAATGCTGCAGAGACACCAGATTGTGCAAGGGCAAAAACAATATCACGGGCAGCAACTATCTCGATTATCTTTGACCTTTTCTTAAGAAATGGAAGTACCATGGCACAATGACCTTTTGGATCATGGGTATCATATTCCTCCTACGGACCACATGTAAAAACGGTCAGTACTCAGTAGAATAATATGATAGGTGAGGGCAACATTCTAAAATAATAAACAACTAATTCAACTAAGGATATTTTTAGCTTTTGATGTTCAGGCAACCAACAATTATTACATGCTAAATCATGGAAAGATAAGATGCCCATCTTAAGGAACTAATAATGAAAATTTTCACTATAAACAGTCAGATTATATCAAATAAGGACACTGAAAAATATCCAAAAATAACCCAACTTATCCAATCTACAAAATACTTTTTTCCTTTTGCAGCTTTATAGCTATATACAAATTTCTAGCAACATGAAAGACATAATTCCAACCAACATTTGTTCAGTTATTCATGCAAAATTTAACCACCAAACGCAAATTAGGCAAAATAAAAGATGCAATCTCAAGAAAAAATTACAAATTGCTCAGACCGTGAATATCAGATAGACAAAAACACAATAGAATGCCTGCTGTCTGGAAATAATTCATGCTGTCTGAAAATGTACCATAACACGTATAAGTAACAACCTCTTCCTAGAAAAAGGTGTTTAACAAAGATGCAAAAGGCATCCTCTCCCCTCTGTTTTTAAACCACTAGCTGCCTAACATGGCTGGTTCAAAAAATTATGAATTGAGGAAGTAACTGGGGAGCTACTTGTTGACATAATTATTCGAAATTGGAAGCATGAAGCAACTTGAAGCTAGATGTATTGCACAGCCTATAAATGAAATCACCTAATATTCAGTTCCACTAAATTGTAGACAAAAGATATCGCAATTCCGATATAACACATCATAAAATATCGTTTACCTATGTAGTAAACCATATTTTTGCCTAATAAATACTCCCCATGTTCCCTTTTTTTTATCAGGTAAATATATTTTCATTCATAAACATGGCCAAATTGGCCGTATACAAAGAGTATACCAAAAAGTGAAGCATCTACAAAATATGATTCTCCACAAACTCCGTCCAATCATCTATACAGCGAACGTTTTGTTCACACCAAAAGAAAATAAGAGATCGGAGACTACTCAAACGAGAGAAACTCGATTCTACACCTTCAAAAGCTCTCCTATTCCTCTCTCCAAACTACCCACATTAACGCAAGTGGAACCACATTTCAAGCCCTTCGTCTTCTCCTCCTCCCGCTCTTCCAACTGAAGATCAAATCTTTCACAGTTTTTGGCACTGTCCATGAAATGCCAAACCACCCGAGCATATCCCATCATAACCTCATGGTTAGCTCGCAATGTAGTAAAAGATGATCCACATCCTCGCTCGTCTTCTTACACATGTAAGACCAACTGACATGAACAACCTTCCGCTTTCTAAGATATTCCGCTGTCAAAATCACCCCTCTAGTAGCTAGCCAGTTGAAAAAGCACACCTTACTCGGCACCATTGCGATCCAAATAGCATTCATGGAAAAACTAACTCCTCCCTAACCAAAAGTGTCACATAAAAGGACTTCACCGAGAACACTCCATTATTTCCGAGGCCCCAAACCCAAACATCTGAATTATCAACTATATTGACTTGCCTATGAAGTAACGTTAGTAATCTTTGAAACTCAGTCACTTCCCAATCTTGAAATTCCCTTCTAAATCTCAAGTCTCAAAAAGTTTCTCCACCTTGTGTCCCCCTGATTTGCTGAATTGGCAAGTCTCTTTGGCAAGAAATTCTATACAAACACTGAAGTTCATCTTTGATTAGAACGTCCCCACACCATCTATGTCCCCAAAAATATACTCTCCTGCCGTCTCCAACCTTCTCCAACCTTGAATGAGATATTTTTCCAAAAATAATCACATCCCTTCATAATATTCCTCCACAAACCACATCCAAAAGGCATAGTAATATCTCTTGTTCTCCAACCCCCCTCTATGATCCCATATTTATCAACTATCACTCCCCTCCACAAAACTTGTACCTCTACCCCAAACCTCCAGAGTCATTTTCCCAATAAAGCTTTATTAAAGATCTTTAAATCTCTAATTCCAAAACCTCCCCCTTTTTTTTTTAGGAGAAGTGACATTCTTCCACCTCACCAAGTGAAATTTCTTTGACCCATCTGCCGCATCCCAAAGGAAATTCCTCTTAAACCTTTTCAACTTTTCAGTAACTGAAGATGGAGCATGAAACATAGACATATAGTAAGTGGGAATGCTCGATAAAGTACTCTTGATAAACACTTCCTTTCTGCCTTTAGACAAATATTTTTTTACCACCTTGTTAGTCTCTTCTCGACCCTCTGAAGAATTGGATTCCACACTGTCTGATTCTTGTTCGAAGCACCTAATGACACTCCAAGATAAGTAGTCGGAAGAGCCCAAACCCTGCAATTCAAAACTTGAGCAAGTGAACCAATGTTATTCACCTCCCCAACAGAAATAATCTCACACTTCCTCAAATTAATTTTAAGGTCAAACAACGCCCAAAACCAAGTGAGAACTTGGTCTAAATAATGCAGTTGGGTCTCATCTGCATCACAAAAAACCAATGTGTCATCGGCAAACAATAAGTGAGACATTGACACTATCCCTACACTCCCAACTACCACATCGAAGCCCTTCAAGTACCCTCCCAAGATAGCTTTATCCATCATTCTACTCAACGCTTCCATAACTATAATAAATAACATCTGCGATAATGGGTCCCCTTGTCTCAAACCCCTCGAACTCCCAAAGAAACCGCACGGGTTACCATTCACCAACACAGAAAATCTCACCGAAGAGATACAAAAGTAAATCTATTTCTCCACTTCTCCCCAAATCCTATCTAAATCATATTGATACAAGACGTTAAACTTCAGCACTAAAAGACTAACAAACACTCGATTAAGGAAACTACAATTGAACATAAAACACGTGAAATAAGGGGAATGAAGTGGAGTATGAGGTTGAATTGCAAGGGAAGATGCTGGAGTAAATGAGATAAAAGAGCAGGGCATGGAGGATGAGCATAGAGTTAAGAACTAAGAAACAAAAGGAGAAGAATCACACAGGATTCGAAATTGATATTCATTCTACTTTGCCTAGATGTATACTTTTTATAAGGAAAAGTTGAAGAAGAGACATGAAAGAAATTAAATTTAATAGCTAGTCAAGATCTGGTGGATGGTCTTCAAGATCAACTCATCAAGAAGCGGTGATTCTGAACTTTTACCTTATCAAAAAAAGAAGCGGAGATTCCAATGATAATTTAATTCCTAAATGACTATACAGTCCAACTAGTCGCAACTTCCAAGGATAGAACTTGTATTTACGTCTACATTGAATTTTGATTTCCCTTCCCCTTATTATATTTCCTAAACCTCTCGAATAACCATTGGCATTATGTAATATTACCGTTTCTGTGTCTATGCTTATTTAAAGAAAAAAACATTGACAGTAAAAACAGAAGACTTCACATGATTATTCTATTTCATTAAGGAATGTGATAAACTGCACTCACATTCAACACAATACATATTGCAGCATAGCCACAAAAATGTACAACTAATATTGCAACTAACGCTATGTTTGTTCTCTCCAATGAAGATATAAGGTTGTCTGCATTCGCCTTCCCAAGCCAGCCTGAGCAGGAGCTTTCCGACACTAGTTCTGCGAGAGGGATACACCTTTCCCTCCCCACATCCAATTTCAAATGGCTTGGGAAACTCTCCTTTTTCTTTACATACTAATGAAACAAAGTGAATAACCAAAGTTATCCACATTTTAATCCCCATGCTTGTACCCTCTTACTTTCATTTTGATCAAGATCAATGCTGAACTATTCACTTGAATAAATTTAGTCAATTTGGTACATCTTTCCTATTTTTACATGTAAAATTTAGCTCTCTGAGTTACATCATTAAAAGCAATTTATCTAGAAATAACTTCATCCGGTTCATTTCATATAACCAAAACCCCAGAAGGAAATTTGCACTCTTTAAAACTTGACAAATGCATAACCACATACTGAATCAAGAAACAACACCTTAAACCTAAATGTCTGAGTCGACTATTCTCATGTTAAATCTTCAGCTCATCCATCCTAATACTGTACTTAGTTTTACCCAGTGTTATTAAAAGCGCTTGCTTCAGCGCTTAAAGCGTGGAGCGAGGTGAGGCGTTGGGTCCAATGTTTTTATGTCCTGAAGCAAGGCGAGAACAGAAAAGTGTGCGCTTCAGCAGAAGAAGCAAGAAGCGCCTGATGCATGAAGCATCGCTTAAGCGAAAAAGGCGATACTTTGGAAAGTTAATTGAAATAAGGGTTAATTTAGGTCTAATTTTAAAATAATTGCAACAGAGACTTGCGCATCTTCTTCCTACAGCTGCTACTCGAAGTTGCTGGTCTTATTCTCCTCCAATTCTAGGTTTCAACGTAAGTTCTTCTCTTCTTCTTCTTCCTCTCTTCTCCCCTTACTCTTTTCTTATCTCCTCTTCTTCGATTTTTCATGAAACCCTAGCCGAAAATGTTCTACTATTCCTCTTTGATTTTCTCTTCTTCTCTGTTTTCTATTCTTTTCTCGATTTTCTGTCTGTTAAGTTAGTTTACTGTAGCCTTTTTTTTTGTTGGGGGGGGGGGGGGGGGGATCTGTTCCTATTTATGTTAGCTTTGTTGAGATTGCTTAAGCTTTATTTACTTTTAAATTTTATAATTGAAAGATTTGCTTAATATGTGATTTCTATTGAGTTCTTGGTCATTTATCTAGCAAATTTAATATTTTTTTGTATTTTTGTATTATTAAAGTGCATTCAGTTGAAAAAAGTGTGCGCTTCGCTTCATGCTTCGGTAAGAAAGCCCTCGCCGCTTTTTTTTTGCTTCTTGCTTTCCAAAACACCAGTTTTAGCACAAATTTCATATTTGAGAACCAAGCACTGCTCGTATACACCTAAGAAAGAATAGTTTATTCTGTTTTACAATAGAGGACAAATATGACATATCAATAAATAAATAAATAAAGCACCGATATGCAACCCAATTCCGTTAAGAGAAGCCTAAACTATAGAAATCACCAAGATGAGCTGCAGAAAAGACACACAAAGGAAATCTAACTAAAACACCTGGATCTGTAAACATACACAATTCAACAAACTTCCAATATACCAAACCAGAGCCCCAACTTCATTAACTGCAAGCATTTTCCCCTTTTACACCCGTAAAAGGACAATTGTACGATGCACGTCACACTTTCTAAACAAAAAATATACGGATTCTCCACTTCCTCCACTATAAACCTTCAGCAACAAACTCTTGATGAACTTATTGTTCATGTGCAAACCTCTAACAACAATTCCGTATTACTATCAGCAACAGTGGCAGAGCTAAAATTTAATTTCAAACCTAGGATTTCAACCCCCGACCAGAAGAATTTTGAACCCCTTTTGCCACATCACTAGGATTCGGCCCTATCTCAAGGGGATTCAACATTTTATATATAACCAACAAAAAAAATATTTTACCTATTTTTAATGATAAGGGAACCCGCAGCTGCTACCCTTCGGGTGCGCACAAGGTAAACACTGCTCCTAAACATTTTTACCTATTTGCGCAATGTAATTTAGAAAATAGAAAAGAATTTGCGCAATGTAATTTTCAACTAAGGGGATTCAGCTGAAAAACCCCTTCCCTCTACCTACTCCGTCCTTGATCAGCAAGCAAAGACGCAAAAATCTCTTCGTTACTCATGTATCTCTTATAAGGAAATAAAGAGTTATTTCGCAAACGTAGCATCCAAACAAAGGTTAAAGAAACTAAATTAGGAACTGTCTTTGTGTTTTTAGCCCTTAGAAAGATCTAGCACCAAAGCAACCTCATTTTAGGTCATAAACTCAATAAATAGAGTCGTAGCACTCTCAATTTCTCTCATAGTTGATCCATGATCTAAGTTTCGTGTTTGGTTTCCCTTTCATTTGTTTGAAGAAATCTTTTAATCAATTCTGATTATTTCTTCGTCTCTTAATCCTTTTTAACGATAGATATGTATGATCCTCTTCATGGGTTGATGAAAATTTGCTCCATTGAACTCGAGTTGATTTTTTTAAGTTCTCTCCTTTCCTCACTGTTTATCTTGTAATCATTGGATTCAGCTCTACCACCTTAAACTCAATAACACCACCACCCCCACCCCCCACACAAAATTTCATTTCAACTATGTGTTATAAGAATAAGCTCAACTAAGAATAATTCAAAAACACAAAATTGAGCAGAAGATCCAACAAACCTGTAATTGTATATTCCGAAAACGCTCTTGAGCATCGCTCATACTGAAAGTACGATCGCGCTTCGAACCAATCTCTCTCCTTTGAAGCTTCTTAACACTGTTCACAAACCCATCCATACCACCAGGTGGACGCTTCTTTGCCACCACTCTCCTCCCACAACATGGCCGAGGACTCGCAGTTATTCTCCTTCCATCCATCCCAAAAGAACACCTCTACAAAATTCTACTACAAAATCTCAAAACCCTAATACAGAATTTCCAACATACGTACACAATATAACCAGGTTCAATATTGTGTCTTTCGATTAACCCGAGTGTTTAATACCCTAACTCTCAAATACCATGAAAATTCTACTACAAAATCTCAAAACCTTAAAACAGAATTTCCAACATATCTACACAATATAACCAGGTTCATGGGTTCCAAACCTTCCCCTGAGCTCTAGAATCTATAAATACCTTTTCCACTCAAGAAATGTTATTCTGATCTTTCGATTAACCCGAGTGTTTAAAACCCTAACTCTCAAGTACCCATGAAACAGCTCTACAAAATTCTACAACAAATCTCAAACCCTAACACGTAAATTACAACATATGTACCAAAATACCAGGTTCAATATTTGTGTGTTCTGGGGTTCAGAGTGAAGAAAAGACGTGGGTTTTCATTTTAAAACCCTAATTCTCAAATACCCATGAAAAAGGTGAGATTTTTACAACACTTGCTTAACAGTAAAAATTAAGACTGTTAGATGTTTTTTGGGAACTGAGCTGAAATATTAGCAAGGTCTATACTGGTAGAGGGATATGAGGTTACTTAATAAAAAAGAGAAGGGTCGGACCATAATAGTGTATTGTAATCAGTTAATCCAAGTCTCCCGTTACTTAATATAGTTATAATTTCAGACGGAAATGGAAGAGCGAGTGAAATGTGTGTTTGGATTTTGGAAGAGGAAGGAGGGCCTGTGAGTGAGTGAGAGGGATTTGTCGGAATTTGAAAGAGGTTGACAAGGGGACTTGATTTCAAAATAAATCTTGAAAGGCTTTTGACGGTGCATTTGATTTTCAATATAGTAGTAATATATCAAAAGGAAAGAAAAGCAAAAATAAGATATTTATTCATATATATAGTTCATAATTTTATCATTTTTATTTTCATATATTTTAACTGGTACAAACTCATTAATGATAAATTCGTGTGACGTTTAGCTTCGAATGGTATATTCACAATAAAATTTGCTTACAAGCTCTTAGATTTCAAAAAATGATAGCGTTGTTCACAATAGTAACAATAACTTCAATTAAATTTAGAAGATTAAAATCGCCAACAAAATTAAAATCTTCATTTGGGTTCTCCACCACAACAGATTAAGGGTGGTTAGTGGGACGGGACGGAATTTGAGGGAACGGGGTGGGGGATTGGGATCGGGTTTGGCGGGACAGGGCGGGCCGGGATATGGGGACAAGAAGAGGTCACGTCCCGTCCCATATCCCGCCGGCAGAGGGGACGGGATTTGGGGGACGGGACGGGTAGGGGAATTTGGAGGACTTTAAAAAAAATTCTAGACGCTTAATTTTTTTAAAATATATATTTAAACACTTAAATAATTGAACAAGATAGTGAAAATATCTTAAGGCTAATTGTATCTTATATTATTTAATAGAAATATAATTTTTTTAATACGATTTCAAAATTGCAACTTTGTTTCGTAGTTCAAAAGTTGCAAATCACATAGTAAAATTGTCATTAAAAAATTACATATTCAATCATACTTTTTCTAATTTTCTGACAATCTCTTGAGGATCTTCTATTGTAATTGGAAGTTGTTGGTCAAATTGTTCAACGTCGATTCCTGCTCCCTCGGATAAGATTTCGTTGTAGTTGTAGTCGTCTTCTTCATTGATCTCTGGTTGACCGCACCTTCTACGCTTCGCTCTAATCCAATCTCTAAATAAAACTGCAATCTCCAAACTATCTCCCGCCAATAAGTGTCTGTGCTCTCCTATTTGAAACATTCCAGTAGAAAAAGCGCTTTCAGAAGTTGTTGATGACGCTTGAATATTCAACACATCTCGGGCCATCTTTGATAGAGTCGAAAATATTTTCTCATTCTCCCACCAGTATTTCATCAAGTCTTCACGTCCATTTTCGTTGGCAATTGATTCGAACGGTACAACACCCTGCAAAACATAAACATCAAACTCGCTAATTTGTGAAGAACTTGAACCACTATACATTCTATTTCGAATGCCTTGAATACTTGAAGCATAAACCACATGTTTTTTATAAGGTTGAAGTGAAGTAGAAGAAGATGGTACAGATGTCGGTTGATTATTTGCACTTTACTCTTGGTAATACATATACATATTTTTGCATTATGTTTGTATGCTAGATATAATTTCTTCTTTAGTTGGTTCGTAAGTTGGTTCTTCAGTTGGGTCTGTTGGAAGTATTTCTAAGCATTCATAAATCGTTTCAAGAAGGCATTACAACTGTCTACTTTAATAGTAGGATTTAATACATGACCAATAAAATAAATAGTGCGAATAGGTAAAAAAAATTACAAACATTTTTGCAATAGCTGGAGCGTAAGTTGATTTTTTCATATATTCATTAAATAACAAAAATATTAGTTATATAATATAACATAGATGGAATAGTAGGATAATAAATACCAAAAAATTCATTAGTAGATAGAAAAAAATTCTCTAAGAATACAATAAGTTTCAAAATTTTATTCCAATTATCATCTACAAGCATATCCGTTGGATTTTGATTATGGGCGTTAAATAATAAAGTTATAGGTCTTATATACTCATGAGCAACAAATAATTGTTCATACAAAGAATTTCATCTAGTCGCAACTTCTTCTGTAATTTTTCTATTAGATAATCCACAATCATGACAAAAAAAAGTATACTCTTTGCGTCTTTGTATTTTATTACCTTTAAAAATAAAGTTGATAGCAAATTGTACTTTATCAAGGATGTTTTAAAAAGTTTTAGGTCATCCTTTACAACTAAGTTATAAATATGACATGCACATCTAATATAAAAAATATGGAGAAAAGATGGAGTCAATCGAGTTTTTAAAATATTTACAACATAATCATTAGAAGTAGCATTATCTAATGTAATAGTCATAATTTTATCAGTAATTCCATAATATTCACTAATTTCATGAATATTTTTTGAAATAAAAACTCCAGTGTGCCTTTCATCAATATATCTATATGTTAATATACGTTTTTGCATAGACCAATTGTGATCTATCAAATGATATGTAACAGTTAAATAATCATTATCATTAGTACAACGGCCTATGTCAGAAGTGATAATCATTTTGCCATTAAAATGATACAATGCATAACGTAAATATTGTTGATATTCATGCGCAAATTTAAAAAATATCACCTCTAATAGTTGATCTAGGAAAACCGTTAAAAGCAGGATTATATGTTTCTCGAATGTAATGAATAAAATCGGGAGAGGAAGAAAATGAAAAAAGCAAACCCTCCACGGTAACTAATTTTGCTAAATTTTCATGATCTTTGTGTTTATCATATTTCGGACCTATAACTCCCCCTGTCATCGGGTTAATTCGACCCTGTACTTGGTCGGGGACATTATGTGAACCTTGTCCCGACTCAGAAGGTATTTGCACACCCGTTTTTTAGCCTAAGTATTGGTTATACCTTATTTTGTGAGAGTTTTCTACATGTCTCATTAAACCTCCTATTCCACCTTGACCTTTTCCAGTTTTAAATTTATAAACTTCGCGATAAATTTTACAAATAGCTAGTTGATTAGGAATGTCCCTTTAAAAAAAAATCTCATGCATGTGATTTTAATTTTCGTTTTTTTGTCCTCTTCTCATTCTAGGGGGAATAAGAGGGATTTCAGTTTCAGTTTCAGCATGAGACTCAGTCTGATCCTGCGGTGGAGGTGCACTAGTGGGTGTGTTATCTAAATTATCTTCTAATTCATTTTCTAAATCAAAGTCTGGTTCAGATACATAATATACCTCATGATCTAATGGTATATTAATATTAACATTAAAAAGATCAGTTTCATATACATGAGTGAAATCATCGTAATTAGGATTACTAGAAGATGCACCCTTACTCCTGTTAACCCTAATACCTCTGCCAGAAAAACGTCCACTTCGTTCCATTATAATTATGCAAATAAATAATTAAAGTTAATGAAATTAAGTACGATAATTAAAATTAAGTAACAATAATAATTTAAATTAAAGAAGGAACAAAGGTACCAAACGCCGATGTAACGTCGACGTGTAATCGAGGTTGAAATTGAAACTTTGCTCGATGATCCTCAAGCTAGTTGCCAACTTCATTCCCAATTTTTGAACTTTGATATAAATTAGCAAATAAAATAAATATTTAGTGTGCAATTTAGACTTGTAGAGAGAGAGAGATTAGAGAGATGGTAGGAAGATTGTGAGAAAAATGAAGTATTTATAATTGAGAAATAGGGTTAATGTATAAATATACTAACTTAGGGATTAAAAATAAATATTAAGGGGCTAGGGGGATTTATGGGGTGTGGGGGGGGGGGGGGGCAAAATGGCCTTCTAGCTGTTGTCAACGGCTAAAATTGAAAGTGACCGTTTGTGCAATGGTAGTTTCTGCAAAGTGGGGTGGGGCGGGATGGGGCTGGATCGAAAAGGGCGGGACGAGCCCTAGTCCCATTCCGAGTTCGAACCCTGCTACCAACATTTTTTATCCCGTATTTTAAAAGGGGGGTCGGGGCGGGTACCGGGACGGGCTGGGGCGGAATCGAGCCGCTCCGCCCCACTGGACAGCCTTACAACAGACTACCTACAAATCCATACTTTTAATTTTATTGACTTGAATATTTCTCCTGCTTGCACATTTTGCAGTAGTACAAATGAAATCATTAATTTTTTTTTTTTTACTATTACAGTGCTAAAGCATTTTTGAATATGATTATCCAAACTGTTTTTAATCCACACTAAATAATAATATCATCTTTTTCTCATGATGAATGATGCAACACTTAGAAATTAATCAAGAACGTTTCCTTTAATAACTTCTTATATTGGAAAGAACTAATCCCATTTTGTTTATGGCATATTTGATTAGCTAGAAATGGCAATATCTTTAGTCCGAAGAAGACATCCATCAATATTTATGATACCATCACAAAGGTTATTGAATACGCCCTTTTAATTGTTAAAAATATGGTTATTAAGCATACTAAAAAAAAAACAGTCCAATACACTAAGCTTCATGCTTTCACTTTTTTTATTTTCATATATACTTTAAATTGATAGGAGCTTCATTAATGAATAACTCCTGTGGCGTCTAACTTCGGATGGTCTATTCTCAACAAAATCTGCTTCTAAGCTCTTAGACTCCAAAAACCGTAGTGTTGTTCACAACAGTAATAATAACTTCAATCAAATTAAAGCCCCCAACAAGATTTATTTATTTGGCGTCTCCACCACAACATACTACCTACTAATCAATAAATTTATTCTATTGGCCTAAATATTTCTCCTGCTTGCACATTTTGGGGTAGTGCAAATGAAACCATCATGCCGCCCTCACCACTACTGTCGGGCCCTCCACCGATGGTAGGGCCTCCAACTCCGGCAACCAAAACCGCCGGTCCAAGGACCCACAGTAGCCTGCATCCACCCACAACAACCGCCGGAGCAAGCAGTCCGGCGAAGGCTGCGGCAGACGGAATTCTAGCAACAACGGCGGCGGGAAGGGCAGTCCCCGCCAGCAGGAAACAGCAGCAGCGACTGCGGCAGTGGCAACAGCCTCCGCCGTGGGCTGCCTACCCGCCGTGGGCCGCATGGGCCCCACCATCATGGCCATCTCTTCCTAGCCCGTATCCGACATCCTCGTGGACTCCACCTCAGAACCGACATGCCCACCCTGGCATACTCGACCCAAGTCCCAAACAGGCCTACACATCACATGCCCCCTCGCCCTTAACTTATACACCGACTGATATTAAGGCAACTATGAACACAATGTCACTCAACGCTCCAGACGAAAATTGGTATATGGACACATGCCCCACATCTTACATGACGGCATCACAAAGTACTCTCTCGTCTTATTCCAAACTAAGTAATTTAAATCGGAATATTATTGTTGGTAATGGACAAGACATTCCCATTCGCGGTTTTGGTCATTCATCCTTATCCCCACCACATCCACTACTAATCTTAAAAAATGTACTTCATGCCCCTAAACTCATTAAGAATCTAATCTATGTGCGACGTTTCACAACTGACAATTGGGTTTCCCTTGACTTTGATCCTTTTGGTTTTACTGTAAAGGATTTTATGACAGGGAGACGAATAATGAGATGTGACAACATTGGAGATCTCTACCATATTTTAAACGCCGTCAATAATCCAACCTCAGTTCCCTCAACATTTAGTGCTCTTTCGTCTTCCTTATGACATTCTAGATTATGACATCCGAGAGACTCTGTTTTACGCTCCCTTAGGAATTTTTTTTTTATTAATTGCAACCGTATTTCTAGGACTCCTATATGTGAATCTTGCGTTATTGAGAAACATGTCAAAGCACTATTTTCTGCACCCACAAATTGTACTTTAATGCCTTTCGATATCATACATAGTGATTTGTGGACATCCCCTATTTCGAGTACGACTGACCATCGATATTATGTGTTATTTTTGGATGATTATTCCAACTTTCTATGGACTTTTCCAATTGGCAATAAATTCCAGGTCTACCCATTTTTTCCTCATTTAGTGCTCTCGTAAAACACAATTTGAAAAGAGCATTAAATATTTTCAATTTGACAATGGCACGGAATTCAATAATAATCAATTCAAACAGTTTTGCTCCAATAATGGTCTTACCTTTCATTTTTCATGCCCTCACACCTCCTCCCAAAATGGTAAGGCCGAACAGAAAATCTGAACCATAAACATCCTAATTCGTGCCCTACTTGCTCACGGCTCAAATCTCCCTCAATTCTGGCATTACGCACTCTCCATGGTCATCTATCTACTAAACATAATTCCAATCAAGTCTCTAGCTCAACGGTCGTCCACTCAAGTTCTGTTTCATATGAACCCCTCCTACCAACACATACGTATCTTTGGATATCTCTGTTATCCTCTCTATCCGACCACTCACAAACTCCAACCCCCGTTTTCCCCGTGTATGTTTCTGGGTTACCCCGCCAATCATCGTGGTTACTCGTGCTATGACTTATTAAGCCGTAAAATTATTATTTCACTTCATGTCTTATTTTATGAGTCTCAATTCCCCTTTGCCTCCCTAATCGGCATTCCTATGACTTCCTAGATGATGGCCTAAACCCTCTTCTAATTCATCATTTATGTAGTCTGTCGTCTCAGATCCAGTCACCCGCCCTCACCTCAGACAATCCGGGACATACTACCCACCCAGTTCTGCCGATGGTGGCCCGAAACAGCCCGTCTCAAGGTGATTCCACAGCCACCTCTCGGCAAATTGAGCATCGGCCAGCCGGTCCCGCCACCGCCCTTTCTCCTCTTTTCGGTAGTCCCGCATCACACCCCCATCCCATCCCGCATTCCGAGACACGTTCTCGGACCATGGAAACTCATTCCATGCACGGAATTCATAAACCTAAATGGTTGTTTAACCTATCCGTTTCAGTTGTCCCTTCCCTTGTTCCTCGAAATTCGAAGGATGTCTTGTCCGACTCTAATTGGAAAGTCGCAATGATTGACGAATATAATGTTCTTATTTATGATAAGATGTGGGACCTAGTACCCTGTCCACCTGATGCTAACATTGTGTGTTCTATGTGGATTTTTAGACATAAAAAATATGATGGTTCTTTTGAGAGGTACAAGGCTCGTCTTGTAGGTGATGACAGGTCTCAACAGGTGGGAGTGGACTGTGATGAAACATTCAGCCCGGTTGTAAAGCCCGCAACCATCCGGACCATCCTCAACATTTCTCTATCCAAGTCTTGGCCCATTCATCAGCTTGATGTCAAGAATGTCTTCTTACATGAGTATCTTCATGAAACGGTATATATGTATCAGCCTATGGGTTTCAGGGATCCTATTCATCCGGATTATGTGTGTCTGTTGCGGACATCGCTCTATGGACTGAAACAGGCTCCTCGAGCATAATACCAGCGGTTCGCCGATTATGTCTCCTCTATCGATTTTTCACACAACAGATCCGATTATTCTCTGTTCAGCTACAACAAAGGTACAAACATGGCTTACCTATTATTGGCAATATTGATATTTCTTCCTTGGGTTTCATTTTACGTAACCCCTGTGTAGGGTATTGGAGAAGTTATACGTAATTGTAGAGGTGATTGTATTTTAGGTTTCATGAAGAATATTTCAAATAGTATTAATACTCAGATAAAATTATTAGCTCTTATGCAGGAACTCAAGTGCAAAGGATAATAATATGATGCTTTTGAAAATCTCCATGGACTCAGCTGAGGTAATAAATTTTATCAACAATTACTATGAATTATAGCTCTATAATTCGTGAATGGAGGTCATGTATGAATAACTAAGAGATCTAAAACTCTCACATAACTAGAGAGAGCAGAACAAGGCAGCTGACCTCAGGAAAAAGGCAAGAAGCAATGATTTAATCATAGTTCCTCTGATATTTGTAAATGAGATAATGTGGGCAGATATACTGTGAACTACGTGTTTAAGGAAAATTTCGGCTTATAATAGTACTTTGATAGCAATCAATGCTATAATCTACACATGGAACAATATTGCTCCCTTATTCTGTAATGAGATTTCTGCGTTATAGTTATAGGTCACTAATTAATAATTATTTTACTAAATAATATTACTTTTGATTTATTTCAAAAATAACAGAATTAGTAACAATTATAGCAAAATATTGTGAACGTGTAGAAGCAAACAGGTTTAGAAACTAAATAATGGCCCTAATTTAATGGATCAGTTTTAATCCTTATTAATTTATTTCTTGGTCTTCGTTCTCCCTCTCATGATTATATTATCACAATATTTCTTAATCAACTGTAAAATAGAATTATTTTTCTTAATAAGTTATATGCCTCTAGCTAGTCTCTTTTTTTTTTCTTCTGGCTGCACTAGCTATTAACATATGTATGTAGTTAAAATATTTTACAAATAAACTGTACTTGAATATAGAATAAGTGCACATTGTAAGTATTATATTACAAATAATATACCTGATTTATCCCTAATATTTTATGTTTATACACGATTTATAATGTATAATCATCACATATATTCATGATTTATTTCTACATAAATATAATATATAGATGGAATAAAAAATAATTAAACATATAGATTTTCTTATAAATATTTCACAAATCTACTGGATATGTGCACAAGCTTTGTTTTCTTCATATTTATGATATATTCTAGTATAAATATTTTATATCTTCGACATATCATAACTATATCATATATTTTGCCAATATTTTGTATATTAACTAACCACGATCATGTGTACTCTCTAAAAATATTACTACTTGTACTATATTTATACTAGATTCTCCCATGCACAGGGCCTCTCAGTCTAGCCATTCTGAACTAGAGTTCAGTGACAATGATGAGACAGAGTTACACTATGTATCATGGCATCAGGATTATAGTTGCTTTGCTGTTGGCACAAGTCGTTGTTGGGATTCTATGGTACTTTATAGAGCAGTACGGGAAGTAATAACCATTACAAATGTTCGAAAGGATAAATAAATGGTCAATCTTCAAAACTGCCGCATGTGTGTTGTGTCTTGAATCTTGATCACCTTGCAAAGCCAATGCTGAGAACTGCCGCAAGTTTGTTGTGTCTTGAATGTTGATATCCTGAAATCAAGAAACAACTAAATCTGGATGGTTATAACGTTGTGTGTTGAGTCGAGGATAACCCTCTATCCTTAAGACAAGATTGCCCCGTATATATGTTTTTACGTTAGCGGGCAATAGTCTCCCAAGATAAAACAACACTTTAATCTCAACACTACAAAGCCAATAGGTTGAGCCTGTCGAAGAAAACAAATATGACTTGACTTGCTGAAGATATGGAATAGGAAGGAAGAGTTTCTCTTTACTCTTCTCTTTTGTCTCTGTGTATATAGTGTGTCTCTGTAGTGTATATCTTGTGTATATGAGGGTGTTTACTCACTGTTTTCCACACGCTTTACTCCTTTGTTTTGTGGTATTTTCGTGACTGTTTTTATGCTGTTTTTCAGTCAGTTTTGTGAGTCTTTTTCGTCTGTTTTCTAGCCTGTTTCTTACTCCTGTTTTGAGCCAAATGAAGCTCAATATATAACATGAGGAGGGGCTGTCCAACAGCCACAAACAAGGTTGTAATGACCCTTAAAGGAGGCCATTAAAACAGCCAAGTAATGGCTATTAAGGCCATTGAAAGAGGTTGCTCACTGCCCAAGTAATGGGCTGTTAATGGAGGAATTAATCAGCCAAATAATGGCTGGTTAATGCTCCAGAAATGCAGTCTAATGGTAGGCAGAAAAAGTCTCCAGAAATTCTGGGGATCAAACTATAAATATTGAAACTTCAGGGACCAAACTGTACATATGAAACTTCAGGGATCAAACTGTACATCTGGCAGAGTTCTCTGATCTAAAAAGATAATATCAGACAGCCCCACATCCCCACAAAACCCGTGAACCCGGAACCAGACGGGACGGGCGCGCGGCGGCGCGCGTGTGGGCTTAGCCTTGAACCCAAGCACATCTAGGTCTTCCCTCCTTTAAACACATGGGATACCCCTTGGGGATCCAAACCCTTTACCACATTAGAGACTTATATAGAGAGCAATTCTTCATATTCCCACCGATGTGGTAGATTTGTCCCACACCACATTTCCATGTCTCAAACACCTTACTTCGTGGACCAATATCTCTTTCATTTCTCAACGAAATTAGACGATTCTTGGCCCTACGATCATCTACTCACTTCATAGATCATGCATGTGCGAAGAGACAAGGTCTCCAACATGCGGAACACTAGTGTTTAATTCATCAAAGATGGGTGGACGCATCTCCCCGCCAAAGACTAATTTCCCACAGTCGTGGCTTTCGTGTATATAACTGTGATCCTTTCAAAGAGACTTTCAGACGTGATCTGAAAAGTGGTGGATTTGGAATAGTAGAGATGTTGTTCCGATGCAATATTTTAGCACTTGTAGGTGCCAAGGCCAACACTCAATACCCACCTAATAAAGTTATTATATGGGATGATCATCAGAGCTGGTGCATAGATGAGTTTTCAATTAGGTGTGAAGTTCGTGCAGTGAAACTAAGACGAGCTTGTATTGTTGCAGTTCTTGAGCACAAGATATATGTCTACAACTTTATGTATCTAAAGCTTCTTCATCAGATAGAGACGGTGGCCAATCTTAGGGGACTTTGCTGCCTCTCACATCATTTAAATACATCTGTATTGGCTTGCCCGGGACTTCGAAGAGGACATGTTCGGGTTGAGCATTTTGGTCTGAATATGACAAAGTTAATCGAGGCACATAATTCTCAAATAGCATGCTTAACCTTGACTATGGATAGACTAATTCTTGCAACAGGAAGCAGTCGAGGAACTTTGATAAGACTCTTCAACACCATGGATGGGACTCAGTTGCAAGAGCTACTTTCTTCTCTCGTATATGAAGAGTTTTGGTAATTAACTAGATATTCAAATGGTTATTGGAACGGATCAACACAAAAGCTGGCTCATTCATTTTGTAGCTTTCTTATGCAGAATTCTCATAAAAATTAGACATTGTCATCAACTATTCATTTTTTTCTGAATTAGTTTGTTGAGTATGGAGATTAATTTAGACATGTTAAAATACATACTTGAAAAAAAAGTTTAAGATCAATAGACATCATATTAAGGTCAGACTATTATTATGTTCACATGTGATTGTATAACTCTTCTTTCTAGTAAAAGAAGTCAAACTTGTGGATGTACCATATGGAAAGTAGTTGGAGTGGTAAGATACTTATTGTCATCTGAACTTAACTTGTAGTCTATTTCATCTCTGATCCTAGCATAAGAAGGAAAATATATATAAGAAGGATACATAGTTGCAAAATGTGAAACAATTTAATGTAAAAGATATACCAAGTGTTAGAGGTATATTAAAGTAGTTGAAAGTTTCCTAATAGCAAGTAAGAGTTTTTTTTATACTTGTTTTTTAGTATAGTATTCTTATAAGATATAAAACCTTTTATTCACATAATAATATGATTATTTACACTAATAAGGATTAATTTAAGTAAGATATTAGCCATATGTTTTCTATATATTACCTTAGATGTTGTTGTAAAAACTTTATTTATTAATATGAAGATTTGAGTAGTTTAATTCAAAATTTTAAAATATATGTGTAAAAAAATAGGCAGTTTTTCTTTCTTTTTAGTATAAATTTTGTATTTTTTTTTTTTGCAATCTTTAATATTGTCTAAAAGAAAATAGAATTATAAAATTCACCATTAAAATTTTGGGTGTCAAAAATTGAGGGCATAAAGCAAAGGCTTTACTAGCATCTTTGAGCTCTCCTAATAACAACTATTCAATATGGTTTGATTCTTACCATCACCTATCCTTAAAAAATATCCATCTGTTTGGCCAACAAATGATTCTGGCCACACATAATGAGGTCTGCTAGATATGTAGTTGATTAAAAAAATTAAATTTTAAATGAAGGATTCACACAATTCAGTCTAAGCATTCATATATAGTTATAAAATTAACATTTATCAATGTCTATAAACGGCAAGAGGAGAGATGAGAATTTCGTCCATGGGTCTCAAAACAAGTAGGCTTTACCAAAGACACTCACAACAGTACGCGGTAGATTCCTATGCTTCTTGGCTGGAAGTCCCTTTTGCAAACATGAAAGAAATAAATGGACATTTGTTTCAATTCCATTTAGGTCAACTACTGGGAAATGGGATGAAAAACTGAAGAATCTCTCCTTTGAGAATTTTTTAGGTCCTTGGATACTCTTCTGAGACAATGTACAAAACATTAACTAAGCTCGTGCGGGGTCCGGGGAAGGCCGGAACACAAGGGTGACTTCTAATTGTCTACAAAATATAAAATGGCATTAATGACCCTTTCTTTGGGGGCCTATTTTTGAGATGTTTTCCTCCACTTTCCTCTTCCATTTAAAGCATGCTTTATATGTGATTCCTTTTCTATATTCGCTTTCCTTTCAGCTAATGGTGACTCTAATACTGAATTTTTATATGTTACCTTTAGCATAGACTGCTTATTCCTTACCTATGCTTTGTCTTAGGTGCGTAGAGAGGTTGACAGAGCGGATATCTATAGTAATGCTCTATCACCAAATGTTCAGTGGTTGGTCGTCTCAAGCGACAAATGTACGATCCATGTATACAGCCTAAGAGTACGTGTTGTTGGGGAGGATGCTGCTATTAGAACTCCAACATTATTGTGTTCAAACTCATCATCTTCTCTTGATGCACATATTTCTCCAAGTACTGAAGCCAGCCCTGGTTCATCATTTTCTTTCATGAAAGGTGAGTGTATTACGAAATTAGGCGTGCAACCCCAATTGCATGTATATTGTGCCTGATAACCAACCTTTAGGATCTCTCTACAGTTTTTACTTGACAACAATAATGACATTAATAGGATTAGCCGTAGTGTTATTAACCGATTTTGTAATGATACTAAGTGCCAACTATGATAAGGTTTATTGATTGACTTCTAAAACCGATTTGATATTCTCACAGAACTTTACCTTTTGTCCATGGTGAGGTGACTGTCAAATTTTCTGCTGGAACCGTTCTAATTTAATTTCTTTTTTGAATACAAATTTTCAGGAGTTTTGCCAAAATACTTTAGCTCTGAATGGTCATTTGCTCAATTTCACTTGCCAGAATGTACGCAGTACATTGCTGCTTTTGGTACTCAGAACACCATTGCTACTGCTGGCACTGATGGAAGGTACTAAACACTCTTCTTTCTGGCTCAATATGTTATTCTATTGCAACGTTAGTCTCTGTTTAACCTTTTGCCATATGTTCTTTTAACACTTTGGGTGGAGACTGGATTTGAGTAGATAAAAAAGGGCGTAAGAATTTAGCATTGATGCCCCCCACCCCCCAAAAGAAAAAAAAGTAACAATCTTATTATTAGTGTAAGGTATTCTGCTTTCTGGCATTAGCACTAACCATTTCCGATAGCCGGTTCTCATTTATCTCACCGTTTGTTGGACTTCTGTCAGTTTCTATAGGTGCAGCTTCGATCCTGTAAATGGAGGAGGAATGGTACAGCACGAATATGCCCGCTTTCTGAAAACGGAAAGTAGGCCAAGATAGTTCTGTTTAAAAAAAAAAAGTACTTTCCTTGTAAATAAATCTCAGGTTTTACTCTATTGTGAAAAGAAGGGAAACAAACACCAGTAAATAAGGTTATGTTTGCCGATTAATGTGTATGTAATGGCTCTCTCTATAAAAAGTTCAGATTATCTGCTGTGTTTTTTATCTGTATGATACATGGAACTGCTGCATCATCATTTCTGTATATTACTGATTGATTTCCCTGTACTGGATTTCTCTTAAAGGTGGTGTCTTGTTCACAAATATCCAGTGTTTTACATACTTGTTCATTTAATTGTGCTTTTTGTGACAGCTAGATGTTACTAGGTATCGTTTCCAGTTCAATAGGTTACACATCTCTGCACTAAGTTGGCACTGATGTTTTATGACTTTGTACAAGTTTTACCAACTTTCATTTTCTGATAGAAGCGATGGTTGATAACGCTTGATTGGCAGTGGCTTAGTCTCACTTCTGGATTTAAGAACCAGTTGATTACTTTCAATAAGGATTCTTTTTTGAAAATGCTGCAGTTGACCATCGATTGTGTAAAAAAAGTATTTCACTTGTATCACATAATGGACACAGCTCTAACGTTGAAAAATGACCTAACTTGCTTTCGGACCTTTAATGTCTTTTTAGTCTATTGGCCTATGTGAACCATTGGCGCTTTTCCGCTCCTACACCAAGAGTGAGGATTCAAGTCATTCAACTACATTAAAGGTGGAGAAAACTATATGCAATCCCCAGATTTCAATTAATATATTCGTCACATTTTTCTTGATATTTGAGGGGTCAATCATGAAAAAGAAAAACATTGGTGTGATGCTAAAACAAGCTGTCAAAAAGTAAACCCACAAATTGGACACAGTGATATACCGGCACAACACCAACACTTCATTTCCATTAGCTTTTGTATGATACATGGAATGATGGAATATACTAGGGTATTTAATTTCTCTCAAATTGAAATGATGGTGAGGATCAGTACAGGCCCGAAAAAGAAACAAAAATTTTAATCCTTGTGGTTAAATTCTGTGAATTTACATAACTCCACACGGACGTTTTTCTGTATAAACAAAGATGAAGCACAATATATATGTACTTATAAGTTATATTGCATCATGAAGTCCTCTCATCCCACTAAATCCTCAAAGAAGCTGCATCAACCACTTTTTACGCAACGTCCTCATGGCGATGTTATAACTCGGTAACTGACCAAGTTGAGGAGAATGCTATTAGCAGAGGAAGATATTTGCTCTGTTGTAACATCAACATTTTCTTTTCTTTTTTGAGAATGGTAACAGAGGTGTAACATCAATGTTAGAATAACTGGAATAAGAGGCTAGTTGATCCATCTCCAAAAGATGTTAGATCACCAGGTCTGACCAAGGCTCTACACAAAGGGCAAGTTCTTTCTCTTTCAAACCTGAAACTTGGTGATTAGAAGATACTAACCGTTAGCACAATACAAAAGGCTTTTTTAGCATTTAGAAATAAAGCAGATGATTAAAAAGATCATATTTTTTCTCAAAAGGAAGTGGGAACACAACAGAGATTAAACAGTTCCTACTATATAAATAACATGTGCGAACACAGGCGTTCTCTCCTTTTCCTTTGTGGTTTACCTTTTGGGCTTTAGTGTTTGCTGAGTTGATCGGCCAGATTTGCCAGTAGCAACATTAATGGACCAAAATTAAATCAGGACAAAGTTGATGGATCATTTTAGTAGGAAACCCAACAAAGGAAAATGAGAAGACCTATTTTCTAAATCTTTTCTTTCACAACTATATTCCTAAAATTGATTATGGAACAAAAGGAACACTCACTGAAGAAAAACTAATCACACTGCCAGAGGAAGCACAAAATAATTCGATCCAGATAGGAAGAGCAACCAACTTATAAGGAAAAAGAAAAAAAGAAAATGCACGTATAATACTCCATGATCTGCACTAAAAGCTGTAGCAAGAAGAAGCATATCTCCCAATGGATCTTTTTTTTGTTTTTTGGAGAAGTGTCTCCTGATGGATCATTCAAGTAGTGAGCAGGATTGTTTGGAATTCTCATTCACTTCCCCTCTCAGAATGATATGTAAATATCACATCAAACTACTCTACCGGAATTTTTATTTCCAACTAATAGCAAGAAAAACGATCTAGACATCCACCGATTATATTTTCCAACTTTCTCCCTGTTTCCAGTGAATTACTTGAATAAGATCTACCTCATCTGCAACTGCGAGATGATACATACATTAATTACCTATGTCGAATACAGAAATAGTTACACTCTTGTTACAATACTCAAATTGTTGATGATTGACCAAAGGTGGTATGGTGTAAATGAAACTTCATTGATGAATTTCATGACAGGGTAAGCAGTGAATTCAGTCAAATCAAATGAGATACTGCCAGTGCAATGAGATATAGGTTCCAAATAAAACAGAAATATCCTTCTACTACCAGCTCCCCGTATAGTAGGTGTAGAATGCAATATCTACTGAAACTGAACTTCAAAACTGAAAATGACAGACGTCTCAACCACACCTTTTTACCCTTCGAGGGCAAGATGAGTTCATTTCTGATACATTATATACTTCAACCAAATTAGGGACTGAGAAGCAAGTATATTTTTTATCAGAGAAGTTCCTTTGGAAGCAAATTACAGTTACTGAGAAGTTTTTTAGGTGGATACTGGTCATAGCAACTAGTTCAGAAAATTCCAAAGGGCTCTCAAATACACAATTACAAATGCAACAATGCCAATTTCAGCAAGTCAAGTTCTTTCTGGACATTGCTAAGTCACCATTAAATATTACAGTAGGCATTCCCTTGGTTTAATGGCTAACTATGGCCTTCACCAGCAAGATGTGGTAGGATCGACACAAATGCTGGTCACAGTTTAGTGCACTTGTGACATTTTTCTAGAAGCAAAATGCTATAAAGCATTTGGTAATGGATGTTGACCACAAAGAAAAAGAACATATACACATGAATTTTAGTTTAAGTGTGTGGGCATCTCATCAAAAAGTTTAAACTATTAGAAAGAAGACACTTATATTTATTTAGTACATTTTCTACACGCTCCTCATAGGAGGCGGGTCTTAACTCACTTTTCTTGGGCGATTGGCACTGAAACTCAAACCAGGACTTTTGACTACCCTGGCACCAATCTCTACAATTATTGTAAGGATCTATGAGAAATTGCAGATATGATGGTATCTAATATTATGACTTAGATTAGGTAGATATTATACTCTATTAATCATGATGATTTTAAGTATAAGAAGATCAAGTTTTTTATTAAGACATCGGTCGCCATAGGGAGAAAGGCACCTGTGATCCTAGACCTAGAGAGAAGGATGTCCAATCATTGGGAGATGAGCGGTTGGCTGCCAAGAGAGAAACAATGCCTAACGGATGTAGGAGGAGTGGCGCCAGAAAGGTCGACGATTAAGTTAGCAGTGCCTGATGAGTCATTGTAGAGATGAATAGCACTGGTAGCTGGAGAGATGAGACGTGTCTGCTGCCTAAGAGAGGAGTGGCTGAGGTATCATCGGAGAGAGGAGTCTAGCCAGTTGCTGCACAGGAGAGCAGTGCCTGAATGATAGGAGCCACGCCTAAGGGTCGCTAGAGAGAGGAGCAGTGCCTAAAGGGTCGCTAGAGAGAGGAGCAGTGCCTAAAGGGTCACTAGATAAGAGCAACACCTGAACAATTGTCAAAGATAGGAGCAACTGCACCGACCATCTCAAAGAGGAGGAACAACTGAATGGTTGTCCCAGAGAGTAGAGACATGGATCATTTTAGAAGCTACATCGAACAACGAAAGATAGAAGAGTGTTTAAATTTATACATGTCTAGATTCACCCAACTCCGATAAGAAAATACTACACATAGGATAATCTGTATTTAATTAAGAATATATATACCTCACTTGTTAGGCATAGAAAATGGTTATTGTATGTAACTTCCGACTCCTACATAATGAGTTCCTCTAGTATATTGTTTGTTATACAAATTTAACAAGAAGTTTCCTCTTCTATTTTCACACATCAAATAGAGGACCTCATGCAGCAAAGTGCAATAGAAACACTAACCATTCTGAGACACAGTCTTCACAAAAGATGTGTTTGCAACGCAATAAAATTGGTGTATTCATCTTCTCTTGGCAAATAGCACATAGATCACCAGCTGCATTTACCTGGTTGAAACAAAAAAGACAGGATTACATGACAGTTGCAAAAGAAAGCTACAAGGAAAAGGAAACATGTCTAATTAAGTAATTCTCTTCCTCGCCAAAAATGAGCGATAATATGCTTACTGCTCAACCCATATAAGTAACTATAAGAACACAGGAGTTTATCTTTAGAGCTTCTATGACAGAGTAGTAGCTGATAGAAAAAGGACCCGTGAATATAAGGATACACCATAAGAGTGGATCTTTATGTCATTTATAGCTCCAAATCTAACTTCACTTTAATGTTGCGTTAGCTAATTTATGTCATACAGGTATATCAGTCAGTATATTAAACTAGGGATCTCTTCAGATTGCTTCTAGCTGAAATTAAGCAACTGTCACGAAACACCCAAACTTCTTTTTTTATAACCTTAGTGTCCCGCGCAGCTTGCGCACCTCAACTAATTCCAAGGGGTACCTACCACCTACCACCAGCACAGGTAACGAGTAACCCGGTCCACCAAGGCTTGGACAGGTGGGAAGAAATCACCAAGTTTTTTTTGCCTCTGCTGGGATTTGAACATGAGGCCTCATGGTTCTTAATACACTTCATGACCACTCGGTGACACCCTTGGGTGCCACGAAACACCCTAACTTCTGCTCAGAAACTATTGCATTTGGTAGTTCCAATCATACTTTCCACTGCCTTGACCTAGAAACCAAGCAAAGGGTACAGTTGTATGAATGTAAATTGTCTTTACATGAGATAGGTTAAAAACTAGAGGGGGTCCAGATCTTTGGTGTTTACTACATGTCTGTATAAAAAACTGAGTCAACAGTCATTTAGAGGTTGAACCAACATTATCAATTAGGAAAACAATGGTTGAGTAGCGTAAAGATAGGAAACGAAACAAAGAGCGCAAAAAACAAAGAGGTTATAGCCTTGTAGGACACAACTGATTAATGTTGGCAACTCAACTCCTGAGCTTACCAAAAAGATACAGTCAATCTGTACAGGATAAAGTTGCTACAAGGAAGTGACACTGAAATTTATTATCAGACCAAAGAAAAACAAGGAGATAATAATCTCAGCACATTACCCTCACTCTCCATGAAGAGGATAATGAATTTCTCTCCCACCTCATACAAGTATATGTTTTAATTTTAGTGCAGTGATTTATCATAAATGTAACTGTTTCTAACTGTAAAATAGACCATAAACTTTGCAAGCCAATCACAAAATGATACCTGTTCAGGTGTGGCATGTGACCCGTAATGGATATCCTTAATCGACAGTGCCTTCAAAGCAGTAAAGAATGACCGAACCTGCAGACGAGAAACTAAGTGTGCTGTAGAGCTAACCATGTCAAAGTTGTATAAAAAGATCGTGCGGGTGCAGAGGGTGGGGGGCACAAGAGAAATTAGCTCCAGAGAGACCTTACCTTCTCAACAACTGATGTAAGCTTAAACGTTAAGTACAATCCAGTTATCAGTGATGAAAAAAGGCTTCCATAATCTTTGTTGAGAAAGAACCTATACCAGACAGGAGTTGGTACTACCGCACGGTATAGGAGCAACATATACTCGACCAGAGTCAGCAATTGGCCCTAACAGACCAATCAAATTCAGTGTTCTTTGCTAAAAACTTTTAGAGGCAATCAATAAATCACCAGATAAAACATCGGCCTCGTAGTATACCTGTCTGCGGAAATTGTGGCCCCTGCCATTCTTGTAATACATAAGCAGCACCAACTTCAAAGCCATTGCTGCCTGCCGCACCATTGTATCTGGATGTAAGAATTTAGGAGAAGGTGAGGACCGATACTCCTTTCTATTAGAGATCTAGAGTTAGGGCATTGTACCCAAAAAAGATGAAGATAAATAGGTAGATTTATTAATAAAACCTTAAGCCCTTTTTCTAAGAGTACGTCCGTCTATACTGGAAGGAAATGTCAGAACAAAATATAGAGAGAAAATCACTCCCTACATGGCAAACAATGAAAGCATAAGGGGCACCTGAAGTAGGGTTTGGCAAAAATAAAGTTCGTCCGTTGGCAACTTTTAGGATCTCTTTATGATTTCATCAATAACTTTTTTCACAAGGTAAAGATTGTAAAAGGGAAATTCCTGGTAAAATTTCATAAATAGATTTCTTTCTTCTCCTTTTTACATTCCTTCATTTCAATGGGACTTGGCCCTAAGCTGAGGGGTTTCTCTTCTTTTTATTATTGCAGTAAATTTCCTATCTCCCAAACACTCAAGTAGGAAAACAGAGAAAGGGCATGTGAATATAATTTGAGGGAACCTAGAATGATCAGAACCCAAAGAAATTTCCGAGCTTAAGCTGCCGCTTCATAAAAGCACTCTGATTTAATATTTTGGTGCATTTATTCCTGTAATAACAAGATATTGGCAATCTTTTTAAGGTGACCAGAATGTGTATAGCATAATAACTGTTACGGGCTGCCTTCGATATGTCTGCCGCTGACACTAAAGATGAGTCAGCCGGTGACATAAAAAAACATGCATAACAAAGAGTACCAAAAAGCATTTCAAAAGCCATACCATTTACCAGGATGATGAAAATAGCATGCCAGAAAGGTGGGATAACCTTCGGAGGAACCATCAGTAATGGATAAAGAAGATCATCTTTGCGATTCCACCAGTAGATTCCAGTAATATGAAGCATAAACACCAGAAAGTAACCAAGGAGGACAGTGATCTTTCTCTCCCCCTGCAAATGTGGGTACTTCATTATGACCAGATTCTGAGTCATCTTTAATCTTTTTATCGAGCTTCAAGGAGGAAAAGTGCTGCACATCAAGTAACACTAAATAACACTTAAAATGGAGCATAATGTCACCTTTAAAGCTGTCTGCTTTCGAAGAATGTCATTTGACCTGAACATGAAGGCCGTGATCCAAATTACGACAAAGAAACCTGCAAAACAATAATTAGAAAATGAAATGGAGGATTTATTCAGCTGTAAAGAAAGTTCGCATGATATATGTAAAGAATCAGACTTCTAACAATTAAATAGGAATAGTAAGTGCCAATATAAAGAAAGTGATCCATATCTAAAAGAATCAATTGACAGCCAGCTTCATTTATGCAGTACTCGTCAATCTTTATCAGGCACCAAGTTATTTATACTATCAGCAACTTTACTTCATTAACATGCATCATAATGCACTAGTCTCCATGACAAAGCTGAAAAGTCATCAATTGTTCTATAATTTTTTTGTACTCGTTTAATAAAACTAAGGATTAATAGATAATCCACTTTAATCATATACTCCTTCCCGTTTTTCTTAAAACTTCATTTAAGATTAATTGAAAGCTTATCTTGCTTCAGTATACATCACCTTGGGGAATGTAATACTGACTATTTCAGATTTCCAACGACAAAAACAGACAATGCCATCAAACGTCTCAAGGAGAATGTTCATCAAGATGTTATCAATTATCATATAGCAGAAAAAGACAGGTGAGTAGACATGTCATAGGAAATAACATAATGCCTTTAACAATCTTTTCAGCGATCCACATTTTCCAAGATTGCACCAGCTAAGAAGGTTCTATATTTTTTAGGAGTCTTTTAGTTGAGAATATGTTTTAGCCATGTTAGCGTGTTTACTTTAGGTCCTATGTTTTCTGGGAGTCTCTTAATCCTGTTAAGAGATTTATATGCTGGTACGAGACATAGAGAACTCCTAGTACTTTTTACTTTTATTTTTATTGTGTGTAATGTTGGTATGAGACGAGCTTAAATGGAACAATATGGACACTGAGGATTCTTATAGCTGATCCCAACTTGCTTGGGATTCTTATAGCTGATCCCAGCACTCCTTAATCTTAACCTTCTCATTTCACTAGCCAAACAACATCATCCTAAATTCACCAAAGTTTATGTAACGAATGGTAACATGAGCTTCCAGTGTAGTATGTCTATACAGTTTCCATCTGTTAGAAGTGCCACAACAGTAGTGGGATGGGCAATTAGTCTCCTTATATGTACTTGAACAATTCTCTCCTTATAAGTTAGCTTTTGGGGTTGAATTAGGCCCAGGATTCAAGATTCAAGATTCAAGATTCATTCTTTACATGATATTAGAGCCAAGGCCCATCATGCTTCTTTGTTCACCGATGTTGGGCCCCATATTATATTGTCCATGCTCTAGTTAACCAGCTCTGGGCGTGCGGGGGTCGGTGGAGTGTTAGAAGTACCACAACGGTAGTGGGATGAGTAATTGGTCTCCTTATACGAACTTGGACAATCTTCCATTCATAAGCTAGTTTTTCGGTTTGAGTTAGTCCCAAGATTCATTCTTTACACCATCAACTATAGTTTTTTCAATAACTGAAAAATCTGTGTCTTTCTATACTTCGCACATACACAAGATGAAAGTTGCGGAGATGAGGATGCTGAGATGGACGTGTGGGCATACAAGGAGAGATATGATTTGAAATGATGATATCCGGGATAAAGTGGGAGTGGCCTCGGTGGAGGATAAAATGCGGGAAGCAAGGTTGACATGGTTCGGGCATGTGTAGAGGAGAGACACGGATGGCCTAGTGCGTGTGAGAGGTTGGCTATGGACGAGTTCAGGAGGGGTAGAGGTAGGCCGAAGAAGTATTGAGAAGAGGCGATTAGACAAGATATGACGCAGGTGCAACTTACTACGGACGTGACCTTAGATAGGGGGTTATGGATGACACGGATTAGGGTAGAAGGGTAGAAGGGTAGCAGGTAGGCGAGCGTAGTCCTACTTACGCTTACAAAATTATAGTTGTAGTGTTATTACTGTAGGCCGATTATCCTATCACACTTATAGGCACAATATTATTTTATAATCCCCTGTAGCTTAGCTTGATTTCTGCTACTATGTGTTCTTTAGTGTACTTTGTTTATCTTATTTAGTTATGTTAGTTACCGTTTCCTGTTGTTAGAATGCGTTACCATGACGTATTTCGATTTTGTTATCAGCATGTTCATATTGTCCATACTGCTTTAATTCCCTGTCTGAGTCTGACCATTTCTCTTACTTTGTTTTGCCTTGCTTGTAATTATGCTTTGTCTTGAACCGAGTGTCTCCCGGAAACAACCGCTCTACCTCTACCTACCAAGATGGAGGTAAAATCTGCGTACACTCTACCCTTCCCAGACCCCACGTTGTGGGATTTCACCGGGTATGTTGTTGTTGTTGTTTCTGTCTGTTATATTTAGTCCCAAATATTTCTTTGTATCCTCATATTGTTTGTTAGGACAATGAGGCCATTTCCACATGACTTGGGTTCTCTTTTGCAACGTACAAATACCTTGCTTGTACAGATTTGGAAGATGTCAGGAATTCTCAATTCCTTTTCATTTTCTTTGCATTCTTCTTTTGAGTTCAATTTTCATTTGATCTTTTATTTCACGATTCACACCCTTATTCATTTTGAGTTTTCTTCTTAGCATTTGCTACATAGTTAACTAGCTTAGCTCATTACTGCTAATCACATCCTTTCTCAATAGTTGCTATCAGTTCCAGTTAGTAAAATATCAACTTCAATTCTTTAATCACTACTACTACAACAACAACAACATGCCCGGTGCATTGGGGTCTGGGGAGGGGATGTACGCAGACCTTACTTGTCTCCCATCGACTCTCATCTCAAAAGAAGTGAAATTAAAGCAGGATTGAAAGTAAAACAATGACAACAAAACAGCAAGATGAACAACGCAAATGAAGCAACATGTACTAGTAAAAATTGAAACTAAGCGAGTACTAACTAATACTACTCTAAATAATGAGAAATTCTTTACTATGAAGTAATAAAACATTGCTCAACTCCAAATAGCATTAGGGGAAAATTTAAAAGAAGAAAAAGGATATACCTTGCAAGTGCTGGCGGATGAAAACAACCAAGAGGAGCAAAGTAAATGGAAGAAACTGCTCAATCCACCTTGCAACCTGATGTATATCATACCTTTGATATGATGAATCCCTATTATTATTCCCATCACCTCCTACCGTAGACCCCTCCACACTCGAACCACTCTCCTCCCTTTCCCCACCACCACCATCCATCACCGACCCATCATCAACCCGATCATTCTCACCCGACCCGACTATCCTAATTGAAACTTCCCCATTACTACTATTACCAACACTACCGTCACTATTATCAGGAATGAGTGATTCTGATTCCGGGTTATCGGGTCGGGTACGGAGCAAACCGGAGTATTCAAGGAAAGTAGAAAGTGGGTATCGGAAAACCCGAAGAGGAGTTAGATTAACTCCAAAGGTTCTTGAATTTGAAGTGGTTGGAGATGATGAATTTGGGGTTGAAGTCTCCATCAATAGAAGACTCCTGAAAAAGGAATAATAAGAGTAACAGTATTAATGAAAGCAATGTATATATAGGGTTCTTGTTGATAAGCAAATTTTCTGACACACAAAGAATCGGGAGGAGGAAAATGGGAAAGAAGAAAAGTCAGATGAGTGAGAAAGCTAACTTAAGGTCGAAGAAAGAAATATTAGAGGAAAATAAGGCTGTCCACTGGGCCGGGCCCATCCCGACCCGATCCCTTTAAAAAATAGTAGCGGGATTCGAACTTTGAATGAGACTAGGGCTCATTCCGCCGTCCTGATCCCGCCCCGCCCCGCCCCATCCCCCGACCTGCCCCTTTGCAAAAACAGTCGTTGCACAACGGTCAAATTTAGATTTTGGCCGTTGTGCAACGTCTATAACTGTCATTTCCCCCCCCCCCCCATAAATCTCCTACCCCTTGATATTTATTTTTAACCCCTAAATTAATATATTTACACTTTAACCCTATTTATCAACTATAAATACCTCATTTTTCTCACAAATCTTCCTATCATCTTTCTGCAAGTCTACATTGCCTACTAAATATTTTATTTTATTTACTTATTTATATCAAAGTTCAAAAATTGTGAGTAAAGTTGACAACTAGCTTGAAGATCATCCATCGAGCAAAGTTTTAATTTTCAACATTGATTACACGCCGATGTTACGTCGGTGTTTGGTACCTTCGTTCCTTCTTTAAATTATTGTTACTTAATTTTAATTATTATACTTAATTTTATTATCTTAAATTATATATTTGCATAATTATAATGAAACGAATTAAACGTTTTATTTATGGTAGGGGTAACAGGGTTAAGGGTGCATCTTCTAGTAATCCTAATTACGATGATTTCACCCATTTAGATGAAACTAATTTTTAAATATTAATATTAATACACTATTAGATCATGAAGTATATTCTGCATATGAACCAGACTTTAATTTAGAAAATGAATTAGAAGATAATTTAGATAACACACTCACTAGTGCACCTCTACCTCAGGCTCAGACTAAGTCTCAGCTTGAAACTCAAACTGGAATGACTCATATTCCCCTAGTATGAGTTGAGGCCCAAGTCAACGAAAATTAAAATCACTTGCATGAGATTTTATTGATAGAGACATTGATAATCAACTAGCTAGATGTAAAATTTGTCAAGTAGTTTATAAATTTAAAACCGGAAAAGGTCAAGGTGAGACGGGAGGTTTAATAAGACATGTAGAAAACTCTCACAAAGCAAGGTATAACCAATACTTGGCTGAAAAACTGGGTGTGCCAATGCCTTTTGAGTCAGGACAAGGTTCACACAGTGTCCCCGACCAAGTACATGGTCGAATTAACCCGATGACAGGGGAAATTATAGGTCCTAAATATGATAAACGCAAAGATAGGGAAAATATAGCAAAACTAGTTGCGGTGGAGAGTTTGCCTTTTTCATTTCCTTTCTCTCTTGATTTTATTCATTACATTAGAGAAACGTATAATCTTATTTTTAACGATTTTTCTAGATCAACTGTTAGAAGAAACGTTTTTAAATTTGTAAATGAATATCAACAATATTTACGTTATGCATTATATCATTTTAATGGCAAAGTGACTATCACTTATGATATAGGCCGTAGTACGTTCACGATAATGATTATTTAACTGTAACATGTCATTTGATAGATCAGACTTGGTCTATGCAAAAACGTATTTTAGCATATAGATATATTGATGATAGGCACACTGGATTATTTATTGCAAGAAATATTCATAAAATTTGTGAATATTATGGAATAACTGATAAAATTATGACTGTTATATTAGATAATGCTACTTCTAATGATTATGCTGTAAACCTATTAAAAACTCGATTAACTCTATCTTTTCCCGATAATTTTCATATAAGATGTGCATGTCATATTTATAACTTAGTTGTAAAGAATGGCCTAAAACTTTTTGAAAATATTTTTGATAAAGTACAATTTGTTATAAACTTTATTTTTAAAGGTAATAAAATACAAAGACGCAAATATTATAAAAAAACTTATCATGATTGTGGATTACCTTATAGAAAAATTGCAGAAGAAGTAGCGACTATGTGAAATTCTCTGTATGAACAACTACTTGTTGCTCACGAGTATAGAAGACCTATAACTTTATTATTTAACGGTCATATTCAAAATTCAAGGGATATGCTTGTAGATAATGATCAAGATTTTTTTTAGAACTTATTGAATTTTTAGAGAAATTTTTTCTACCTACTAAAGAATTTTTTGGTATTTATTATCCGACTATTTCAACTATGTTATTTTATATAACTCTAATATTTTTGTTACTTAGTGAATATATGCAAAAAACATTTTACGCTCTATTTATTAAAAATATTTATAAAATTTAAAAAAAATACTTTTTTCCTATTCTCACTATTTATATTATTGGTTCTGTATTAAATCTGACTATTAAAGTAAACGGTTGTAAAGCACTTGTTGAAACGATTTATGAAAGTATATAAATACTTCCACCCCCCAAGTCCAACAGACCCAAATAAAGAACCAACTCACGAACCAACTAGAAAAGAAGTTACATCTAGCATACACACTGAATCCATATATATATATATATATTTATATTACCAAGTTCAAAGTGCAAATAATCAATCGGCTTCTGTACCATCTTCTTCTACTTCGTTGCAACCTTATAAAAGACATGATGTTTCTGCCTCAAGTATTCAAGGTCTTAGAAATAGAATGTATAGTGGTTCACCTTCTTCACAAATTAGTGAGTTTGATGTTTATGTCTTTAGGGTGTTGTACCGTACGAAACAATTGTCAATGAAGGTGGACGTGAAGACTTGCTGAGATATTGGAGGGAGAATGAGAAGACATTTTCGACACTAACAAAGATGGCTCGAGATGTGTTGAATATTCAAGCGTCATCAACTGCTTCGGAAATCATTTTTTCTGCTGGAAGGTTTCAAATAGGAGAGCATAGACACTCATTGGCGGGAGACAACTTGAAGATTGCATTTTTATTCAGAGATTGGATTAGAGCAGAGCATAGAAAGTGCGGTCAACCAGATATCAACGAAGAAGACGATTATAACTACAACAAAATCTCATCTGAGGGAGCAGGAAGAGACGTCGAATAATTTGACCAACAACTTCCAATTCCGACAAAAGATCCTCAAGAGATTGTGGGGGAATTAGAAAGAGTATGGTTGACTATGTAATTTTTTTAATGTCAATTTTACTATGTGATTTGCAACTTTTGAACTGCGAAATAAAGTTGCAATTTTGAAATTGTATTATAAAAAAAATTATATTTCTATTAAATAGTATAACAGGCACGAAAACAACCTTTAGATATTTTTATTCACTATCTTGTTCAATTATTTAAATATATATATATATATATATATATATATATATATATATATATATATATATATATATATATATATATATAAAATTAAGTGTAAAAATCCCCAAATCCATAACTTGACCCGTCCCCCAAATCCCGACCCTCTTCGTGGGATGTGGGGCAGACAGGACCTCTTCCCGTCCCACCTATCCCGGCCCGCCAGTCCCTTCGGATTCCAATCTCGGCCACCCTACCCATCCCGCCGGATCCCGCCCCGCCCCGTCTCGCCTCGACCCGACCCACTGTCCACCTCTAGAGGAAAACGGGGAAGAAAGAAAAAAACTATCCCCCTCCTTACTTTCATTTTTAATACTTTCTAAAAGTCTAAAAAAATATCTCTTTCTTTTTTTTACAACTCTTTTATTCCTACTTTCACATGGCTTGTTGAACACCATAAGATTAAATAACATCTTGATACATTCTACATATCTTTAATTAACAATAAGAAGATTTAAAAATCTTCATTACTTTCTTATACTCCATACTAAGTCAAAACCAGATAAATATTTTAAAACGAAGAAAGTATGTACTTTTCTGCCTCACACAAATGAGTGAATTTCTTTTTATTTCATAAATTAATACACCTCGAATTTGTGGGTAAAAACTAAAAACTTATTGCACCACATATTTATATCAAATAAGTGGTATATGTAAATATTTATCGGTACAAGGAATTTATATCAAACTAATAATTGCATGATATGCGTTTGAATATACATAATTATCACTTTATTATAATTAATTAATGTATATATTCATTTTACCCTTCCCAGACCCCACGTTGTGGGATTTCACTGGATAGGTTATTGTATTTGTTTTATTAAGTCAATTAATTGTGGCAATGTGAATCATGATTTGATATATATACTTGGTGGGTAAATATATATTACTAAAATAGATAAAAATAAATTATCCGTATCATGTATTTACATCGGATGAAAACATTGTGGGTAAATTTTTATCCACTTTAATTAATTGAAAGTTAAAAGTGTTGAGTCATATATTACAAGAACCAAAATCAGAATTTATCAACAAAAGTCACTGGGCACGCAATTATCGTGCGACCTTAAGTTTTATAAATCCTCCATCAAAAGAAAAGAATACAAAGTGAAGGTGCACTTGACCTTTCAAAGTGATGTTGCGATGATTCATATAAATATAATAAATGTTAAGACATGACAATGAGCTTATAATAAAATTTATGAAGCACGTACAATGATTAGTCCATTCCTTAAAAAGAATGTGATTTGTGATAAGTATCGTGAATGCTCGGTCATTCTTTGAACTTTAAAAATGAATGCGGCAAGATGTGTTAAAATTGTGGATCAAGATGTACTCATGTATGATTGAATAAATATCACAATTCTCTCTTTACAGGAAGTTTGAGAAAAATAAAGAAATTTTATATTAGCATAAACTATATCTGATCACGTACCTTTAGTACGTTACAAATATGTTAGTATATTTGATATGAACTACCAAAGGGTGAAAGCAAGAAATAATTCTTGCCTATAAAGATTTTTATCCATGATCAGAATAAATATTATTGTGTGGCCCTATAAATTTGTCATTAATTGCGCACCTTTGGTACGGCAAAAATATTTTGCCAACTCTTATAAAAAAAATTATAGAAGGCAAAACTAAAACAAGAGACTGGTCTTGCCTATAATGATTTTGACCATGGCAATAATAACATGATTTTTCTCTGTGAAAGAGACATTCACCATATGAATTGTGTCATAATATAGTTGGTATTACAATTGAGAGATCCGAAAAAGCTAATTAATTTGTTACTGTCCGGAGAAATAAAATTATTCATAATTCAATTGGTCCATCACAATGCACAAAGATGAGTCCCCAAATAAGGTTGGGGTTATGTTCGATTTCCTAACATTCGGAAGATATATGATTAGCAACTGGAAAAAATATATATGTAATTAATTATCATTGGTATGATACTCGTTAGATAATTCAAGTCAATTGTCAGCCACATTTGCTGACACAAAAATAAATATTATATTCCAGCTGTAAATGTTCCAATTAGAATCAGTTGTCTTTGGAGGCCAAAGTCTATGACACGTCTGAAGAGTGCTAGACTAATCAGTTCCAAAGATAAAACTCCTTGAAGAAGGGGAGGATCAAACTATCACAATAAGGAGACAAGTACTCTAGAAGAGCAACACGATATAACACTTCATAAATCTTAAAAAAAGGTTCTAAGTACCTAAATTCCTGAATTTGTTTAAGCGAATCTCATAGGATAGAAGAACTCTGTTTAGAATGCTGTCATTCTTTGGAAGCAGTGAGTACATCTGCGATTTGAACTTACGTGATACTTGAAATTGTTATAAGGGACAGAACAAAGAAAGTGGGAGTAGTCAGAGAGGCCTGAAACCATTTGGAGGACCAAACGGTCATTCGAAACCGGCGCACCAATGTTGCGGAGTTGGTCCGCCAATTCTTTCAATCTTTTGCAGTAGGCCGAAACGTTAGGGAAATCTTCCATATTGACGTGGGAGAAATCCTGCTCAAGAGTAACAGCTCTAGAATTCTGATTATCTTGGAATATATCACGTAATCTATCCCAAGTTGCCTGCGCCGTAACGTCAGGTTCTATAATCGTTTGCAAAAGGTCGGTAGAAATTATGGAATATATCCACTGAAGGACGGTAGCATCAAGAGTCGTCCACAACTTAGGATCACCCTCGCGTTTTGGCACCTCCGTATCCTCAGGAGCCGCGGGAATTATGTGACGGATGACTTGATGCGAGCGTGCGTGAATTTTGAACAGTTCGGCCCACGTCGTATATTTGACATTTTCTATTTCAAGAACAAGAGGGATGTTATTCTTAATGTTAGAAACTGTAAGGGCAGGATGAAATGTGTTCCGTGATGTAGACATATTGATAGAACAATATGTGATTGAGGGATTTGGAAGAAAGAATTTGAGAGCGGAAGAAGACGCAGAAACCGAGGATAAACTCTCGGATTTGCTGGCCGAAGAACAAGAATTTTGGGAGAGAAAAAATTTGTTTGACCTAGACTTCTGATACCATGAAAGAAATAATCCCTTAATTATTTTCATTGATTGAAAGACTATATATACAAGTTACATATTTCCATAATAGGAGAATCCTATTCCTATTCTACTCCTAAAACCTTATTCTACTTGGATACTAAATATACATTTATGGTAATACAAATATTATGGTAAGTGTACAATACTAATTACATTATAACATTACCTAAACTAGGATACTAAATACTACCTAAGCGACACGGCACAAAGGGGAAAAATCCGAGAGCCACGATAGCCAAATATACACATGTATATCGTGTGTATATTGTGTATATTTAACAATATATATTGTATCTCACTATATGTATGATGTATTTTTGGTGTATGTTTGGTAGATGTTGGGTGTATATATGTTTATGGCATGTCATAAGTATCACTGTATATACAATGGCATGCACACACCATACAACATACACAATTGTGTATATCACTAATGTTTGTGTATGTCTTGTATCTCTTGTGTATGTAACTGTATATCAAAATATGTCATGAGTATGTCAAGCTATACAATTATATACATATGACATATAATAATATAAAATGATATATACGTATATGGAGAGAAGAAGCTATGAAAGTCCTGGGAGAGAACTCCAACGAAAGAGAGAAATTTTGATGGAGAAAAACGAATATAAATTTTATTTCTCGACGAAGCCCTAATAACTTTTCGGTGCGGTGGTCGGCAACGTTTGGGGGAGCCTAATTTTGTAGGATTTGTTAGAGATTGTATATGTTTTATAAATAAATTATTATGTATATTTTGAAAATAGAATAGTATTATTAGTTACGGTAGTTAGAGTCCTATTTTAACATATTTAGGGAATTATCCCATCTTTAGAATAGAAAGATTTGAGCAGAGCAATCGATTTTCTTATATTTTAGTACTGCTCTTTTTCCATAAATTTCCACGGTGTACCTAGTTTACAGTTTGCACCCTGATATTAACATGTGTCTAATTTTTTTAATATAATTTAATTTGTATCCAATTTGGAAAACATAGACAAAACACATTTATTATTTGAATAATAGTATTGTTTGAATTTATAGCAATTGAAGTATAATGTTTACTGTTGAAGTGAGTCTTGGTTTTATACATGAAAAGTTCATATGGCCTTTAGGCATAAAGGGACTAAAGGTCAAGCAAAAATATCTGAACTCCAATCGAATGTGCTTGAGTTTCAAGCAGAAATGTCTGAATATCAATCATATGTATCTGGAGTGTAAGAACTTAGTACTGCAAAATCATAAACGGGTTAGGTAAGAGGGCAGAATATTTGATATATATGTGAAGATGTGATGTGTTAAGGAACAATGTCTTAGAAGTAAAATTCGCCCCGATTAGGTGCAATCGGATTTGGCGTTGCCCCCCAAGATTTTACACATCGATTTCCCCTAATGTGCACTCAAATAAGGGAAATTAGGAACCCATAACTATGCTCAGAACCAAGAATTCTCAGAAGATAAGAGAAGAAGAATGTTTTGTTTGTTTTTCAAAAGCAACCCCAAATGATCATTTTAAAGCAGGAAACAAATCGTAACCGAAGAGGAAATTAATGAGAGAAATCAGTAGAGGGGCAGAAATCAAGCTATAGTTACGAATTTATTAAAATTTGAAATCAAGCTACAATTACAAATTCATTAAAATTGCTCCATCCTTTAAATTATTTCCAACAAATCCCCCACAAATGCAAAGGAAAAATAAAACAACACAAACAAGAATTGTTCTGAGCATCTAAGTAGGCTTGATACTTAAGTATTGGTGTCTTGCGATTGAACCAACACATAGTGAAAATTAGGCAACTTCTTTATCAAGAGAGTGGATGAATCAGGAACTCTCCCAAATAAGAAATAACTCCCAATAACACATATCTTACCTTTAAATATTATGAGTTCCGCGATAACCAACCAACAAAGGCCATTATACTTGGGATTAGGGATGGCAGGTGGGTATAATTTTGCGGATTCCGCACCGCACCCGCCCCAGTTGGGGTAGGTATGGATATAACTTTGGCGGGTAGTAGGCGGGTATGGGTATAACTTTGGCAGGTAGTAGGCGGGTATGCGTATGTGGTGGATTTGCAGTTATACCAGCCTCATACCTGCCTACCCCGCCCTGCATCCACCCGCCCGTCTTATACCGCCAACTATAATTTTATTTGTACAACTTTATATTTATCTAAAGCCCAAATAATTTAGCACACATAATTTTAGCAGCACATAAGCCCAATAATAATGAATTTTGAAAATATTCACTTGGGTGGTGGAGAAGGTGTGGATTTAGGAATATACCCGCCTAGGCGGATATGAATGGTGAAAATGTACCCGCCACCCGTGGCGGGTAGGTGACATGTAAAAAATTTTTGGCGGGTACAGGTGCGAGGGAGGGGGTACCCGCACCCGCCCCGCCCAATTGCCATCCCTACTTGGGATGCTCATGAGTGCTCTAGAAAAACTGCCCAAGTCTTTCATAGAAGGTGGCCAAACCTTCACACTCAAGTAGGTAATTTCATCAAGTCTATCACATAAACCATCCAGACCCTGGGATATGAAACCATTAAGAGACTTAGCTCAACCTCTCAATATATAGGCGGTGAATTCATCAAGTTCGTCTCAACAGGACCACCAAATTTTGGGCTATGAACTCATTAAAGGCTAAAAAGCTTAACCTCACAAAATGTACTCGTCATAGGAATAAGAAATGTACAAATATGAGTCTTTCCATGGCTTCGTTAGTCCACAAGAAAAACTTGCGCGAACAAGGTTGGGTATCCACCATGAATTCCTCAACAAACGGGCTTAAGCCCCATTCCCCTCGATGTATCTAGGACCATTCTCCTGTTTAGTCCTTTAGTTAATGGATCTGCTATATTCCTCTTAGATCTCACATACTCCATAGTGATCACTCCACTCACTATCAAAGTTCTCATAGATTCATGTCTAACATGTATATGTCTCCTTTTGCCATTATATGCACTATTCTTGGCAACACAAATAGCAGCATGTGAGTCACAATGTAGAGATACAGGTGGGGCAGGTCTCCCCCACAATGGAATGTCTATCAATACGTTTCTCAACCACTCCGTCTCTTGCCCAACCAAGTCCAAAGCAATAAACTCGAATTCCATAGTGGATCGGGCAATACAAATTTGTTTTGAAGACTTCCAAGAGATCGCTGCTCCACATAAAGTGAATACATATCCACTAGTAAAACTGAACTCATCATTGTCAGATATCCAATTTGCATCACAATAACCTTTTACCACTGCATGAAATCATACATAATGTAAACCCCAATCCATAGTACCTCTAAGGTACTTCAACAGACGCTTAAGAGAATTCCAATGCTCTCTACTAGGGTTATGGGTATAACGACTAAGTCTACTAACTGCATAGGCTATGTCAGGTCGAGTGTAGTTCATTAGAAACATCAAACTCCCAATTATTTTAGCATACTCAGATTGAGACACACTATTGCCTTTATTCTTTTTCAAGTGAATGCTAGAATCATTAGGAGTCTTAAGATGCACAACATCAAAACTGTTAAATTTCTTTAACATTTTCTCTACATAATGAGCTTGAGACAAGGAGAAACCATTACTAATTTTGGGGACCTTAACACCCCAAATCACATTTGTTTCACCTAAGTCTTTCATTTTAAACTGAGAGGATAAAAACATTTTAGTTTCATTAATATTATCAATATGTGTACCAAAAATCAACATATCATCTACATATAAGCAGACAATAACACAATCAGAGCCAAACATTTTTGAATACACACAAGCATAAGCGCAGTTCACAATAAATCCAAAACTAAGAATAGTTTTATGAAACTTTTCGTACCACTATTTTGGATCTTGTTTTAATTCACACAAAGATTTCTTTAACTTACACATTTTTTGTTCCTGTCTGGGAACCACAAAACTAGGAGGTTGTACCATATAAATTTCCTCTTCTAAGTTGCCATTTAAAAAAAGCAGTTTTTACATCCATTTGATGTACAGTCAACTTATAACTTTAAGCTAATGCAAGTAAAGCACGTATTGTGTCGATCTTAGTTACTGGTGAGTAAGTGTAAAAGAACACCAAATTTTTGTGTGAATCTTTTAATTACTAGTCTTGCCTTGTACCTCTCCACTGAATCATCAATTTTAGTTTTTCTTGTAAAGATCCATTTACAACCAATGCCTTTGCTTCCTTTAGGCAAGTCAACAAGTTCCCATGTATGATTTGACATGATAGACTCTATTTCGCTATTAACAACTTCCTTCCAAAAACTAGCATCAATTGAACTCATAGCCTCTTCAAAAGTTTTAGGCTCATCATCAAACACATGAAAACATTCAACTAGTTCATCTAGTTCATCCTCATCATTGAGTTCAGTTAGAAAAGTAGTCAAAAAATCAGGACCAAAGCTAGTTTCATTTCTACGTCTCCTACTTCTCCTAGGTTCTATAGCATCAGTTTGAACAATAGGAGAAGGTAAAGGCATATAAGAAGAAGAAACAGAAATGGACACATCATGAGAAACATCATTTTTCTTTAAAGGAAAAATATGCTAAAAAAAATCAGCATCTCTAGATTCACACACAGATCTATCATTCAAGCCCATGAACCTATAAGCTGCACTATTTCCAGCATAACCAATAAATACAGCATCAAAAGTATTAGAACCCATATTTTCCCGTTTAAAGGAAGGTAAACCTACTTTAGCTAAACACCCCCACACTTTCAAGTATTTCAGATTAGGTCCATGCCCTTTCCACAACTCATAAGGGGTTTTGTCTAGTTTCTTATGGGGTACTTTGTTTAACACATAATTAGCAGAAAGTACGGCCTCCCCCACATATTATCGAGCAACCCAGAACTAATCAACATTGTATTAATCATCTCTTTAAGGGTCCTATTTTTCCTTTCAGCAATGACATTCTGTTGGGGAGTATATGGAGCGGAGAATTCATGAATAATACCATTTTCTCACAAAGTTCCTTTAAAAAGGTTGTTCCGTACTCACCGCCTCTATCGGACCTAAGTCTCTTAATATTACGATCCAATTGGTTTTCTACTTCTGCCTTGTAAATTTAAAATATTTTTTCAGCCTCATTTTTAGTTCTCTAAAGATACACTTTGGTATATCTAGAATGGTCATCAACAAATGTAATTTAATACCGTCTGCCGCCTTTGCTTTCAGTATTTTTAAAGTCATCTAAATCCATATGTACCAATTCAAGTAACCCCGTTTGTCTATTAGTGACAGTCTTGAAAGGTTTTCTGGAATGATTAGCTTCAACACAAATTTCACATTTATTTTGACCATTTCGAACTAGATTAGTAATTAAGGACATGTTTTGCAAACGTTTCATAGAGCCATAATTTACATGTCCCAATCTACCATGACAAAGATCAACATACTCAAGCAAATAAGCAGAAGTAGAAGTTTTATTATTAAACTCAGCAACAAATTCAATCTCTAAAATAAATAACCCTCCAGACAAGTATCCCTTCCCTACAAATTCTCCATTACGGGACAGAACTAATTTATCACCCTCAAAAATAAGTTTCACACCAGCTTTATTCAGAAGAGCACCGGAAATTAAGTTCCTACGAAGGGAGGGGACATACAACACATTTTGCAAAGATAAAGATTTTCCAGAATTTAACTTAAGGAGAATTTTTCCTTTACCAAGCACCTCGGAGCTGCTAGAGTTTCCCATGAAGACTTGCTCTCCTTCTGCAGCTTTTGAGAACTGAGTAAATAGTTCTTTATCAGAGCAAAAGTGCCTGGTCACTCCAGTGTCGACGATCCATTCTGCAATATGGGATTGACTCTTGTTTTGATCCGATTTTTTTTGCCATTGTTAGGAACATCTTTGCGGTTGTAACATTTTCATGCTTTGTGATCCGTTTTTCCACAAACATAACAGCCACTATTGCCCTTTTCAAACTTGATGTTTTTCTTAAAATTTCCAGCTTTTCTGTTTTGGACCCCAAGTTGCTTCTGGTTCTGGTTCTTTTTTAAGTTACCAGCACCCTTGTTTTGTTTATGAAACCTGTCATATTTTTTAAAAGCAGACTCCACAATGTTAGCTTTAACAGAAAGTTCATAGGGAGAGGAATTCTTATCTTTCAATATGTTGGCTTCTTCAATCTTCATGTGGCTGACCAATTCTTCCAGCGACATATCCTTCTTCTTGTGTTTGAGATAGTTGCGGCAATTGGACCACGAAACATGAAGATTCTCGATCAGAACATTGGCTTGCAACACCTCGCACATCTTCATACCCTCGGCCAGAATATTAGCAACCAGATTCTCGTACTCATGGACTTAATCCATGATTGGCTTATCATCAACAATTTTGAACTGTAACCATTTTCCAGTAGCATATTTATTTTTACCGGCATCGTCAGTCCCATATTTTTTCTCCAAAGTCTCCCAAACAGATTTAGCAGATTTATTATTGATGAAGAGATAGCATTAGTCATATGACTGAGAAGATGACCTCTAATGAATTTGTTATGTTTTTCATATTTTGCAATATGTTCATCGATGTTGGAGGTAATTGCAGCAGCATCAGTGGCAACCGTAGCAGGACGTTGAGGACAATCAATTGTGAGGATATAATCAACCTCGAGTTGCTCGAAGAAGATCAAAAGCTTCTGAGCCTACCGCTTGTAATTCATACCATCGAGTGCTTCGAGTTTAGATAGATCAGGAATGGATTTGTAGAAGGATGAATCCATGATCTGAAATTGCAGTTGATGAATTCTGCTTCTAAATTATAAGAACTGAGTACTGCAAAATCAGAAACTGGTTAGGTAAGAGGGCAAAATATTTGATATATATGTGAAGTTGTGACGTGTTAATGAACATTGTCTTAGAAGAAAAATTCGCCCCGACAAGGTGCAATCGGATTTGGCGTTGCCCCCCAAGATTTTACACAACAATTTTCCCTAATGTGCACTCAAATAAGGGAAATTAGGAACCCATAACTATGCTCAGAACCAAGAATTCTCAGAAAATAAGAGAAGAAGAATGTTTTGTATGTTTTTCAAACGCAACCCCAAATGATCCTTTTAAAGTAGAAAACAAATTGTTACCGAAGAGGAAACTAATGAGAGAAATCAGTAGAGGGGCAGAAATCAAGCTACAATTACAAATTCATTAAAATTGCTCCATCCTTTGAATTATTTCCAACATGAAGTTCATTAAGAAAGCTTGAACTTGAGTCATATGTGTCTTAAGTACATGAAAAGTTACTTGAACTTCAGCCAGATGTGCCTGAAGTTCATACAAAATAATCTAAACTTTTGTCATGTGTCTGAAGTTCAGTCATGTATGTGACCCTCCCAACTCATACATGATTTTCGCAACTTCAAGCCTGTATCTTTGAGGTTCCCCAGAAGTTGGTAAACTTACAAAATTTTGTACAAGAATAACTCTTTATAAAGTGGAGGAACAATTGAATTACACATGCAACTTTGTCAAGAGATCACAACTTGTGACTAATATAACACGATAGGTAGAAAAATTATAACAAGTCTTATCAGTCATCATAACTTATGAACAAATGAGCAACATATGCAACTTGTGCCTATGAGACATAACTTATGGTGAATTGAGCGAAGCTTACTATCTCTAGATTATTGAAATGTCTCAATTCTTGCCTCATAGGAATTAATTGATGCCTACAACTTATGTCAAATGGGCAACACAAAATTTTGCCGAATAATTTTTTTTATAACAACTCTTTTTTTAATCTTTTATTAAACGGGATTAAAAATTCAAAACAAATGTATATTTGATTTTCTTGTAACTTACCCCTTTTTCATGAATAAGCCCGAATATATTGGGTCGTAGTAAGCTGTATTTCTAATTCACTTTGATTTGAAGTGTGAGTCGAAAGGTTAACTAAAGGTGAAAATCTATTAATATTTAATTATTGTTTGAAATATAATTGAAAAATAGATACAATTTTTTTTTTAATAAACTTGTACTCACCTTACGTCGACTATTTCACTACGTACGTACTATTTTCCCCTGAAATATGTATCTTATAACTGTGCCCATCACTTGATTCTTTATCATCTCTTGTATCCTCATGAGGGGATCACCTTTTTCATGTACGTTCTAAAGTGGTGTTCACTTTCATAATTTAGTATACTTTCTTGTAAGATAGATAATGCCATTACAATTTTCAAACTGCCCAAGAAAATACAATCTTAAAGGGTCAATGTACAATGTCTTCTTGCGTTGCTGATTCCGGAATCATGAAATCTTTCGTATGTGGCTGATTCTAGTTTTCCTCATTGAAAAAGTCATGAAGGACCTCTGTGCCTTTTAGATCTCAAACTTGCTTAAATAATTAAGCTTCAGCTTTTGGCTAGCGCTAGAACATTTACTTCCGCTTACGGGTGTCAAAATTAGCTCATAAAATTATAACTCGTCCAATCAGTTTAAATTTAGGCGGGTCATCATATCATTCCAGCCCATTTCATCCCATCTAAAAATGAGTTAATATGCGGTCCAAATTGGGTTGATATGTAAACTTTCTCAAAATACTTTCAAAAAGATATTTTTTATTTGATAGGTTATATATAGTCATAATAATGGGGAAAAAATACTTCCTCCGTCCCAATTTATGTGATGTACTTTCATTTGTCACGTACTTTAAGAAATAAAGGAAAACTTTTGAATCTTATGGTCTAAAATAAGCCAAAAATATTTGTGTGATTATAGATCATCTCGTTTTGCGTAAAAGGTAAAGTTTAAAGTTAAACTGTTGTCAAATAAGGAAATATGTCATTCTTTTTGGGACGGGCTAAAAAGAAAAGTGAGTCATTCTTTTTGGGACAGAGGGAATAACTTTATTAGGTATTTCAAAAATTATTAAAGAATAAATAAAAAAATTAAAACACAGTAAGAACGGGAGGTTGTTAACTTAACACATTTTGACCCGTCCAAATCCAACCCTACCCGCTCATTTGACACCTCTACTTCCGCTACACAACCTCAACACTTTATTATCTATTTATAGTTTTCTCTATATACATATTGTTATTGTACTGAGCATATAACCAACCCATGAAGGATAGAAGTAGACTAGTAGTTGTGTGTATATAAATAATTACTTATATATAAAGTCAATGCTTCTTCCCTTCCAAGTATATTACAAAATCTATAATAAAGAAGTTCCAAATCTTCATCAAGAACGTGCAACCAAGTATCTCTAATAGGAAATCTCCTTAAGGGATTTATCATCCCTCTCTTTCTTTACCTCTATTTCTTTTTCTAATTGAATTGGTTGTTTTGGATAATGCATTTGTAAACAAAGTATTCGATCTTTAGTTGGAATTTTCAGGCATTATGCTTTCTTTACCATGATGGTTCTAACAATGGAAAAGAATGACCTTTGTTTTTTTTCACCAAAAGGACTTCAGACCAAAATATACAATGAAGGGATAATTTCATATATAGTTATCCATCCAATTATAATAAATTACTTGCTAAAGTCACTTATGTTATTTTGTATCAATAAGGTCGCTCAAGTTAGACCACTTTATCCACAAAATCATTATAGCTAGAAAACTAAAGTGGTAAGTTTGATTTCGTAACACTAACTTCTCTGGTGATTTATAATATTACGCTTAAATTCTTTATAGTAATTTTTTTTTGTAACAACTATTTTAACTTGATTATTATTAATATAAAAATTTGTGATTTGAAAACTAATTCTTCTGGACTAAGTTTTCCTGCAAGGGGGGTCTAAAATCCTTTCACTAAATATCTTGTGCAGACTAATTAATTTTCCCAACACAATGGCTTATGGGCTGTACTTTACAAGAGGAACCAACTGACTTTGCTTCATGCTCTTGCATTATTTGCACAACCCGTGTAGTTAAACATAATGAAACTACAAAATTTACCTTCAACTATTGCCATTTTTCTCCCCTTGCTAGCAATTCTTCCTCACATCATTGCTAATCTTGATTCAGACAAACAGGCTCTACTTCAATTTGCTGCATCTGTCCCGCATCTTAGAAAACTCAACTGGAACTTTTCTTTTCCAATCTGCAATTCTTGGATTGGAATAACTTGCAACAAAGATGGAACAAGAGTCAATGCAATTCATCTGCCTGGTGTTGGACTTATTGGTCATATTCCAAGCAATAGTATAGGAAAATTAGATGCTCTCAAAGTCCTTAGCTTAAGATCAAACAATCTAAATGGAAATCTTCCTTCTGATATCCTTTCTATCCCTTCTCTCCACTCTATCTACCTACAACATAATAACTTCTCTGGTGATATTCCTACTTTTTCTCCGAGACTTGGTGTAATAGATCTCTCCTTTAACTCTTTTACAGGAGAAATTCCCTCTACGATCAAGAATTTAACTCGACTATCTGTGTTGAACCTACAGTTCAATGCATTGTCTGGAGCAATTCCTAATCTTGATGCATCAAAGTTAAGTCTTTTGAATTTGAGTTACAACATGTTAAATGGATCAGTCCCACATTCCCTCGAGAAGTTTCCATTTTCTTCTTTTGTGGGAAACTCTAATTTATGTGGAACACCACTGAGTAGCTGTTCTTCAAGTTCTCCATCACATAAAGGTGCCAACTTTAAGAAACTTAGTGCTGGAACTATCATTGCAATCGCAATAGGTGCTCTTTCTGTGATTTTTCTCCTTGTTTTATTGATCTCCTTATGCTATTTGAACAAGAAAGTTAGTAATAACACAAGCATGGTTGAAGAGAAAGAGGCTAATGGGGTGCAAGAATGTGAAAAGAACAAGTTGATGTTCTTTAAAGGGTGTTCCTACAACTTTGATCTTGAGGATTTGTTAAGTGCTTCTGCTGATTTTCTTGGTAAAGGGAGTTATGGAAGTGCTTACAGAGTTGCCTTGGATGAGGTAACAATGGTAGTGGTGAAAAGGTTGAGGGAAGTAAGGGTTGTTAAAAAGGAGTTTGAACAACATATGGACATTGTGGGAAGGATTAGAAGGCACCCTAATATAGTGTCATTGCTTGCATGTTATTACTCCAAGGATGATAAACTTCTTGTTTATGAGTACAAGCCTGCTGGTAACTTGTCATCAGCCTTGCATGGTATATGCTGCTTAACTCTTCTTAAAATTACAACCTCATCTTACCACTTTCTAGACCATTTTGCCAAATCATGCTTGTTGCACATTATGACATTAATAAAGATAATTACAGTCCAATGTCATTCGGTGATTTAATTACAAAATAGCCAGCAAATGTATAGATTTTGTAAATATACATATAATATACATAATCAATGCATATGTTTTGTATATTTTGACTAGCGTCCGTAATTAATTTCGGTCGACCGGTAAAACCTGAAAAAAGCCTCATTAATAATTACTGCAATTCGGGCGTTATTTTTACGATCTCAACTTAAATGAGGCGACATGATTGGTGGGGATTCATATAGCCGAAACTAACTCCCTTGAGACTGAGGTGTAGTAGTAATTGTTGTTTTGTACTTGCATGATCTTGTTTATGAATGTGGGAACAAGAAATCTTGTTTATGAATATATGCCTACTATTAGCTTGTCATCGGACCTAGCATGGTATATTTTTGCTCAACTCTAATTGAAACTTCAATTTCGTCACCTGCTGCAGATTACTATTGATTCTTATTTTGGGCTTTATTTATGTTATGATATTGGCTATAGTAGGTAACGGAGGTAAAGGAAGAACACCACTAGATTGGGATACCAGATTGAAGGTCTCTCTAGGAGCAGCAAAAGGAATTGCACATATCCACTCTGTAGGTGGAGTGAAGTTTACTCATGGAAACATCAAATCATCCAATATACTTCTTACAAAGGACCTATATGTTTGCATTTCTGATTTTGGCTTAAGCCCTCTAATGAATTACACATCCATCAAGTATAAGGGTGCTGGTTACCGCGCTCCAGAAGTCATTGAAACGCAAAAAGGCACACAAAAATCCGATGTTTATAGCTTTGGAGTATTGCTACTTGAGTTGCTCACTGGCAAATCCCCTCTCCCGTTGCCAGGGCACGATGACATAGTCGATTTGCCTAGATGGGTACGAGCCATTGTTAAAGAAGAATGGACAGCTGAAGTTTTTGATGTACAGTTGATGAAGTACAAGAATATTGAAGAAGAGATGGTGCATATGCTTCAAATTGCACTTTCATGTGTAACAAAGGTGTCTGACATGAGGCCTTCAATGGATGAAGTGATTAAAATGATTGAAGAAATTAAGCAACTAGAATGACAGACAAGACCTTCCACTTGCTCGGACTCTTCTGAAATATCAGTATATGCGTGTCGGATCCTTCAAAAGTAGGACATTTTTGGAGGACCGGTCACAAGTATAGTAACATTTTTGAAGAATCCGAGCAACATAGCCTTTCCCAGAAAACGATAGATCCAAGGACTATAATGCACATACTCCTTAATGAACCAAAAGTTCTAGATATTTAGCTAAATTTAGATTGATTATGGAGAATGCAATAATATATTCCAGTATTAGTCAGTGTCCTACCATGAGCTCTTCTCATGGTGTGAGTCCGATCCCTACGGACACAGATAACCGGCTTACTTGTAGCTCAGAGTCCTAATTGTGGTGTGTTTCTATGTACTTCTAGCTATATGTCTATATATTCTCCCCTGTTGTATCGAATAATGAATAAGAAAGCACGATTTATTCTTTGATAAGGATTCCTAGGGTGAACCAAAACCAAATAAAATGCTTTTGAGATGAGAAAAAGAGAGATAGCATAAGATCCAATTAGTAAAGGAATTATAGTCAAATTTAGGTATATTAAACCTAAACCCTCCTAATTGATTTCCACAAATGAACCTATACTATTTGAATTCAATCAAAGACAGCCCAATTGAAATCTACAAATGAGCAATTTCTAAATGACATTCAAGGACAAAGGTTTGTAATACCAATAAGGGAATCACACACTACAAACTAAAGTTATCAACTAAGACTATGGATAATCTAGCTATCAATCTAGGACTAAATTAACTATTACACTCATAAGAGTTTATCATCAAAATCCAAGCTAAACATGAAAATAACACTAAGGCAACTATATATAGTTTTGGCCTATTACAACAAAGATCCAAAAGTGACCTTTGCACAAATAATTCAACATGAGACCTTCATTAGATTTGCACTCCTAACCGCTTTTCATCGCTTTCACTCTTATGCCTTATTCTTCAATTTCCTCCCGAGCAATCATCCATACAATATACACCTTTGTGGATTGATCTACCATGGCCTTCAAAGGCCGTCTCTTCATCATCAAGAGGCTTGTGGCGTGTGGCATGGAAATGCATGTTCAAATCTTTGCCCGAATCTTAGCCCTCATAAGTGCCCATAAGCTTCCTAGGATCATATCATCATCCCCTTCTTGAAAAGGATCCGTCCTCGAATATGAACCTTGCAAAAACCAAGGGAAGATATAGGCAAACATGGTCCTCATAACATGAGGGTTAGCACAAAAAATAATATTCTTATTTGCATGCCAAAGATGTATAAAATTGTGGTACAACCATGTATCAATGATCACCAAGAATAAATTTTCCACACATGAGGTATCAAGAAGTTGATTCCTCAAATATCATGAAATGATGACAAAGTAAAGAAACCAATGGATTTAAAGTAAGGAGCACGTGACACTACATTGATTGTAGATAATATGAAGTACATTCAATCGTCAGTTCTCAAATAAAAGTGACCCTCCTCATGACTAGTTTGCAAGGGCCAAAATAAAACCAACCAAAATCAATACCCTATTTCTTGCACTAGTTCCACCTAAGAATGAGATGCCTACCCAATCATGATAAAAAATATATGATACCCGAGTCAAAGACTAGGGTATCTCCTAAATTAACATGCACACATGTTTCACATAAGCCCGAAATTAATTTAAGTAGCAACACAAGAAATGGATCACATAATGATTCAAGAGTGTTACTACCACACAAAGAAAACACATGAGAGATAGCATCATATTTATGGTATGGCATACAATTAGATAATTTTGTAATTCGATCTACCACAACATAAATATTGTCATGTGTTTCTATGGCTCTTGGGATACCCCTAACAAAGCCTATAGAATGGCTCATCCAAGGACTCAAAAGTTGGGAAAGGAAGTGTACAAACCTTGAGGATGAGGTATTCCCTTTGATATCTCCTCGAGAATCACATCATCATGTGCCTGAAAAAGAAAAACACACTACTAGGCAAAGTACTAGTATCTTGGTTAATATCAAATAGAAACGCTTCATTGACGGGGTGAACCAAGAAGTGTTCCTCTTCAACCCATTTCAGACAAGTACTAGGCTTTGCAATCATGCACATTTTAGGCTTCTCTTGGTTTGACCCTTGTCCTCCTTGAACAACTAAGCTCTCCTTTTCATGATTTTCATTTCCCTCCATTTGAATCCTCTCTCGGAGTTCCTTCATGACTCGATATCTTCTCTCATTTGATAGGGTTTCAATGGTGCAAGAGTATATCTTCGACCTCCAAATACAAATGAGTACTTGTTGGTTTTCCCACTATGTTGGGAATCCCTATCAAATTGTCAAGGCCTTCCAAGTAAAATATGTCATGCTTGCATCGGGACAACATCACATAATATCTCATCCTCATACCTCCCAATGCTAAATTTGATAACTGATTGCTTGGTCACCCTCACTTCACCACATTCATAGACCATTGGAGTTTGTAAGGAGTCGGGTGTTTTCGAGTGGGAAACTTCATGCGTTCAACCGATGATTGGCTCACCGCGTTTGCACAACTTTCACCATCAATAATCAAGGAGCACACCTTGTCCATTATCTTGCACCTAGTATGAAATAAGTTTTCTTTTTGATTAAGTACTTCCCTAGATAGTGCACCCATGACTCGCCTTACAACACGTGCAATGTTTACTCCCTTCTCCATCCGCTTTTCAGCATCACCCTCAGATTCTCCCTCATGGTCACTTTTTTCTCCCTCACCGTCACTATCTACTCTTCCATCATCTTCATCATCAATTTAGTACCCATCTCATAGGACCACAATTGCCCTCCGATTAGGACACTCACTAGCAATATGTCCCTTCCATTGACATTTGAAACATTGAATAGTAGAAGGACAAGAAAATTAAGTTTATCATTGTTACCTCATTTCGATTGGTAGTCAACTTTGTTTTGGGGAGCTTGGATAGTAGATTTGGACTTCTCCCAAGTGGAATAACTCCACTTGTTTTCCTCTTTACTCCATGATGAAGACGACAAATTCTTGGCCTTGTAAGATTTCTCCCCTTTCAAGTCCGCTTTAACCTTAGTTGCATCATGAAATGCTTCTTCAAGTGTGGAATAGGATTGAAGCATCATAGTTTTGGAGATATCATGGTTCAAGTTGGCCAAAAATTGGATCACTGTGTAGTTCAAGTGCTCTTCAATCTTAGATTTCACCATCAAATTTTTAAATTCACCGAAGTACTCTTCAACACTCTTACTACCTTGCTTCAACATGTACACACTCTTGAGAACACTTTGATAATAGTCGGGTGTCACATATCTTACCTTTATGAGTTGCCAAGTTGGCACATCAAATATATGTCATTGAGCTCTCTCATGTTTCTTAGACTCCCACCAAGTGGATGCATACCCCTCAAATTGGGTGAGGGCATACTTTGCTTTCAAAGCATCCGAAATGTTGTTGTTAAGGAAGATCCTCTCGCTTTGCAACTTCCACTCTAAGAATTCTTCTGGATCACTTCCACCATTGAAATTGGGAAGTTCCACCTTAATAGTATGCAAGTTGCGATCTTGATCGCCTTTATCTTCACGACCTTGCCATCTCACCCGGTCATCGTGACCTTGCCATTGACCCCAATATTCATAATCATATGACCTACTCGCCTACTTTATTTATTATGGGCATCATACCCATGTCTCCCTCTATACCATGGCTCCTCCCACAATCTCTCCCACTCATGCGCCTCAACTTCTTCTTCAAAAAGGGGGTTTTGGTAAGGGGGTGGAAATGGTTCCAAGAAAAAGTTTTTTAGTAGTGGGGCATGTAAGGGTGTATGGAAAACATTGGTTGTGTGACTCTCGGGGTCATGTATGGTTGAGGTTCCTCTTGGGATGGTTGATATAATTGAGGCTGGGTAAGGGGGTTAGTTCATCTCACATATTCCGAGGCATTGACATTTGGATTAGTAGAGGGTGGCATAGATGAAGAAGTTAGGGTTGGCCTGGGGATAGCATAATGCATGCAATTGCCCCAAGGTTTTGGTTGGTGGGGTGTTGGGATTCCTACTTACTTCATCTCAACAATCGCATCCCCAACATTCAATTGGGAAGTGCCCAACCTACTAGTTTGCTCCACATTTGCCAATCTAACATTGATACATCCCACATCTGTCCTCATTGCACTCATCTCCATGGTCATTCTTGCAACCTCCCAAAGTAAGAGAGCCATTGAGTCCTCTCCGTCATGAGATTTTCCTCTGAAATTAACTATGGTACCTACAAAACTCAACAAATAATATTAGTAGTAAATTTCCTCACGTCGCTCGTATTTAACACTCAAAGCTCAACACTCAACCTAGTGTTTCTTTCAGCGTTGGTATAGAAAACCACTGGTCTAATAAAGTCACCCGGTTGCAGGGACGAAGCCAGCCAATTTTTTTCGAGGGGTCTAGCTATATTATACAAATATTAAAAAGTAGGTAATAATTTAAATTCTAAATAACATAAATACAAATCGTTCAAGAATAATGAAAATATAATCACAATTTTTCTCGAAGAGATTTCATAGTCTCAAACTGTTGCATAACGGCTTCGTTACTGATCTCATACAAAATTCCGTTCTCAATATAAGGTACTAATAAATCATTAAGTCAATCATCCGATATTCGATTTCGCAGTCGATCTTTGATGATGCTCATAGCAGAAAAGGCTCTCTCTACACTTGCAGTAGCAACTGACAAAGTTAATGCTAGGGTAAGAAGCGTGTAAACCAAATGATAGATTCCATGTCTTTTTGTTTCCACCATCTTCTTTGCAAGATCTCCAATGCCAACAATTTATGAAAACTCAATGCTACTACGCATATCAATAATATAAGTCTCAAGTTGATTATCAAGTAACTCTACATCATGTGAAGAGAACTCCCGAGGATACAATCGAGCAAACTTGACGAGACTTTCCTTGTTGAAAGCAAAGAATGAATTGCTAGGATTAAGGCACCCAACAAAAAGAAGCGATTCAACATTTGTCACAGAAAATCGGTTATTTAAATCCATAAGTTGTTTGTCCAAAACACCATAAAAGCACTCGATGCGAAAATAAGTCGTTAGTCTTTTCTTCAGTTCTCATAGAGTAATCCTTCGACAGTCTCCTTGAGTAAAGCTGCAGTTGTATTTGGAACATGTTTATACCAAGAAAACGTTCAATTATCCGTCGCTCATTGTTCACATATCTTAAACAAATTATCATTTGTTCCTTCATTGATGCATCACATGACTCATCAACCAAAATTGTAAAAAATTTATCACCGATATCTTTGATGATCACAGAAGTAGTTTCAGCAGCAAAAGCTTTACAAATATCTTTCTGAATATCAGATGAAACTAATTGTGAAGTTAGAGGAGCATTTTCAAATGAGGCATTCTTTATTTGCTCATTATTATCAGCAAGCAAATGAAAAACTTCAAGATAGTTGTCCTTATTTCTCGACAGCTCAGATTCATCTCTACCTTGAAATGATAGTCCTTGATTCAAACATAAACGCACAGATGTAACAACTGCATTCAACCGAATACGGTAGTTGGTTCTCTCTTTATTTTCTTTATGAGTAAATAGAGTAGAAACACTTCCTGCAAGATTTTGATTGATTCAATCTTTATGCTTGGCACGGAACTCTTGTTTCGAGTGAAAGGGCTCTCAGGGCATCAAGTCGAATAGTGTTGTTTAACAATCTTAAGCAGCTTTAAGGTAAAGATGATCATCTACAGGGCTAAGAATCTTACCTTTACTTAGAGCTGACTCCATTGAGTCCGCTATGAACAATCCACCCTTTTCTGGATTATTGCCGATGTTGGAAATAGCTTAGAAGAGAGTCTTATATATTCAATTACGCAGTGTAACACCTAAGCATTGTGTCGCATTACGCTGTGATTGATTCAGTAACCGGTGCTAGAGAATCCGCTCTTCTCTCTTTCTTTTTCCACGGAGCGCTAAGAAGCAAGGGCGTAGTGAGTCATTAGATCTTGGCATTTCTTTTTCGATTGATTATGAAAACTGCTATGTCCTCCAACATGAACATCAAATCTCTCCTTCTTTTTCCAATTATTGAATCCAAATCCGACAAATGAATCGGTCCCACCTTGATTATTTTGAGTCCTAAAAAGATAGCAGTAAATACAATATGCTCTATCTTCTGTTATGCTATACTCCAACCAATCCGGATATTTGTCAAATCAAGTTTCAACAAACCTCATTTTTTAAATTTTAACATCTGGTTGGCTCCATGGAAAGTTGTGGTTTCTACGTTGAAACGGTCCCTTTAATAGATAAACTCGTCTTACTCTATCTCTATGATTAGCATCGTAACTCCATATTGTTGGTCGCTTTCCAGGGTCTGCCGGGAGATTGTCGAAGTCAATTTCAACATTTGAAGGTCTCTTTTGAGCATTTGATTTAGAAGAATCAACCATTGCAGACTTTCTTTTAAGAATTTTCTCCATCAATACAATCTTTAAATCCACAACAATAATGTTCTACAATAATTCAAAACTATATGATCATTTATCAAACACTAATTAATTCAAATAATAATAAATTTGCACTAATTAGGGTTCACAAAAAATAACTATTATAATGAAATTGAATAGATGATGGAAAAATATTACATGTACTAAATAAAGATGAGTAGCGCAAAAAACAAAGTTTTGAAGAAGATCACAAGAAAAGAACCGGAAGAACTGAAGAAGAATCGCCAATTTCTAAGTTGGTCTCGAGCGTGAAACCCACAAAATATTTTTTATTTTAATAGAGAAAGGCATCGCTATTTTTTAATCAGCATATACACTGACTTTGTTGTGTATTCATAGACTAGTACTTTTTTTTCTTTTGTTGGGCTTATAAATTTTCTTTTGCAAATTTATTGGGCTTGGATAGTTTAAGAGTAGCAAAATGTTGGGGGGCTAATGTTTTTTGTGGTTGAGTCTTTTTGGCAATTGTTAATATAGTAATAGTAAAAAAAAAATTGTTGGGGTCTATAGCCCCCAGTGGGTCATGTGAGGCTTCGTCCCTGCTCGGTTGCTTAGCTTTGTGGAAGAATGGATTCTTGTGTTAGAAATGACGCACGATTCACAACAAACGGATAAGAGTCAAATGTTCAACGAAAATGAGAAAAGCTTGAAGAAATTGGTACGAAATAAAATTCGGACTCAAAAACTAATTAATAATCAAGTAAGAATAATTATTAATTGTAATTAGTTAGAAAAATTAAAGAGAAGAAATTAGAAGAAGAATTCAAAATTGAAGAAGATATTTTTTATTTTGTTTTGGTTGGAAAAAAATGACTAAGAAAAAGGATGGCAGTGCGCTATAGCGCAAAGGCGGTGGAGGTGAAATGAAATGGCCAAATTACGGCCTTTCTGAAGTTGGAATCCATGCTTCATCAGACGCGAGTGGGCGATCTGCTAGGCACGTGATCTCGATGACGTCATTATGACACAGCGCTGACACGCGCTGGCTCTGACGTGGCTGGGGCCCTTCTGCCTTTTTCCGTTTTTTTTTTTTTTGTCAATTTCAAATTTTTTTAATTTGAGGACCCACAAAATTTCTTATTTCCCCTTTTAGCCAAACAAATAACTTTTCGTGATAAATATTTGGATGGAACTCTCCTTTTTGGCTTCTTCAAGACGAAGGTAAGAAGATCCTTATGAACTTCAAGAACACTCAAAACTCAATCTATGCTTAAATCAATTTATTTTTACTTCAAATTTCGGATATAGATACAAGGCCCAATACAAACCAACTTCGATTAAACTCCGAATCAATAGACCACTTTGTGTTCTTGAAGGTTTGAAGATAATGGATTCTTCAAAACTTGTCAAAATGGCTTCAAATTTCGGATTCAAAGAGATTTAACCCTCACAAACTTGAATCCAACCTCAAATCCAACAACAAATCCTTTTTTCGTGATTTTCGAATTTTTGAACCCCTTTTGTTGATTTTTTTTTTAGAACCAATGATGAAGAATTGATAGAACAATTTTTCTACCAAACTCTTGATACCATATGATAAGGATTCCTAGGGTGAAACTCTAAGAACCAAAACCAAATAAAATGAAATTGAGATGAGAAGAAGAGAGATAGAGTAAGACCAAGGAATTATAAGCAAATTTAGGTATATTAAACCTTAAACACTCCTAATTGATTTCTACTAATAAACTTATATTATTTGAATTCAATCAAAGACAATCCAATTGAAATCTATAAATGAACAATCTCTGAATGACATTCAAAGGACAAAAGTTTGTAATACCAACAAGGAAATCACACACTACAAACTAAATTAATTAACTAAGACTATGAATAATCTAGCTATCAATCTAGGACTAAATTAACTATTACACTCATAAGAATTTGTCATCAAAATCCAAGTTAAACATGAAAATAACACTAAGACATTTATATACCGTTTTAGCTTATTACAACAAAGACTCAAAAGTGACATTTGCACAAATAACTCAACATGGGACCTAGCCACTTTTCATAACTTTCACTCTTGTGCCTTCTTCAATTTCCTCCCAAGCAATCATCCATACAATGTACACTCTTATGGCTTGCTCTTCCATGGCCTTCAAAGGCCCTTTCTTCATCATCAAGAGGCATGTGGCATGGAAATGCACGTTCTAATATTTTCTCCATATCTTAACCCTCATAAATGTCCATAAACTTCTTAGGATCATATCATCTAACAACTAGGTGCTACATGTTGCATGTTCTGCACTTGCAAGTGCCAATTTCTTCAGATGAAATGTTTAATTCTGGCATTTGTAGAATCTTGATCAGCTCAAGATATGGAGAATTTCTTGTTTCTTCCACCTCTTTTTTTTATGTTTCCTTAATTTTGTCTGTAAGTCATTAGGTTGACAAGAACCGATACTCTTGTATAGTCAAAATAAGAGTTTGACAGTTGGACGTATCAGAAAATAGCACATGACAATACTATATTGCATTCTCAGCTGTTACAAAAGCATTCAAGCTCTTGCTTTCCTGGTGACTGACAGTTCTGCTTGAGATACCTCAATAATGATCACTTAATCTCTTTTGCTTACTGTTTCATAATTTGCTATCTTTTTTACTATTCGGATTAATTCTTATTAGGAAGTCATTAAGCATCAAAGAATTATTATTTGGACTCTATAATCTGTGTGCCCTTAAATTTCGAATACAAATTCAATTGTTATTCTAAATTATCGTTTTAGGGTTAGTTTTGCAACTTACTTGGATGCTTTTGGACATGAAATGCTACTCTTTATGCCTTGTGCAATGATCAATAACCTCAGTAGCAGTAAAAAGGTTTGTCTGTTGTAGTAATTTAGATATTAAAACAAATCAAGTATTTCAAGATATTTCGGTAAAAGAAATATATATTGGTATGTTTAACTTGACTGATATATGTACTAAAATAAATTTTACCTCGAGAGGATCAAAACTAAGACCCCAATACACCAAACTGTTCTCTAGTTTGTATAGATTAAAAAACTTATTTATTTATCTAAATGAATTATTCAAGGGATAATTAACTAAAAAAATATGTTTATTCAAAACACTAGTTAATTATTACTAGTATTTTCTTACAAAAGTAAACAGATGGTATCATGTTAAGATTTACTAAACTAGTTTAATAAAGTACTAATTAAATCAGGTGATACAATTCAAACCAGCCTATGGAATTTAGTTTATTAATTTTAAATTAATAAAGGCATGACAAAATGTTGAACATCGACATCAACTAGGGTGGAACTTGGGGATCAAGATATTCTACGTAATTAATTAACAAAATAAAATATTGCCATATATATATATCACACTCTTTTAAGGAAAAGAATAAAAGATATGAAGTGTGAACTTCCTTTTTTATCCTCACGCAAGTGAACTTCACAAAATATAAACAGGCAATTGAAAAAAAAAGAGAGTAAACAATCAATAAAAAGCAAACGCGTTCGGGCCTGTTAATTTTCCCAGGGTCTATGTAGGTCACAAAGGGAAGTTCGGAGTTCTTAGAATTCGAGTTTCGTCCCGACAGCAAGCTGCCTTATGCGAAAAACTCCAACTACAAAAACGATACCATGATTCACAAAGAGGAACTGATTTGAGTTGGTTGTATTAGCGAATATTCTTCGAATATTCATCGTATATTTTGTAATTATGATAGATGTATATTTAAGGTAACTTAGGATTCTTAGTGTATTAGGAATCAACAATTTAAAGTAAGTTAGGATTCGTACTGTATTAGAAATCAACATTTGTATAACTATATATATATTGTGAATAATGAAAGGAATCCCTAAGGGAAATTATTCTATCTTACATGGTATCAAGAGCCTAAAACCCTACTCTTCTCCTTTCTTTTTCTTTTCTCGGCCGAAACCACCAATATTCCCTTCCCTCGCCCGGCGGCAACAAGGCAGCCAACATGTCTTCCCCCACAAATTTCGGTTCCTCCACTGACACTTTTGACAACTCATCTCAACGATCATCGTCTTCTTTTCACCCGGCTTTCGCCGTTACAAACATCAAGAACTCTATCCCTATAATTTTTTATCAAGAAGACTGTCAATATTCCATGTGAACTGAACTGTTCTATATTCATGCATGTGCGTACAACGTGCTCGACCATATTGATGACTCTGTTCCTCGTCCCACCGACATTTCCGAATCGACATGGCGTCGCCTTGACGCCATCGTCAAACAGTGGGTATACGGCACCATCTCAAAAGACTTGTTGTGTACCATCATGAAAACAGGTGCTACGGCACGTGACCTTTGGGTGCGGTTGGAAGAAATCTTTCAGGACAATAAAAATACTCAGGCCGTGTATTTGGAGGAGCAATTCAACAATACGCGTCTCGAGAATTTTAACAACATGTACGAATATTGCAAACAACTGAAACTCATAGCCGACCAACTATCCAACGTCGACAATTCTGTTTCTGAAACCAAGATGGTACTTCAATTGGTTGCGGGTCTACCGAAAGGTGAATACGATACACTTGCAATGATGATTCAACATGCCGACCCACTACCAAGTTTCACCAAGGCACGATCACAACTAATGTTGGAAGAAACCCGTCATGCTAAACAAGAGGAACACAATCAAAAGGCGTTAGCCGTTGACGGGATGGCAACACCGGCGGCCAACACCAGCACGCCACCACCGCAAGACCACCACCAGCAGAAGTCCCGTGGCGGAGGGCGTGGTGGCAGAGGCTGCGACAACAATAACAAAGGCAAGGGCCGCGGCAAGGGCCAACACAACCAGTTGGCTGGACAGCAGCCAGGCCCAAATCCTGCAGTTTTCCAGTGGGCTGGACAACAACCAACATGACCCAACTAGCAGAACTGGGCCTCACCTGCAAGCCCATACCCAACTGTAGGGCCTGGGCCATGCCAGCCTTGGTCGATCAGCCTCTTGGGCCCTCGCCCCAACCACCGTGTAGGCCCACCGCAGCGAAGAGCCCACTGGTTGCGGTCCAAAGAATAAAGAAGAAGAAGAAGAGCCCACCTGGTTGCGGTCCAAAGAACAAAGAAGAAGAAGCGGCCTCAAAGAACCTAGCTCCCACCAACTTGGGCCAGGCCTTCAGCACCGTGAACCTTCAACAGCCCGACGAAAATTGGTACATGGACACCGACGCCACATCTCACCTCACCCGGTCGTCAGGTAACTTATCTCAACTACTTCGGTTAAAGTTTCCTCAATTTATTACTGTCGGCAATGGTCATCGCATTCCAATTGAAGGTTACGGTAACACACACACCAAACATCAACACCCGCCTTTCTCCCTAAAACACGTCCTATACACCCCTAACATCATTAAAAACTTAATCTCTATTAGAAAATTCACTAGCAATAATTCTGTGTCTGTCGAATTTGACCCTTTTGGTTTTTCTGTGAAGGAACTCAATATGGAGAAAATTCTTACACGCTGCAATAGTGTGGGAGACCTCTACCCATTTACTTAATCTTCCGCTGTCAGACCGCAAACACCTCTATCCCTTGAGGCGATCTCTCCTTCAACTTGGCACAACAGACTCGACACCCCGGAGACCCAGTTTTTACTTTTCTTAGGACTTCTAAGCGTATTCAATGTAATAATGGAAAAATTGCCCAACACTGTTTTTCCTGTCCACTAGGCAAGCATACTCGACTTCCATTTATGTCATCAAATATTGTTATTTTTTCTCCTTTTGATATTGTTCATGCTGATTTGTGGACATCTCCGATTGTTAGCTCTTTGGGTCACAAATTCTATCTAGTATTCTTAGATGATTTTTCACATTTTGTCTGGATTTACCCACCGAAATTCAAATATGAAGTTTTTGCCAAATTCCTCAAAAATTCATTAAAACATAATTTGAAAAATCTATCAAATCATTCCAATGTGATAATGTATGTGAATTTAATAACTCGGCATTTCACAATTTCTGTTCTAAACGAGGCATGGTTTTCCATTTTTCTTGTCCATATACTTCCTCTCAAAATGAAAAGGCTGAACGAATTATACGCACCATTAATAACATGGTTCGCACCCTTCTGTTTCATGCTTGTCTACCACCGCCTTTTTGGGTCTATGCTGTTAAAATGGTAGAATCCCTCCTTAATATTTTACAAACTAGCACTCTCCAAAACAAGACCCCTACCGAAATCTTATACCGTAGGCTACCATCATATGATCACCTACATATTTTTAGATGCTTATGCTACCCCAACATAGCCTCCACTGCACCTTACAAACTTGCCCTTCGTACTCTGCCCTGTGTCTTCGTTGGTTTATCTCCTAATCATCGGGGCTACATATGCTATGACATTCCCACTCGCAAAATCATCGTCTCCCCTCACGTCACCTTTGACGAGACAACCTTCCCTTTTTCAAATCTCCAAAAATTTCAGACCAACGATTACATCTTTCTCGATGAACTGAGTCCACTATTCCGACAGTCCCAATACTGTCCGGCAACACCCCAACAGATCCCTGCTCTCGCTCCACCACCCCGACACCACCCCTGCTGCATCCAGTCATGTCTCCTGCCCCCAGCAGCCTCCCAGTCCCGCAGCACTGCTGCCCACTGGTCTGGTCCAGAACCAGTGGACCTGCAACCTCCTAGCCCCGACCTCCCACTACTGCCCTCTCATCGCATGAAGACTCGTGCACAACACGTGATCTTCAAACCCAAAGTTCACTTCAATCTCTCCACACAAACCTTATCACCCATTCCAAAAAATCCAAAAACTAGCAAAACTGGACCCTAATTGTAATGCGGCCATGTGCGAGGAATTTAACGCTTTAACCAAGCAGAACACTTGGGATTTGGTACCTAGACAAGACGGTGTGAATGTTATCCGGTGTATGTGGCTATTTCGTCACAAGTTCAGAGACAGTGGTGACTTAGAGAGGTATAAGGCAAGACTAGTTATCAATGCCACTAATCAGCAGGAGGGTATTGATTGTGGTGAGACATTCAGTCCGGTTGTTAAACCGGCCACTATTCGGACTGTTCTCAGTATTGCTATGGCATGCATTGGCCGATTCATTAGCTTGATGTCAAGAATGCATATCTTCATGGGGATTTGAAAGAAACTGTGTACATGCATCAACCTCATGGCTTTGTTCATCAGACAGTTCCGCAGTTTGTATGTCGTCTCAGGAAGTCATTGTATAGATTGAAACATGCACCCCGTGCTTGGTATGATCGCTTTGCCAGGTATCTTCTGCAGATTGGTTTTATATGTATCAGGTGTGATAACTCTCTCTTCACTTTTCACTGAGGTAGCAGCACTGCATATTTGCTATTATATGTCGATGACATTGTTCTTACTGCCTCATCTGACGGTTTGAAGAATGAAATCATTGCTCTACTCAAAACTGAATTTGCTATGACTGACTTGGGCAAGCTGAGTTATTTTTTGGGTATATCGGTGACCAGATCTGCATCCACTATGTTCATGTGTCAGCGTAAGTATGCAGAAGAGATAGTGTACAGGGCCAAGATGGCAAATTGTAAAATTATGCCAACTCCGGTGGACTCAAAATCCAAGCTTAGTGCCAATGACGGTGCGCCAGTTTCTGATCCTACTCTATATCGAAGTCTTGCAGGTGCTCTTCAATATCTTACATTCACTAGGCCTGATATTGCATATGCCGTTCAGCAGGTGTGTATGTTTATGCACGACCCCCGAGAGTCCCATTTTGCCACCCTCAAACGTATTATCAGATACGTTAAGAGCACACTAGACTTTCGACTACATCTATACCCCTCTGCCCCAACCAAGTTACTTGCCTACACGGATGCAGATTGGGCAGGATGCCCCGACACACGTTGCTCCACCTCAGGGTACTGTATATTTCTTGGGGATAATCATATCTCATGGTTTGCCAAGCGGCAGGCCACGCTATCCCGTTCGAGTGCTGAAGCAGAATATCGCGGAGTTGCTAATGTCATTGCTGAGATCTGTTGGCTCCGAAACCTTTTTTTGGAGCTCCAATGTCCACTACGAAAGGCGTCTATAGTCTACTGTGACAACATATCTGCCATATATATGTCTCATAATCCGATCCAACATCAGCGGACTAAGCATATTGAGATGGATATCCACTTTGTGCGAGAGAAGGTTGCGCGTGGTCAGGTAAAAAAATTACACGTGCCTTCCTCGTATCAGTATGCAGACATTTTCACAAAGGGACTACCGCGACAACTCTTCACCGACTTCCGATCCATCCTTAGCGTTCGGCCTCCTCCCGCTCCGTCTGAGGGGGAGTATTATCGAATATTCACCGTATATTTTGTAATTACGATAGATGTATATTTAAGGTAACTTAGGATTCTGTATTAGGAATCAACCATTTAAGGCAAGTTAGGATTCGTACTGTATTAGGAATCAACCTTTGTACAACTATATATATATTGTGACTAATAAAAGGAATCCCTAAGAGAAATTATTCTATCTTACAGGTTGTCCTTTTGCCGAGGGATGACCTGAAACAACCTTTCTACCTCCTAAAGTAGGGGTAGAGTCTGCATACACTCTACTCTCTCCAAACCTCACTTTGTGGTAGATTTTATTGGGTATGTTGTTGTTGTTGCCGCCGTTCTCAAAGAATGCCGCCGTATTGTTTCCGATAGCAAGGTATTTATCTTCTCTTCGCCTTTTAAGTTTTGTTATTTGGTAGGTATTTTTGATTTTAGGGTTAAAAGGAGTAAAAAATTTGGGTGTTTATTTGTTTGTAGATTATGAAGGAAGATGATAACAATTGGCCTGAACCGGATAGAGGGAGGCAGAAGCTTGAGATTGTGATGGGAAATGAGCATATATCATTTACTACATCTAAGATTGGTTCATTGATGGATGTGCAGGCCAGCAAAGATCCTGAGGGACTTCGTACCTTCTATTATCTTGTTCAGGTAATAATCTATAAGCTTCTTCTTTTGTCTAAATAAATTTCAGTTAATTTTCCATATAGCACATGGAGGCCATGTTATTCTTGCTGTTCAAACAAGTTTTACTAACAAGTACTACTAAAGACAATATATACTGCAAGGCCCTGTGTGATATCAGCACCAACTACTTGGAATCGCCATCTTAATTGCCACAACTATTAGATAGTCCTTTCATTGATAAAAGCACACTACCCCACTTCCAGGACCATGATGCTTCTTGAAATTTTCCACTTAGTTATATTTTCTGTAATTGGCAAAACTTGAGATGAAGGAATTGAGGGTAGTTGAAAATCAAATCTCAAAATGGTTGTAAAAGGATAGGAAAATGGACCATCTCAATTTAGCCCTCTTTTATGCCGTAATATATTTCAAGAACCCAAGTGTTAGTGCAAATTTAGAGTCGTGGTTTATTCCATAAAACATCATGGATATCAAAATAATCCCACCGAACATAAAAACCAGGCTTGGAAGAAAACAAAAAAAAAGATATCGTCCAAGAGGAGAAACAACAAAATACACACGTGTGATAGGTGCAAGTTCTTCGGACACACTAGATCATTCTGTAACCAGAGTCCAACCATCAATTCATATGCAAGGCAATACTGGAAAAGAAAATTGTGATGATCACATCACACCATTAAAATGCTTTATAGAATTTTTTATGAATTAAATATGAATGATAAAATTTATTTTTAGTTAGATTATTAATGTCACGATCCAAATCGGAGGGTCGCGACGGGCACCCGGATCCCACCCGCCGGGTATCACCAATCACACTATCAACACATGTTCATAATTAAATACGGACTAAGTCAAAACAAAGCACTATGAAAAATCAGATAACCAAAAAGAACCCAACTCATTTATTTATACATCAAGGCCGACGAGGCCGTACATGACTACCACCCACATGACACATGTCTACAAGCCTCTAAGAGAGTACACAACATCAACAGGTCGAGACAGGACCCCGCCATACCCATATGCGTATGCATTACTGTACCACGACTAGACTGCAACTCTGAAACAAATAGAGTGCTCCAACATCAGCTGAACCAGCAACCTACTAGCGCGAACCGTCACCCTTTTTAACTGAACCTGCGGGCATGAAACGCAGCGTCCCCCGACAAAAGAGAAGTCAGTACGACTGATGTACTGAGTATGTCAGGCATGAATAATAGCACAATAGGGATATACCAACAACTGAAACAGAAACAACCGACCAACAGTAAATGCCTCTGAGAGCCCTAATACATATGCCTAAATGTTATGCACAATGCAAATATGGTATACTAATGGCCACACATGCATCCTCCCATAACCGCCTCTGTGGGCATCAGGTTATATTGGCCACACATGCATTCATATCGTCTTAGTCACACATGCATCCATTTTGACCACACAAGCTCGATATTTCGGGCTCTTTTGTGATAGTCTGTACCAGCTGCAGGTATATAACGTCTTTCCCTTTCCCATATCCCCTATATATAATATTTACCATATAGTAGTGTGTAGCACAAGTGAGTCCAGGGTAATATATGAATGCAATGCAAATGAATATGCATGAATGATAATAACACATTTCCTGAGTGACATAATATCCTCGCACCTTTGGCTAACACGGTGAATATCAACATCTTTTCCATATGTCTCAATAAGGACTTAGGAACATATTTAGACATGCTTTTAGCATATGAATCAATAACATGAATATTCTTAACTTCTAGGAGTAGAATAAATTATGGAGTAATATCACAGTTATATTTCGTTACATGAAACATGCCCAAAAAAAAGAAATAGTTTGTCTTAACATACCTCGAATCCAAGTTTAATAATTTGAAATTGCACTTAAAATGGAAACTTTCATTTATTGTTGCTGGACGTTAGTAAGCAAGTTCCCTCTAATTGTTTTTGCTCTAATTCGTCATCAGCAGAGGGGCATTCAGCTAAGTGATTAGTATAGGAGAGTATTTTTTTTGTATAGGAATTCACTTGGCCAGTGAAGCAGCAAACGACTCCACACCTATTAACTACTAAGAACAAGATAACACTAATAGAAATGAAATTGAAATGCTGAACGAAAATGAAATCTCAAACTCATATGTATATTCCTCAAAGTGGAACCCAAAATGATTGCTCATAATCATGTTCCCCATTAATTATTAAATAAATCCCACTTTAATCCTAATGCATGACACCTCTACGTACATGCATTTTTAAAATGGTTTCGTGGCTCACACTTTCACGCCACACATATATCATACCCCGCAATTAATCAATTATACACATAATTAATTTCGTGATCCCAATTCACTTAAATCTCAATAACTTATGAGACCTTAATATACTCAATGTCATAATTTATGTGATATGACACTATTCCATAACATCTTTGGGGATACACAACTATTATTATTAATTCCCGTTGTCACACCTCTTACGTCCAAAATTATTTCGGGTTTAATCATTTTATATGCTAATCTCTTTATTAGCATACATAAATATAATATAAATTTTTCCAACGCTCGGGTCTATTACACACGTCTAGCGATTTTACATACGCTTAGCGATTCAAACCGTTATCCAAAATTACGGTACGTTACAATTACATGTGTCATTATCTTATGATCTTTAACCCACAAGGCATGGCCTGCCTGAAAAGGCAAAACTTTGGTATAAATAAGGCTGAGATCGGGGAATCTCAAACTACTTATGCCTTATGGCACAGTTATACTTTCCTCTATTGTTTCTTTTCTTCTCTTTTATTAAATTGTTATCTTTTTAGTGCTGAAAATAAAACTATATATAAAAGCAGGTGAAAAAAATACACTAACTGAGATTTTCGTACTTGTGTTGCATAAACATTGAAAAAAAATAAAATCAACCACTCTTTTCTTATCCACTTTTATAACTTGTGTCTTCTGTGATAGGTATAACAGGTTTTGTCGGAAAAAGGACCAAAAAAATTGATATCTCAAAGACTACAACCTGATAAATTTTACACAACTTATGCCATAGGGCATAAGTATATTCTTACCTCTATTATTTTGCATTTTATTTTTATACATTAAAGAACAAATTTTACGGGACAAGACAAAGTTTGATACATCATAAGGCTGAAACTGGGAAGTTTAAACAACTTATGCCTTAATGAATAACGGTATTCTTTCCTCTGTTGTTTTTAATTTCTTTTATATACTAAAAACAAAGATAACAAAACTTCATTAATAATATTGAAAATAATAAATAAGTACAAAGATGATCCTATACTATAAGGATCATAAATTACTAAAAAAAAAAATTAATCTACAATTACAATCTCCGGCTTCTTCCTAATGATTAAACCTATGCCATTGTTGCTTAAATCAAGCCTAAAACACAAATATTTCTTTCCTTCATTCAGTTCATTCGAATCAACAAGTTGTTTCCAACTTTTACAAAGGCACATGTATACACCAGGTTTATAAATCATTTTGTATAGTTCTCGGCAAAAATGACAAGGTCTTCACACTTGGCATCTGAAAGGTTATGCCAGATGCTATTAGGAAAAATCTGCAAACAATCAACAAAATTAGTATTACTAAAATAACATAAGACTATAATAAAAAAAGAGATGATACAAAATTTTAGATACAAAAATTTACATATACAAAAGCTTACACATATGATCTTGTCAGTGTTTTCTCAAAATATTCTTGTCATTTTTGTAGTGCAATAATTGTCTAAGAATTTTATATCAAAAATATTATTTTCTCATGAATAACAAAGGTTTTATCTATAGTCTTAAAGAATATTTCTAGTCAAATACATTAATTATCAGTCAAATACATTTATAGTCCTAACTACTATCATGATTTTAAATGAATGTGTTTGTTGACTAGTCAACTACTCTTGTGCGACTGAATAAATGCCTTTATGACTAATAAAACACTATTTTACCTAATTTAATGAGGTCTGGCTTGAAAGCAAATAAAACAAAGTTATGTCTTCTAAGGCGAATCCAAAGTTAAACACTATGTGCCTAAAGACATAATTTTAGAATACAAAGTTAAACAACATATACCTTAAGGCATAACTGTAAAATTATTTTCCTTCGAAAAGCAAATAAAACAAAAGTATGTATGTTAAAGACATAACTTTAGAATTCAGATATAGCAGGTTTTGCCAGATACGGCAAAAACTTTGTCATCTCAAGGACCTTGACCTGGTAACTTTATGCAATTTATACCGTCTTACAACTTGTGCATTGAATGTATATAAAATTTATGCCTGACAAGACATAACTATGGTATAACTAAATATGTGTATTGCAGGAATTTAAAAAATTTATGCCCTCCACTTTCGTATAAAAAAGGAAAGAACATAACAAAGCTTCACTACATCATATTAGGAAAAATAAAATCTATACAATAAATGACCCTATATCATGAGGATCATAAAATAAGAAAAGCAAGAAGTATATTTAAACACCGAATACATTAAAAAAGAAGATTTATTTTATAAAAACCCTAATCACTCTCATGAAACTCATCATAAGAGGAATCATCATATATGATAATAGGATTCTCAAGAAAAATAACTCTAAGCTCCATAATAGCAGCCTTCAGAACATGAAAGTGGTCTTATCAACTGAAGAAGAATGATTCATAGAATCAAACTGCCTCGTCATCTTATCAAATGGGGTATTAGTTCCATATTTCATCCGTTCACTATTCAGTCTTCTTTGGAAACAACCATCAGATAAAAAAATTGGTCTGACTGCCACCTTTGCATGAGAATTTTCATACTTTTATTGCTTCCACTTTGAACTTGCATGATACATTTTAAACCTAAAAAAATATTATATTGAAAACTCAATTTTTATCTTAAGGTGGATATGTATGTAATGAAAGGGATGATGCTATTTATAGCATCACCAGCAGTACAACTTGCACCCTAAAAGAGGATAATTGTGTATTTACAAGTTCATTCAATAGGCAGAAATCGAAGTCTAATGCCAAAGTGGTAGTTGACCAACATAAGAATTGAATACAAATTCAACCACATTTTGTAATATCCACTTTAAAACACGTGCCTCGATATCAAAGCTCTCACAGAAAAAATTTAAAAATAAAAACTGTGCGGGGAGGGGAGGGGCAAAACTTAAATTTACAAAGAGAACAAAAACAATAACTGTTAAAATATGTATGCGGGAAGAGGCAAACTTTCAGTTTCATAAGAAAAAACAAAAAACTACAAGTGTTGCACATAAATTATGCTGCGAGCGGCAGAAGTTGAATTTTTTTTTTAAAAACTTCAACAAAATATCAGAAAATCAAATTTCACTTTTATCAACAAACGAAATTTTAGAACGTGATGAGGAGGAAAAAAAAATTAAAAATAGAAACGCTGCCGGGAGGGGCAAAACTTCATTTTACAAAGAGAATAAGAATTATAACTGTTAAACTAAGTATAATGGAAGAGGCAAACTTTCTGTTTTACAAGAAATAGCAAAAAAAAATGCAAGTGTTACATAGACATTATGTTGGAAGGGGCAGAAGTTGAGTTTAAAAAGAACTCCAACAAAATACCAGAAAATCAAATTTCACTGTTATCAACAAATAAATTTTAGAATATGATGAGGAGATTTACAAGCACAAAACACAAGAATCGTTATAGTATACTACAATAAAATCAAACTAAATCTTTTGGTTCTTTCTACCATTAAAATTCTTCTTCTTCCCAAAGCTGCACTCCATGATATTGTGATCATGGTAATCATGTTCTGGTCCTTCAGATGGAGTATTATAACCTTCTTTGAACTTGTTGTTTGCGTGACAAACAAGATTAATTGACCATCCTTTCATATACTTCATCAAATCAGAGGAATTCCAATCAGCTGAATTTTCACCATTGATCAACATATCAGCAAACTTTACCACTATTAGCGAATATTCTCCGAATATTCTCTATATATTTTGTAATTATGATAGATGTATATTTAAGGTAACTTAGGATTCTAATTGTATTAGGAATCAACATTTGTAAGGTAAGTTAGGATTCATACCATACTAGGAATCAACCTTTGTACAGCTATATATATTGTGAATAATGAAAGGAATCCCCAAGGGAAATTATTCTATCTTTCATGGTATCAAGAGCCTAAAACCTAAATCCTCATTCCCGGCCGAAATTTTTTTTCTGCTTTCACAAAAAAAAAAAAAAAAAAAAAAAAATCTGATTTCTTCCTCCATATTTCGGCCAAACCAGAAAATTCCCTCCCTCGACAGGCGGCAACCATGTCTTCCCTCACAAATTTCGTTTCATCCACTGGCACACTTGAAAACCCCTCTCAACGTTCAGTATCTTCTTTTCATCCGGCATTCGCCGTTAACAACATCAAGAATTTTATCCCTATAATTCTTGACCAAGAAGACTGTCAATATTCCATGTGGATGGAACTATTCTACATTCATGCATGTGCATACAACGTGCTCGATCACATTGACGAATCTGTTCCTCGTCCCACCGATGTTACAGACTCAATCAAGGCGTCGTCTTGACGCCATCGTCAAACAATGGATCTACGGCACCATCTCCAAAGATCCATTATGCACTATCATGAAAACAAAGCACAAGACGTGAACTTTGGGTCCGGCTAGAAGAAATCTTTCAGGACAATAAAAATACTCGGCCGTGTATTTGGAAGAGCAATTCAACAATACCCGCCGAGAATTTTAACAACATGTCCGAATATTGTAAGCAATCGAAACTCATAACCGATCAACTATCCAACGTCGGGACTTCGTTTCGAAACCAAGATGGTGCTTCAACTTGTTGCGGGTTTACCGAAAGGTGAATATGACACACTCGCAACAATGATTCAACAAGCCGACCCTCTCCCAAGTTTCAACAAGGCACGTTCACAACTATTGTTGGAAGAAACTAGGCGTGCTAAACAAGAGAAACATAATCAAAGGCGTTAGCGGATTGGCGGAGATGGCAACACTGCGCCAACAAGAACCACCATCACAAAGATGTCCAGCAGCACCACCACCTGGTTGCGATCCACGGTGCAAAGAAGAAGAAGCGGCCAAAGAAGAAGAAGAAGCGGCGGCGAAGAAGCGGCGGCAAAGACTAAAGAAGAAGAAGGCGAAGACTAAAGACAAAGACTAAAGAAGAAGAAGAAGAATCGGCAAGAAGAAGAAGAAAGCGGCGGCAGCTGCAAAGAAGAAAGAACAACAATCGCAGGAGGCTGCGCAGCGAAGCAGCGACGGCTGCCCCGACTGATTTGGGCCAGGCCTACACCACCGTGAACCTTCAACAGCCCGACGACAATTGGTACATGGACACCGGAGCCACATCTCACCTCACCCGGTCGTCAGGTAACCTATCTCAACTATATCGGTTAAAGTGTCCTCAATTTATTACTGTCGGCAATGGTCATCGCATTCCAATTGAAGGTTACGGTAACACACACACCAAACATACACACCCGCCTTTCTCCCTAAACCACGTCCTATACACACCTAACATCATTAAAAACTTAATCTCTGTTAGAAAATTCACTAGCAATAATTCTGTGTCTGTCGAATTTGACCCTTTTGGTTTTTCTGTGAAAGAACTCAATACGGGGAAAATTCTTACACGCCACAATAGTGTGGGAGACCTCTACCCATTCACTCAATCTTCCGCTGTCAGACCGCAAGCACCTCTATCCCTTGCGGCAATCTCTCCCTCCACTTGGCACAGCAGACTCGGACACCCCGGAGACCCAGTTTTTACTTTTCTTAGGACTTCTAAGCGTATTCAATGTAATAATGGAAAAATTGCCCAACACTGTTTTTCTTGTCCACTAGGCAAACATACTCGTCTTCCATTTATGTCATCAAACAGTGTTACTTTTTCTCCCTTTGATATTGTTCATGCTGATTTGTGGACATCTCCGATTGTTAGCTCTTTGGGTCATAAATTCTATCTTGTATTCTTGGATGATTTTTCACATTTTGTCTGGATTTACCCACTGAAATTCAAATCTGAAGTTTTTACAAAATTCCTCGAGTTTCACAAATTCATTAAAACACAATTTGAAAAATCTATCAAATCATTCCAATGTGATAATGGACGCTGAATTTAATAACTCGACATTTCACAATTTACATTCTAAACAAGGTATGATTTTCCGCTTTTCTTGTCCCTATACTTCTTCCCAAAGCGGAAAGGTGAAAGAATTATACGTACCATCAATAACATGGTTCGCACACTGCTTTCATGCTGTCTACCACCGCCTTTTTGGGTCTATCTTTGTCAAAATGGTAGAATCCCTTCTTAATATTTTACCAACTAGCACACTCCAAAACAAGACCCCTACCGAAATCTTATACCGTGAGGCTACCATCATATGATCACCTACGTATTTTTGGATGCTTATGCTACCCCAACATGGCCTCCATCGCACCTCACAAACTTGCACCTCGTGACTCTGCCATGTGTCTTCCTTGGTCTATCTCCTAATCATCGGGCTAATTGTGCTATGACATTTCTACTTGCAAAATCATCGTCTCCGTCATGTCACCTTTGATGAGACAACCTTTCCTTTTTCAAATCTCAGGAAATTTCAGACCACCGATTACATCTTTCTCGATGAACCAAGTCCGTCCCGATCATCCAAAATCTATACCAACAAGAATTTCACTGTTCGGCAGTCTCGCCACTGTCCGGCACCACCCCAACAGCTCCCTGCTCACCCCTACAACCCCCAGTCGAGTCACCAGAAACCAGTCCGGTGAATCACGCGATCGGTCCAGAACGATGGACCAAAGAACCTCCCAGCCCCGATCCACCGCCACTGCCGTCTCATCGTATGGAGACTCGTGCACAACACGGGATCTTCAAACCCAAGGTTCACTTCAATCTCTCCACACAAACCTTATCACCCATTCCAAAAAATCCAAAACTAGCAGAACTGGTCCCAAATGGGGATGCGGCCATGCGAGAATTTAACGCTTTAACCAAGCAGACCACTTGGGATTTGGTACCTAGACCCGAAGGTGTGAATATTATCCGGTGTATGTGGCTATTTCGGCACAAGTTCAGAGACAGTGTGACTTAGAGAGGTATAAGGCAAGACTAGTCGCCAATGGCACTAATCAAGCAGGAGGGTGTTGATTGTGGTGAGACATTGATCCGGTTGTTAAACCGCCACTATTCAATCGTTTCGGTATTGCTATGGGCATGCATTGGCCAATTCATCAACTTGATGTGAAGAATGCATTCCTTCATGGGGATTTGAAAGAGGCGTGTACATGCATCGACCTCACGGCTTTGTTCATCCGTGACTCACTTTGTGTGTCGTCTCGGAAAGTCATTGTATGGATCAAACAGGCACCCCGCGCTTGGTATGATCGTTTTGCCAGGTATCTTTGCAGATTGGTTTTGTATGTAGCAGGTGTGATAACTCTCTCTTCACTTTTCACCGAGGTAGCAAAGACTGCATATTTGCTATTATATGTCGATGACATTGTTCTTCTTGCCTCATCCGACGGTTTGAAGAATGAAATCATTGCTCTACTCAAAACTGAATTTGCTATGGTGACTTGGGCAAGCTAAGTTATTTTTGGGTATATCGGTAACCAGATCTGCAGCCACTATGTTCTTATGTCGGCGTAAGTATGCGAGAAGAGATAGTATCTGAGGCCAAGATGGCAAATTGTAAAATTATGCCAACTGGGTGGACTCCAAATCCAAGCTTAGTGCCAATGACGGTGCGTCGGCCGATCCCACTCTATATCAGTTCAGCAGGTGCTCTTCAAGATCTTACATTCACTAGGCACGATATTACATATGCCGCTCGGCAGTGTGTCTGTTCATGCACGACCCCCGAGAGTCCCATTTTGCTGCCCTCAAACGTATTATCAGATACGTTAAGGGCACACTAGACTTTGGATTACACTTATATCCCTCTGCCCCAACCAAGTTACTTGCCTACACGGATGCAGATTGGGCAGGATGCCCAGACACACGTCGTTCCACCTCAGGGTACTGTGTATTTCTTGGGGATAATCTTATCTCATGGTCCGCCAAGAGGCAGGCCACACTATCCCGTTCGAGTGCTGAAGCAGAATATCGCGGTGTTGCTAATGTAGTTGCTGAGATCTGTTGGCTCCGAAATCTTCTTTTAGAGCTCCAGTGTCCACTCCGCAAGGCGTCTATAGTCTATTGTGACAACATATCTGCCATCTATATGTCTCATAATCCGGTCCAACATCAGCGGACTAAGCATATTGAGATGGATATCCACTTTGTGCGAGAGAAGGTTGCCCGTGGTCAGGTCAAAATTTTACACGTGCCTTCCTCTTATCAGTATGCAGACATCTTCACAAAGGGACTACCGCGACAGCTCTTCACCGACTTTCGATCCAGCCTTAGCGTTCGGCCTCCTCCCGCTCCGTCTGAGGGGGAGTATTAGCGAATATTCTCCGAATATTCTCTATATATTTTGTAATTATGATAGATGTATATTTAAGGTAACTTAGGATTCTAATTGTATTAGGAATCAACATTTGTAAGGTAAGTTAGGATTCATACCATACTAGGAATCAACCTTTGTACAGCTATATATATTGTGAATAATGAAAGGAATCCCCAAGAAAAATTATTCTATCTTTCAACCACAAAACGATCGTAATCTCTGAAAATCATAAAACAAGGAGCTTTAGCATAACAGAAAAGAAACATAAAAAAATAAAAACCAACTAAAAACATAAAAAAAAGTGCAAAAAATAAGCGAGATACATATGAGCCTTCTTTTGGACCGACAACCCAAGTATACGTCAGATAACTGAAATCAGTAGATGATGACCTGCATTCATTAAAATGTCTACGCTCATCCATATGAAAAATCGCAAGTACATAATGATAAACTTTTGTACGACCAACATCTCTTGAGCGCATCGAAATTAATACATTGTCAACATTCTCTCACGATACACTGCACTTCTCATTTTTCCACAAATCGTATCAATAAGATAGAAAATGTTATCATTTCTCTTGTCGTCACCAAGTCATTGAAAATCACCTTTTTCTTTCTGAAATCTTTTGATTTCAAATTTGAATACTTGATAAAAAATGATACTTGTAGTTGTGTAGTTAATAGCATCAACAGATGGTGGATGATAGATCATCTTCTTCCTTAAATAGTACATCATCACATTAATTTGTTGCAGTATGCAAAAAAAAATAAAAAAATACAAAATCAATCAGGGGTAAAGAAAGAAAATGGTAATAGAAAAAAATAAAATAAAAAACTATAAGAAAAAAGAGAAAGACCATCATAAACCTTGTCCTCAAGCGCATACACTTCATGGTATAGTTTCAGAACATACACTTCATCGTCTGTTTTCCTGGTTAAAAGATAATGATTATAACAAACATAAAAAAATATGTCAGCAAAAATATAAGAAAAAAACTACACAAATACAAACATTTCATTTAAACTGAAGAAAACATAAACCCAAATTGTGCCAGAAAAGGAAAGACATCAATGTATAGAGTCTTTAATTAAGATTTCTTACCATAAATTATGTCTTAAGACATAACTATACTAAACAAAACAAAGACAGAACTTTTCCCTATAAGGCAAAATTTTAGTATAGGCACAGACTCTTGTTTCATCTCCAACAGAAAATCCGACGGATGTTAGAGTCTGCCTCTACTAAAATTTTGCCTTATAATTTTTTTTTATCTTTGTATGTTTTATTTAGTATAGTTATGCCTAATACTAAATACATAATAAGATATCTAAATAAAAAGCTATGATACATTGATATCTTGCCTATTCAGGCAGAGTTAGGTTTATGTGTTCTTCAATTTAAGTAGAAGGTCTGTATCTGTGTATTTTTTTCTTAATTTTTTTTTGCTGATAATTTTTGTATGTTTGTTTTTATCATTATTTTTTTAATCAGAAAAATGGATGACGTATTCTACACTCTGAATCTGAACCTACTTGCTGAAAAATTTGACTTGGTGCCTGTTTTTACCCAAGGATAGGATATATTTTTTGAAACTGTACCATGAGGTGTATGCGCTTGAGGACGAAGTTTCTGATGGTATTTTTATTTGTTTCTACTACTTATTGCTTTATTTTTTTTTATCCCTGATTGACTTTGTATTTTTTATTTTTTTTGCTTACTGCAGCAAATTAATGTGATGATGTACAATTTGAGGAAGAAAATGATCTTGTAGGGATTTTGTTGGGTTGTTGTACGCATCGGATATTGAAAACTTGTTTCAAATCCAACAAACGTAGAACTGTTTGATTATAGGATAATTTTAAACTGTAAACATAAGATTTGAATGGTACTTATATGTTTACAATACCTGGAATCTTTATCAATTGTGGGTGTGCATGCAAATGCCCTTTCGATTGCAAGCTCCAAACTTCAATGTATTCCTCATTTGAAAAGCTAGGAAATCCGGCAGAGGTTCAAGAGAGTGTTTTGATTCTGAATCTCTAAGACTTAGAATAATGATATGAAAATCAAGTGTATTGAATAATGAAGTGTAGGTCTGAATTTATAGGTGAAAAATTAGGTCAAACCGAATTAGGGTTTGACCTTGGACTAGGAAATCCAAAATCCAATTTTGACTTAATTAAAACAATCATTATTCATTTAAATATCTTGATTCTAAATCGAATAATTAATACTCTCTCAATACATCCTTAGATCGAAAATACAATCGACATAGTGTGACCCTACAAGCCTTCACAGATCGACATTAATCAAATTAAGGTCTACGCGGAACTCCTAGACGGCGCCGCAAGACGAACTCAATATGTGAAGTACGTTTACACGAATCCAGTAAACTTAACCTCTATGTGGTAAGATAAAATCATTTCATTCACGACACATCCGATCAAGCTTAGGATTTATCAAGTGACTATCCAAATGGCTTAATAATTGTATCTCATCTATATTAGTTGACAACTAGATCATATTCTAAATATGTCTATTGTGTTGGCCAATGACTTAATCAACCTAATATCACTGAGAAGCTGAGTGTTCTCTCGAATATACATTCGAGGAATGAATCCTAATCTTGGCTCAACTACCACCTTTAATCCACATCGTAATGTACCCAATACAAGTCGTATCTCAACCTATAAGGCATTTAAGCTTAGGACATGATCAAAGTATATTACTTTGTAGACAAGGTGTGCATTGACATCAAGTCTAAGGACTTATATCTCTGACACGCTAATCATACTTTAGACAAGTATAACTAACAGTATATCAGCATGGTATACTAATACTTCCAAAGTATCCATGTGTCCATCACGAGTAGTCATTACTCGTAGTAGGTGAAACATACTACATCCTCTAAGGATGTGATGCAGACCACATGTCGACTTATCACATATCATCGATATCCGATTCTCGATGATCATTAGTCGAAGCTATTTTAAGAGTTACGTTATAATATTAATATCTCACATTATTAATAACAACGTAACCTCTAGGGATGCATATTATAAAATATTATAAACAATCAACTAATAATTCAATAATTGCAAATGCCAAAATATTAATCTCCATTAATAATACTATAAATGTGTATAAAGTACATTTGTCCTAATACAGATTGTCTCTAGGACATACATATACTTTCAATCTCCCACTTGTCCTAGAGCCAATCTCCAACATATCTAATGCTCATATTCTCAAAATGACCATAGTCTAATCTAATCTATTCAGTCTCCACTATCTCCCTGAGTATGTGGTACTTTCTTGGTACATGATTGTTTCTGTTTGTTGATCTTTGTTCATTAGCCTGTGCAATTGCACCAGTGTTGTCACAATAAATAGTTATTGGACAACTGGCACTCGAAACTATCCTTAGTTCCTTTAGGAACTCAGAAATTGCGACAGCTTCTTTACGAGGTTCTGATCCAGCAATGTACTCAACTTCTGTTGTCGAATCAGCAGTTGTAGCTTGTTTGGAATTTTTCCAGCTCACTGCTCCACCATTGAAAATGAACGTGTACCCAGAATGAGATTTGAAGTCATCAAGATCCGTCTAGAAGCTAGCATCAGTGTACCCAGTAGCAGCTAGCTTTTCTTCCCCACCATAGACTAAGAAGTAATCTTTAGTTCGTCTAAGATACTTAAGAATACTCTTGACTGCTTTCCAGTATTCTTCCCCAGGATTCTGCTGGAATTTGCAAGTCATATTAAGTGCAAAGGCCACATCTGGCCTAGTACAGGTCATGGCATACATGATCGATCCTATAGCTGAAGCATATGGGATCCTCTTCATGCGTTCAAGTTCTATAGCATTAGAAGGACTGTCCTTCTTAGATAACTTGATATCTTCTCCCATAGGTAGACAGCCTTTCTTGGAATTTTCCATAGAAAAACGTCTAAGCACTTTGTCTATGTAGACTGACTATGACATCCCCAACAATCTATTAGGTCTATCTCTATAGATCTTAATTCTCAGAATGTAGCAGGTTTCACCTAAATCCTTCACCATGAAGGTACTGGACAACCACTCCTTGACTGACTGCATGAGAGTCTTATTGTCTCTCATTATCAATATGTCATCTACATATATAATAATGAAGACATACTCCCATCCTTGCGTTTACTATAAACACAAGGATCCTCTTTGCTTCTGACGAAATCAAATGACTTGATAGCCTTGTCAAAGAAAATGTTCCAACTCCTCGAGGCCTGCTTAAGCCCATAAATGGACTTTTGTAGCTTGCATACAACATTTGGTTGGAACTCAAGCAAAAAACCCTCATGTTGTTTCATATACACCTCCTCAACTAGATTACCATTGAGGAAAGCGGTTTTGACGTCCATCTGCCAAATGTGATAGTCATAATATGTAGCTATTGCAGGCAAAATTCGAATGGACTTAATCTTAGCAACAGATGAAAAAGTTTCATCATAATCGACCCTAGGCCGTTGATTATAACCTTTAGCCACCAACCTTGCTTTATAAGTCTGTACATTTCCAAATGCATCGATCTTCTTATTGAAGACCCATTTGCATCCTATGGGTTTAACCCCAGCTGGCAAATCAACCAAGTTCCACACTTGATTGATGTACATAGATTCCATCTCGGATTTCATGGCTTCTTGCCATCTCTTTGAATCAATGTTCAACATTGCTTCGCTATAGGTTGTAGGCTCATCTTCATCGGAAATATCTATCTTTATGTGTGTTTCCACAAGTAGATTTAGTTTTTCAGGAGGACGATGAGTCCTAGTGGACCTACGGAGTTGATTGTTTTGCAGTTCAGTGCTTGATATGTTCTGACTGTGAGAGGGTTCTTGTGTGTTGGATAATCCACTAACTTGAGAGCTTTCAGGAATATCATTTTCATGTATTTTCCGAATGGGAGGAGGTGCAACCATTGCATTTACTCCCAAAGGTTGTGTAGGAGGATCTTGCATTTCTGCATTGTTCCTCGTAACACTCCCACTGGCCGAAGGGCGTACTTGAAGTACCCAATCTTTTCCAAATACTCCCACTGAATTCTTGCCTTAGTCATTCAGCAAGGATTCAACATCTATATTATCTTGCGGTTCTGGAATTTCTTCAAGTTCTATCTCTATACAACTATGTTCCTTGTAGACATATTCTTCTTCAAGGAAAATTGCGTTCCTGGAAACAATGACCTTACGTTCTCTAGGAAGATAGAAGTAGTATCCCTTAGTTTCCTTTAGATACCCCACGAAGTAACATTTCTCACTTTTGGATTCCAACTTGTCAGTGAACATCTTCTTAACATATGCAGGGCACCCCCAGGGTCTCATATGTTTAAGAGCTGGCTTCTTGCCATACCATATCTCATAAGGTGTCTTTTCTACTGACTTGGAAGGAACTCTGTTTAGAACATATATTGAGATTTGTATAGCATGTCCCCAAAGGTATGTCGGTAGAGCTGAGAAGATCATCATGGATCGAACCATATCCAATAAGGTTCCGTTTCTCCTTTCGGCAACACCATTCATCTGTGGTGTTCCAGGAGGTGTCCACTCTGATTGGACTCCATGTAACTTTAAGTAATCTAGAAAATCCTTGCTCAAGTATTCACCCCCTCGATCCGATTGAAGGGTCTTGATACTTGTTGCAAGTTGCTTCTCTACTTCCGACTTGTACTCTTTGAACTTCTCAAAAACCTCAAATTTATGTCTCATAAGATAAACATATCCATACCTTGTGAAATCGTCAATAAAAGTGATAAAGTATGGGAAACCTCCTTTAGCTTGAGTAAAAAATGGCCCACATACATCAGTATGGACCAACTCAAGCACCTCATTGGCTCGCACACCTTTCCCAAAAAATGGTTTATTGGTCATCTTTCCTCTCAAACAAGATTCGCAGTTACCATAAGACTCCAAGTCAAATGGTTCAAGGTAGTCTAACAACCTTGTTATCCTTGATTCGTTGATATGACCAAGTCTGCAACGCCATAGGTAGGTAGAGTTTCTATTACTTATCTTAGCTTGTTTATTTTGTACAGTGAATATTTCTCGACTACAGTTTAGTGTATATAATCGTTCCATAAGAGGAGCAGTTCCATATATAACATTATCAAAAGATAGTACTTGACTGCCATTATAAATATATGAGGAAAAACCCTACATGTCCAAAACAGGGATATAAATGATATTCCTCGTTAACGAGGGTACATAGTAACAATCATTTAACACTAGACAATAGCCAGAAGACAAATTTAATCTATAAGTTCCTACGCGCTCAGCATCCACTCGTGCTCCATTTCCAACGCGTAGATCCACCTCTCTTGGTCCAACCTTCCTGCTATCAGTTAGCCCCTGCACATTGGTACAAATGTGTGAGCCACAAGCGGTATCCAATACCCAGGAATGAGAGTTATTTATAAATATATTTATTTCAATGACGTACATACCTTATCCAGACAAGGTAGTTGGGTCCAGTAAGTTTGTTCATTTCAATCAACATTTTCAATGACAGGCTCGACATCTTTGATAATCTGAAGAATTTGATAGACTGGAAATCAAACTCAAAATTTATTTCCTATTATACACATTCATTTAGGCTAATCAACATGGTCTTTTGTTTAATTAGCTCCCACTATTTTAACATACTTCTACGACCCCATGGTAGAATACAGACCTATATTAATTAAGGTCATAATGGGCCAAGATCCAAGCCTATGCTATCTCCACGTTTGCTTTGGCTGATAACTTTAATAACACATTTTGGTAGGTTCTAAACCAATTGCAAAACTTATTTGCAACTCTCGGTTGATCAAATATTATATTTAATCTTGCGTCCTTAGATTAGTCCGACACTTTGGCGCCAAAATTTGTCTAAGCAAGTCAACCCCATTACACGACTGCGTTTATGTATCTAAGTAAATTTGACCTTTGTGAGCAAACACTTTGGTGTAAATACCCACAAAAGTTTGTCGTTTACCTTTACATTTAAAACACATACATGAAAGAGTCTGGGTCCTCGTAGACTTAGATCAAATGCTTTGACATAAATACTCGTATCGCCGAAAAGGATTTTGCACTCTAACAATTATAATGGACGATGCGTTTTAATTTAGACTTGTATTTAAAATTTTGGAGAACATTTTAATTCAGGGTTTTAACCAAAATCAACTCTTTTACGCCATATCCAATATGACATTTTAATATCATGCAAAACTAATGACACATATAGTTGGGAACCTTCAACCCAATAGGCATGATATAAGATGATTTAATCAAATACTGGGCTCCGCCTGCCCAGACAATTATAGTGGACACTATGCTAATTATTAAATGAAATCATTTAAACACTTAGCATATAGTTCGTATATTATTCAATAATATGCAATTAATAATAATCATGGGTTAACTTGTCTAAACTCTAAAATTTAAGTCTAATCCAAACAACCCCTTAAATATTTTCTGATTTTAAAAATTGATTTTCAGGATATTTCTGTAAGTTTCAGATTTTTAGAATTTACAGTTTAGTCCCTCAAAAATTTAAAATTTCAATTTTGAACCACTTTAAATTCAGAAAATCCAATTTTAATTTTCAGAAAATATTTTCAGATTTCAGGGACCTATTTGTTATTTCCAAAATTTTAAATTAAGTACATATTTGGCCCAAGGGACCAAATCTGCTTTTTCTAAAATTAACAGATTTGCCCCAAGGACCAAATCTGATGATTTTAAAAACTTTTCCAGGGACCAAATTGCAATTTCAGAAAGATAAAAAAATTTCAGATTTGTCCCAAGGGCTAAATTGCAATTTTGGAAACCGTCACTACACTGTTGGAACAATGACTGCCGCCATCGCCACGGAACAAAGGATCGCCGCCATCGCTTCACTAACAGTGTTCGCCATTCTTTCATCGCTTTTCTAAATTGGAGCCTCGGTGCCGCGGCAAACCCTAGGTGGTGCCGCGGCAAACCCTAGGTGGCGCCGCGGCACTCCATCGTGGAGTTGCGGCGCCTCTGTCTCAGAAGCACAAAATCCGCATTTCCGAAACCCTAAAACTGGTTCAGGGTCAGATTGGCAGATTCATCTTTGTTACCCTTTACTATCAAACAACACATTCATCGACCATCATCAAATCCCTTCTCGTTCTTCATTTCAGTGCACCATGTTCGCAATGAACCGGTTACGCACATTGACTTAGAAGAGTTAGATCGGAATGACTTCCTCGATTACATCATTGTTTAATAGTTTGGGAGACAAGGATAATGTGCTTTTAAGATATTAGGTTTTCAAGCTTTAAACGACATAAATTTCAAATTTAAACAAATTCTAACCCATATTATTATTAACCTTATAATCATACAAAACAGCCCTGACTATGATACCACTGTAGGGATTTTGTTGGGTTGTTGTACGCAGTGGATATTGAAAAGTTATTTCAAACCCAACAAACGCAGAACTGTTTGACTATAGGATAATTTTAAACTGTAAACATAATATTTGAATGGTACTTACATATTTACAATATCTGGAATCTTTATCAACTGTGGGTGTGCACGCGAATGCCCTTTCGATTGCAAGCTCCAAGCTTCAATATATTCCTCCTTTGGAAAGCTAGGAAATCCGGCAGAGGTTCGAGAGAGTGTTTTGATTCTGAGTCTCTAAGACTTAGAATAATGATATGAAAATCAAGTGTATTGAATAATGAAGTGTAGGTCTGAATTTATTGGTGAAAAATTAGGTCAAACCGGATTAAGGCTTTACCTTGGGCCTAGCCCAAAATTCGAGACAGATTAGGTCATGGCGCCACGGCCCTATGGTGTGGGCACCGCGGCGCTGACGTGGCCCTCTATTGTCTCATTTTATTTTCCGCACATTCTTAATTAAATCCAAAATCCAATTTTACTTAATTAAAATAATCATTATTCATTTAAATATCTCGATTCTAAATTAAATATTTAATACTCTCTCAATACATCCTTAGATTGAAAAGACAATCGACATAGTGTGACCCTACAAGCCTTCACATATCGACATTAATCAAATTAAGGTCTACGCGGAACTCTTAGACGGCGCCGCAAGACGAACTCAATATGTGAAGTACGTTTATACGAATCCAGTAAACTCAACCTCTATGTGGTAAGATAAAATCCGTTCATTCACGACACACCCGATCAAGCTTAGGATTTGTCAAGTGTCTATCCAAATGGCTTAATAATTGTCTCTCAACTATATTAGTTGACAACTAGACCATATTCTAAATATGTCTATTGCGTTGGCCAATGACTTAATCAACCTAATATCACTGAGAAGCTGAGTGTTCTCTCGAATATACATAATGAATCCTAATCTTGGCTCAACTACCACCTTTAATCCACATCGTAACGTACCCAATACAAGTCGTATCTCAACCTATAAGGCATTTGAGCTTAGGATGGGATCAAAGTTATTACTTTGTAGATAAGGTGCGCATTGAACTCAAGTCTAAGGACTTCTATCTCCCACACACTGATCATACTTTAGACAAGTATAACAAACAATATTTCAGCAGGGTATACCAATACTTCCAAAGTATCCATGTGTCTATCACGAGTAGCCATTACTCGTAGCAGGTGAGACATACTACATCCTCTAAGGATGTGATGCAGACCACATGTCGACGTATCACATATCATCGATATCCTATTCTCGATGTTCATTAGTCGAAGCTATTTTAAGAGTTACATTATAATATTAATAACTCACATTATTAATAACAACGTAACCTCTAGGGATGCATATTATAGAATATTATAAACAATCAACTAATAATTCAATAATTGTAAATGCCAAAATATTAATCTCTATTAATAATAATACGAATATGTATAAAATACATTTGTCCTAATACAGATTGTCTCTAGGACATATATATACTTTCAGATCTATCGTCCACCATCTGTTGATGCTATTAAGTACACAAGTATCATGTTTGATCAATTATTCAAATTTAAAATCAAGAGATTCTAGAAAGAAAAAGCTGATTTTCACTGGCTTGGTGACGAAAGGGGAAATATTAATATTTTCTATCTTATTGATACGATTTATAGAAAAAATGAAAAGTGTCGTGCGTCCTGAGAGAATGTTGATAATAAATTAATTTTAATTCGCCTGACGGTGATGATCGTACGAAAGTGTGTCATTATGTATTTGCAGTTTTTCATATGATGAGCGTAGACTTGAAGCTTATAACTCAGTTAATAACAGTGAGAAAAATGAAGATTTGATTAACCAAGTAAAGTGCTACGGCGCTATGCTCCCCAAATTGATGAAAGGTTTTTGATTTTAACAGATGCAGGTCAACATATACTGATTTCAGTGATCTGAGTATATTTGGGTTGTCCAAAGCAAGGCTCGTATGTATCTTGCTTATTTTTTGTCCTTTTTTTGATATTTTTTAGTTGTTTTTATTTTATTTTATACTTTTCTGTTGTAATAAATGTTTTTATTTTTATGTTTTACTTTTCTGTTGTGCTAAAGTTCTTTATTTTATGACTTTAAGATATTACAATTGTGATCGTCTTGTGTTAAAGTTTGCTGATATGCTGATCAATGGTGAAAATTCAGCTGATTGGAATTCCTCTGATTTGATGATATGCAAACAACAAGTTCAAAGACGGTTATGACTCTACCTGAAGGATCAAAACATGATTACTATGATCACAATATCATGGAATGCAACTATGTTAAGAAGAAGAATGTTAATCGCAGGAAGAAACAAAAGACTTAGTTTGCTTCTTATTGTAGTATACGATAATGACACCTGTGTTTTGTACTTGTAAATATCCTTATCACATTCTAAAATTTGTTTGTTGATAAAAAGTGAAACGTGATTTTTCTGGTATTTTATTGGAGTTCTTTTTAAACTCAACTTCTTCCCCTTCCGGCATAATTTCTATGTAACATTTGTATTTTTTTTTGTTGTTTCTTATGAAATAGAAAGTTTGCCTCTCCCGGACATAATTAGTTTAATAGTTATAGTTTTTGTTCTCTTTATAAACTGAAGTTCTGCTCCTCTCGGCAGAGTTTCTATTGCTTAATTGTTTTTGTGAGAACTTTGTTATTGAAGTGCGTGTATTAAAAGTAGATATTATAAAGGGTGATTGATCTTGTATTCAATGCATATGTTAGTCAAATACCACTTTGTCAGTAGACATATAATAAATAAATTTATAAGTATTCAACTACCTTCTTTTAGGGTGCAAGCTGCACTGCTGGTGATGCTATAAATAACATCATCCCTTTCATTACATACATATTCACCTTAAGATAAAAAAAATTGAGTTTTAAATATAAATATTTTTTTAGGTTTAAAATGTATCATGCAAGTTCAAGTGGAAAGTATGAAAACTCTCATGCAAAGGTGCTAGTTGATAAAATCTGATTGGAAAACTCTCAGATCAAAATTTTTATCTGATGGTTGTTTCCAAAGAAGACTGAATAGAAAACGGATAAAATATGAAGCTAATACCCCCATTTGACAAAATTACGAGGCAATTTGATTCTCCGAGTCATTCTTCTACGGTTGACAAGTCCAAAAGAGTTTTACACAATATTTTTAATCTTATTGATAAAATTAAAACTAAACATAAATAGTTAGATGATGAATTCAATATTCTGAAGGCTAATGTTATGGAGCACATGGGTGTTTTACCTGAAAGTCCTATTGTGATATCCAACGATTGCTCTTATGATAAATCCTCATCATTTTTATCAATTCTTAGATAAGTTGATGAGTTTCATGAGTGATTAGGATTTTTTATAATTTATTTCTTGTTTTTAATGTATTTGGCGTTTACATGTATTTTTTTGCTTTTCTTATTTTGGTGATCCTCATGATATAGGGTATTTATTTTACTGATTTTATTTTTCTAATATGAAGGGCATAAATTTTTTAAATTTCTTCAATTCACATATTGAGTTATTCCATAGTTATGCCTTATCAGGCATAAGTTCTGTTCAATGCATAAGGTTTAAGACTGTATTAATTACATAAATTTACCAAGTCCTTGAGATGCCAAAATTTTCACCATATTCGGAAAAACCTGTCTGGATTCTAAAGTTATTCTTACAGTTATGCCTAAATGCATAGGTTGTTAAACTTTATTTTCTAAATTTGTGCCTTCGGGCGTATGGAGTTTAATTTTGGATTCTAAAGATTCGTTTGAAGGCATAACTTTGTTTGATTTACTTTTAAGCCAGAGCTGATTAAATTACGTAAAATAATATTTGACTAGTCATTCAGGCATTTATTCAGCCGTACAAGAGTTGTTGAGTAGTCAACAAATGTATTCATTCAAATCATGTTGTAGACATCTAAATTTCTTAGGCCTCTGCAAAACAAGTCTAATGTTAATTATGATTTTTTGAACTCTACTCTAAACTCTAGCTAACACCTATATATTGAGACCATATTCACTTGAAAAGCAATCTCATAAGTTTTATAAACTCATGGAATAATAAGTAAGAGATCAAGATATGAACGGACTCTTCTTGATAATCAAATACTTCAAAAAGATCTACAAAATCATTTCATGGAGATAAATCTCAAGGAGTCCTACATCATCCTAATTCGAGAAACACGTTGCTTCAGCCCTTGAATCACAGAGTTAATCTAGAGAGAAGAATCAAGGGAATAAATAAAATTGTACCCACAATATTCATCAATAAAGTCTTTATTTCAACATATTTTATTTGTGATTTGCAATTTATTTTCCATACTCAGCGCAAATTTATTGCAAATAAATTGGCACGCCCAATAAGATCAAATATGCTCTTCATCTCTTCTCTCACAAATCAAAATTTTAAAATCTGGAGTCACAAAATTGCAAATATGGAAGCTCAATTTTGTGTACTTCAAGTCTCGTCTTTGAGTTTCGACAAGTCTACACTTCGACAAGCCTTGAAGTAGAACATTTATAGACATCAAAATTTTATAGGCTTCTACAAAACAAGCTCAATGTTAATTAGGATTTGTTGGAGGCTACTCTACTCTAAACCCTATCTCACACCTATATAATGGGACACATATTCCCTTGAAAATTCATCTCGAAAGTTTCATAAATTCATGAAATAATCACAAAAAGATCAAAATGTGGCTGGACTCTTCTTGACAATCAAATACTCCAAGAAGATTCACAAAATTCTTTCATGGAGATAAATCCCAGGGAGCTATATATCATCCTAGTTTGAGAAATACAGTGCTTTAACCCTCACATTATGAAGTTCGGAGAGAGGAATCAAGAGAATACACAGATTTGTACTCACAATGTTGATATATAAAATTATTATTTTGCGATTGCAATTTATTTTCAGAACTTGAAATTTTGTTGCAAACAAATTAATGATTTGAACATCTTTGCGATGTGTTTGATCGGCTTGGAAAGCCAACTGTAAAAGCTTCTGTATTTGAGAGGTTAGGGCAATTGAAGATGAAGAGGAAGAACAAATTCCAAAGAAATTATCGAAGCATGAAAATGCCAGCTTCACCTAAAGCCCAGAAGGATTTTCAAAGTTTGATTCCTTCTAGAAAGAGGCGACAAACAGAACTTGTGGTTTCATGTGGGGAGATACTAAAAGTAAAGTTGCACACCGTGGTTAATACCAAGGAGCGTGACGAAGACGAGAATTCGAGATCAAGCTTAGAAGCCCTTGAATTCAAGTACAAGTCAAGATCAAATTCACTAAATTCAATATCAAGCTCAAAAACCCTTGAATTTATTATTGAAAACACGAATAAGAGGATTTATAGAGATTGTAACACTCATATTTCAAATCAAATACTACGATTGTTGCGATATTTTCCTGTCTTGATCATTATTTTTTCGACGCGAATTTTATTGTCTACACATGTTAGTAGTTAAGATTATAAATGTATTTGACCGGAAATTAGTTTATTTGACTAAAAATATTCCTAAAGACTATAAATAAGATCTTTTGTGTTCATGAGAAAACAATATTTTTATATGAAATTCTAAGGTAAAAGCTGCACTACAAAAATGGTGGAATATTTTGAGAAAATACTGATAGATCTTATACGCAAGGGGACGATTTTGTATGTGTAAATTTTTGCATCTAATTTATTTCATCCCTTTTTTATTGTAGTGTTATGTTATTTTAATAATACTTTTATGAATTGTTTGTAGATTTTTCCTAATAGCATCTGGGATAGTCTTTCAGATGCCGAGCGTGAAGCCCTTGTCATTTTTGCCGATAACCTATACAAAATGACTTATAAACCTTGTGTATGCAGACGCCTTTGTAAAGGTTGAAAACATCTTGTTGATTTGAGTGAAATGAAGGAGATACTCTATGTTTTAGGCTTGGTTTAAGCAATAGTGGCATAGGTTTAACAATTACGAAGAAGCCGGAGATTGTAATTATAGATTAGATCTTTTTTAGTAATTTATGATCCTCATAGTATAGGATCATCTATGTACTTATTTATTATTTTCAATTATATTAATGAAGTTTTGTTATCTTTGTTGTTTTTAGTATATAAAAGAAATTAAATATAACAAAGGAAAGAATATAATTATGCCTTAAGGCATAAGTTGTTTAAACTTTCCTGGTTGCAGCCTTTTGATATATCAAATTATATAAAAAAAAATGCAAAATAACAGAGGTAAGAATCTATTTATGCCCTATGGCATAAGTTGTTTAAACTTACTTGGTTGTAGTCTGTGAGATACCAATGTTTTTGCTTTTTTCCGTCAAAATCTGTTATACCTGCCACATTAGACACAAGTTATAAAACTGAATAAAAAAAGTGGCTGGTTGTTTTTCAATGTTTATGCATCACAAGTACCGGTCCAGAGTCAATTTTGGGATGAATCTATGTATTGTTTGAAAGGACTAAGTCATTGTTTGCATTAAATTACTTATTAATGTAGCATCTACATGTTAGACTACGAGTACTACGAGGCGCTTCAAAAGGGCAAGGTCTGTGTTGAAGATCGAGGTTTGTGGCTCTTGCTCGGCATTGAGGTAGGCTTCGGTTTTTCTTTTATAGATTTTAATAGAAGTACGTATTAGTTATAAATGTTAAGGGGTATGGATATGTTTGGGGGTCCCACCTTAGCGGTTGTGATGAACGCTTGGGTGGGTACCAGTGTTGAACTGTGATAATAAGTGTTTTGGTGAAATCAGCCTTAAGCTGATTCCGACTACTGTTGTTTGGGCTCATCGCCATTATGTGGGCTTGTCGCCATTGTTGATATTGTGTGTTTAGTCATCACATTGCTTTTGATATGATAAACTGATGTGCATGAAATTACGTGTTATTGAGCTTTTGTAAGCATGTGATATTTATTCCTCATACTTGATAGCTTATTGCGATTTGACTTGTCATGCATTTATCACTCTACATCTCATCTAAATACTTGAAAATGATATGATAATACTGATTGTATTGATTATGCTTTTTCATGGTGTACATATATTCATATCATTCATATACGTTATTATTGACCTTTAAACTGTTGAGAAACGGATGAAAGAGGCTTAAAAGTCGGTTACTAAATATGGTACATGGTAAGAGAGCGATGATGATACTAAAGCCACAGAGCTGGGATCCGATGAAAAATTCCGAATAGATATGATTGATTATGATACTATAGCCAAAAAACTGGGATCCAATAGGAAATTCCGAATGAATATGATTGATGATGATACTACAACCGCAAAGCTGGGATCCTATGAGAAATTTCGGATAGGTATATGTACCTCATAAGTCCTCCATGGGTCACATGTCATCCTAACGCAAGGAGCACGTGTAATACTGGTACATATGGTCATTACATACATACATATCATTTGCATTGCACCCCATTCATCCCTGTTGGCGTGTATTTGATGATGTGTGTACTCGGATGAATAATGCTAGACTCTATGATCTTGTGTCTCTTGGTAAGAAAAATATTGATTGTGAAAGGTACATGCCACTTGAATTGGTATTCATATCATATATACATTTATACATTGACTGGTTATTGATTAGTAATATAATTTGGAATGATTGCTTGGAACTTGGGTGATTCTTATAATTAACTAAAGTTGGATGATTTGATTGATCCTACTGGATTGGTTTCCATGATTAGGCTTATTCTCTGTGAATTTGGTCGTATGACTTACAACTTATGAGTCTAAGTATTCGATGTCAAACTGTTATTATGGTAAAAAATGCATACTTGTCGGAGCTATCATCTAGATCAAGGAAACTATGTGTGCATGTGTGTTTGTTAGAGATTGATAGTGGTATTCAGTAAAGTGATAGAAAAGATATGTTTGAAATGTTGTTGTGGTAATTGTTGACTTGTATGCTATGTGTATGCAAACTTTCACCGTTAATCAAAGGGTGTAAGACGTAGACACCTACTGGTATATGATGAGGATGGTAATGAACTAATATGTGTCATGCCCGTAAACGCATAGAGTCGTAACTAAGTCTAAAGGATAATGTTAATAAAAAAGCTAATGTGGTACGCCGACTTAGGTATAATATTCTTGGAAGGTATTCTTAAAAGATGTTGTGTATCAAAGTGTCATTTTGTCTATTGGATGTGTTATTTGTGGTATGTGGGCTAATATGTTTATGACTTAGACAGAGTGTTAGATCGGTGAGTATTAATACTAAAAACTTTGTGTGCTACATGAATTGAAGTGTATTTGGCTGTGATTGACCCTTATGTGAATATGTGATTTATATTATTCATGAACTTTATTGTGAACAAGGTAACTTATGTGGTCATTTGAACTGCTTAGAATAGGACCTATCTGAGAGTCAACTTGATGTTTATATCTATTAAGTAGCTTCCGTTGTTGTCGGCCTATGTGTGTTTTTAATTCCTTACACAAGTAGCAAGGTATAGTTATGTTATACATATGTCTTAAGAGATAACTTGTTCATAACTTATTCAAAACTCTGATAAGATAGAGTTTATATTTTTTTCTTTTCATACATGTATAGGATTGTATGTAGGTGATTATACTAGTATTGTCTTATCCGGCAGAATTATGTTCTTTTTCTTTTTCTATATATGCGTAGGAAACGTATTACATAGTTACTATTCGGTAGAGTTCACTGATTATAGTCAACTGAAGTTACTATAATTTCAACTCTAACTCAATAAGCATTGTATGATACTCAAAAGGAGCGTATAAACTCATCAAAATCGGAACAACACAATAGGTCTAATCAATTCTGTGTTGAGTAAAATTATCATTCGCTAAGTTGAATTTCAACTGAATTTTCACCAAAATATCTGCTGTTTCTGAGCAATTAGGGTATATTTTTAAATATTAACAAAATTAAACTCATACTAAAGTTAATCAAAGTGAGAAATTGATTTGAATAACGTTTAATTGAAAAGCAAATCTCCTGTATTTACCTATTCCGGCGTTGTTGCAGCAAAAAATAATCGTTATTTTCGTCGTTGAAACGCCGGAAAGGTTAGTTGTAATTGTGATTGGTTTTGGGATTGCTATTTTCGCCGTTGAAATGCTGTAAAGGTTAGTTGGTTGGGGCTTTTATATATTTCAGGTCGGGGGTAAAATTGTCACTTTTTTATTCATTAAAAACTCTGAAGAGCATTAATTAAAGACTTGATAGTTTAGTAGCTGAAATTATTTAACATTATTACTTGACACATTTTGGTAACTAATGTAGGTGAAAATGCAGTAAATAGTAGTAGTGGTAGTACATTAACTTGAGCACTCTATTGGAATTTGACTTAACTACACATGTTTATCATTGTACATATGCAAGTAATAACCACATGGACACTTCACACTTTACCATATTATGCACTGTCTTTCAGTTGTTCAATTCAATACTTAGGAACTAGACAACAAATCCACTGACCTAGAATAATCAACCACAATATACTATGTGCATGTTGGAGATGTTTACCATCTCATTCACTGCACCCAAGAGAAGCAGCAGCCTTAATAAGCAAGCCAAATAGCAAGAATGGAGCAGAGAAGAATGGGCTGTGATCACTTTCCAAAGTGTACACATTCTGTGGAGGCCATTTTTTTATCATTGCATCTTGCTGCTCTGGGTTCACCACCCGATCGTACGCTGTTCTAATGTATATTCGAAGCACTTCCTCTGCACCTTCCCCTTCTTTAAATCGAGCGCTTTTTAACGCTTGAATCGGTCCAGGACGCAACAACATCGCCGCTAATGTTGAATCCTGCAACAATAATTACACCTCAATCTCAAATTAGTTGAAAAACCATTGAATCCTAAGAAAAGAAATTACAATCACTGGATGTGAAAAGTCGTATACTATATATACCTCGAGTGGGCTCATTTGGTAAATGATTTTGCGTTGTAAACTTGTCTTAATGACTGCACTGGTTGGAGGTTGTTCGAGACCTAATCCGAACCACATATCATATACATCAATAGGTTCACCAAACTCTGATAAATCGGGGGCGCCCTGTTATAACAACATTGTAAGACTAGGTAGACCGAAAGAAATTTGAACATTTATAGTCTTTATATACTTAAGGCCTTTATACATATGGGAATGCCAACTATTCCTTCCTTTTCATAAAAAAGAAAGAAAGAAAGAAAAAGACAGTGCTCGTATATATGGTCGAAGTATCTACTAACTAGTTCCAATTTATTTAGAGTGAAGTCCACTTTACCCCCTTAACATATTGAGTTTGGAAACAATACACTCTTCACAGCTTGAATGAGACAATAAACCCCCCTTGATCTTAAATTAATGACTAAAAATGAGTTGAATTATTGCATATACTTTAAAATGTCAAAAACGACCTTCAATTAATATGAATTATTACATAAACTCTTTTCAATAATAAAAAAAATTAAGAAATAGTATTGTACATTAGATTCCGTACCTTTTTTGATATTTGAAGTTTCATTTTGCTGCATAATTTTTTTTGTAGAGCTTCAAATTATCTTGATCCATTTATTTAATATTATTAGTATTGAAAACTTTATTTGATCGGACCAAAAAGAACAAAAAAAATATTTCAACTATTTACTTTTGTATAAAAAAATTATTGTATTTTTATATCATTCTTACGTATCATAAGCCTAATGGTTTTCAAAAAATATAATGTCAAAAATGACAACTTTTTATACATTTCCGATTAAGAAAGAAAAATTAATAAAAAATATATTCAACAATATTGATATAAGTGAGTAAATTTTATTTAACAATCCTAAAATTTTGAGATTAAGAAATTATACATGTCTCACCTCTTATATTATGAGATAGAATCTTATTTGAATTAATATTTTCAAGTAATTTTCAAAAACTTCAAATATCATATCAGTTATTCACTATATTTATATTGAAAATCACTACGTTTTATTTAACATATTTATTAATAAATAGTTTACAACTTTGAGTATGCAAGTATAACATGAAAATAAAGATGCTTTACGAAAATTTGTACTAAATTTTTAATACTACTAATATTATAAATACTGAGAAATATCAAGATTTGAACTTTAACTTTTAGAAAAAATATACTATGAAGCCTAATGTTCGGGTTTTGAAAATCAAAAGGAAAAAGAAGAAAAAAGAGATGTATGAATTTTGATTATAAAATATCATTACTCAAAAAATTTAATTACTAAAAAGTATGTCACAATTACATTACTGAAGGTCATTTTTGACATTTTAAAATATATGCAATAGTCCAACTCATTTTTAGCCATTGATCTAAGATCAAATGGGGTTTCTTATCCCATTCAAGAGACGAATGGGATATTATTTCTCAAACTCATTATGTTAAGGGGGTAAAATGAACTTTACTTGTTTATTTAACATCATTTAACTAGACGGAAGTATATAAGAAATAAATTGAGATTTTCGATGCTTAAGATTAATAGTTCTATAAAATACTAATAAAAATCATGTTAATTCCTAAAAGCGATATAAAATATAAATAATGTTATCAAAGAGCGCGGAAGGCTAGACGGAAGGAATGAGCTTAAAGGGTTTCACTAATTGATGCCAAGATTAGACTTGGATAGGGTTAAATATTCAGTGGCTCATTTCAACAGGATTAAAAAAAAGGTTTTGACATTTCATAGTGGAAAGTTGAAATATAAATATTATTATAGAAGTTCTAAAATATAAAAAACGTGTCGATCTTGTTCAAATTGACAAAAAAGAATGGTGTAAAAAAATAATGATAGATAGAGCAAAGTTTTTATAGAAACTTACATATTTAAAACTATATAAAAGTTTTAAAAATAGTTAGCACTTGCTTGAAAAAATTGAAATTAACATTAGTAAATGCTTCCACAGTTCGAATCCCGTGACCTATAGGTCACACAGAAACAACTTTATTGTTGTTTTGAGGCTCCCCTTCTTATAAATGAGGAATACAACACGAGGACTTCCCAGAGGGTCATTCCGAGTATTACTCTCGCCCAAGTATGCTTCACTCCATAGTTGGGATCTGGTGCGTGACAAATTTAATGATATTATCTCCATTTTTCTAAAAGTATTTAAAACCCTTTTTAATAATGTAAATCCACACAAAAGAATCTTCATATGAGTTAGTAGTAAATTTTAAGATAATCTTGAGCCGAGAAAATAAATACAAAGACTAAAATAAGAAAAGAAAAATAGATACTCTACTATAAAAATATAAAGTTACTACATTTTTATTATAAGCAAATAGATACAAATGTCGTTAATGGTGATGATATAATAACGCCATAGAAGCAGCTCAAAGATCAGCTCTTGCAGGTAGGAAAGGCCAGGGACCAAGGCCTAGAAGAAGAGAGAATCTGGGGGATTTTTCTACATATGAAAGACACATATACTATACGTACAAATAGACAATGTTTTTGTAAAGAATGAATATTAGACTTAACTCAATCTCAAAAACTAGCTTGTAGGGTGAGAATTGTTCAAGTTCATATAAAGAGTCTATGTTCCCATTTCATATCTGATGTGGGACTCTTAACACTCCACCGCACGCTCAGACATTGTTAACTGGGGCATGTATAATATAATTTGGGGGCCCAACATCGATGGACAGAGAATTGGAATGGGCCTGGCTCTGATACCAGAAAAAGAATGGATCTTGGCCTAACTCAACCTCAAAAGCTAGTTTATAGGGTGAGGATTGTTCAAGTCTATATAAAAAATTCATGTTTTCATTCCATATCCAATACGGGACTCTTAATCGTTTTTATTTGTATAGCCTGCACGGATAACTCAGATAGCTTATATAACAACCAAATATTTTTAACTGCAAATTCCTATGTGCCTCTCACTCTCTGCTCCTCTTCTTTGTTTTTTCTTTTAACTTTTTTAGACAACATATATCCATATGACTATATCTCCTGACGATATCCTTTTATGCCACCGTCCAATATATATATTTGTTATTTAATTTCTTCGGTTAGGTGGTTGTAAAAATTCATTTAGACTAGCAGCGTCCAAGAGTTAATTAACTCTATATGATATATAGGGAGTCTAGTTTAAAATAAGGGTGGAATTAGAGTTTAGTTACGGTTCGGAAAAATTTAGTACTTTGATTAGAAATTACTTAATATGTTGTAAATAATTTAAATCAACAAAAATAATATACCTAGTGTAATTTCATATGTGGGGTGTGGAGAGAAAAGAATGTGTGCAGACCTTGTCGGATATAATTGTTGGAATCAAAGCAGTACGTGAAGTAAATAAATATTACAAGTGTTCGAAAGGATAAACAAACAGCCAATATTATAATTGCCGCAAACTTGTTGAGTCTTGAATGTTGATAACCTGAAATCAAGAAACACTAAATCTGGATTGTTACAACTGTGGTTGAGTCGAGAGATGACTCTGTCTTTAAGACAAGATTTTCCCGTACATATGCTTTTACGTTAGCGGGCAATAGTCTCCCAAGATAAAACAGCAGCTAATCAACACTACAAAGCAAATAGGTTGATTCTGACGAAGAAAACAAACACGAAACGACTTGCTGAAGAATGAAAAATTTATAGGAAAAGGAAGAGTTTTTATTCTGTTCTTTTCATTTATGGCTTATGTTGCTCTCTTTTTTATTCTTCCACTGCCCTCAGACAAGAGTAATGTCTCAATATATAGTGTTTAGGAGGAGGAGAGGTGATTAAGAGGTCCTTTAAGAGGTGTATTCATGCCCAGAAATATTTTGTAGTAAGTGCAAAATGTTTCAGAAGTTTAATGTCATAAACTGTTGGCTTTCTAGCTGCTGACCACCATTCCTGAAACTCCATGGACCAAACTGTAAATACAAAACATTTTGGGGTCCAAAAGATAATCTCAGAAGCAGCCCACGACCCGAGCCCGGACCGGACCGGACGGGCGGGGGCGGCAGCGTGTGTGTGGGGCTAACCTCGAACCCAAGCACACCTAGATCCTCCCTCCTTCAAACACATAGGTTACCCTTTGGGGTCCCAAACCCTTATCCATTTTTAGGCTTATATAGAGAACAATTCTTCTTTTTCCTACTGATGTGGAAGATTTGTCCCACACCATGTTTCCATGCCTCAAACACCTTACTTCGTGGACCAATATCTTTTTCATTACTTAACAAAATTTGACGATCCTTGGTCCTACGGTAATCTACTCGCTTAGTAGATTATGCACGTGTGAAGAGACAAAGCCTCCAACATGCGGAACCCTAGTGTTTAAGTCATTAAATATGGGTGGACGCAACCTCTCCACCAAAGGCAAATTTCCAACAATCCCCTCTTGAAAGAGATTTTGGTGCACACACAAGGTGCCTACTTTCAGCAATCTTTCAGCGAAAAGATATTGCATCAGGAGAGGTAGCTTCAGCTTTGAACCTTCCCTAGTTGAATACCACCGGACTTACTTACTGCGCGGTGAACGTGATGTCTTAAACCGTCAGTGTTTAGTGTAAGCCAAGACAATGATACCAACACAATAACTCCTCTTATTCGTTTTCTTCTTATTGTTCTGTCCGTTGTGGCCGTGGACACACGTGGATTCTTAAGTACGTTCATTTGAGGCGGCATGTCCTTGCACTTAAATAGGTGATCTTCTACAAGGTATCCTCGCTATACCTCACTTCACAAGTGTTAGGAATCATTAAAAGTTTTCCCAACCTTAACCTCAACCGTTTGAGGATCGTTAAAGGTTTGGAAGCTTAACATTTACCCACCATGCAGGTAGCACTTTAATGTCTATCGCGAGAACAACTTTGGATTCATGTTTCCTTGCAGAAATCATCATCTGAAGTTCTTTTACTTCCACCGAAGCGTTCAACTAAACCTTTTGCCGCTTAGTTTTCCCATTGAACCAAATTCATGGGATCTCCAGTCAGTATGGTTGGGTTACCACCGCAAAGGTTTGTATTATTTGGATTTTAAGCCCATTCCCGTAGACATGCAGAATTCTTGATCTCAGGTAGTCCCTTAGTTAAAGGGTCTGCTATATCCTTTGATTAGTAATCAAGTTAGTGACACCCGTGATGATCAACTGCCATACGGTCTTATGTCTCCGACAGATATGTCCAAACGCCGTCATCCATGACCTTCATGAAGCCGACCGGCTAGCCATAGTGTCTAACTGCTGAAGGCACGAGTTTCTCCCAATGAGGGACGTCCTCTAAGGAGTCGTGAAGTTACTCAACTTTTTCTCATGCTTTGTTTACAGCGATAAACTCTGATTTCATCTTGAATCGGCCGATGTAAGTTTGCTTAGAGGATTTTCCAAGACCTACCATACACATCCACTTGTTGCTTTGGTGTTCTTCAAGTCCGATGTCCAATTTGCATCACTGTGTTCTCCTAGAACCGCTGGACATCCAGAATACCATAATCCGTAGATAAGCGAATATTTCAGATATCGTCATATCCGACTTAACACCTTCTATTGATCATTTTTAGAATCACGAGTGAACCTTAGTTCAACTGATCTACTTTGTAGACTGATACCAGTTCGGTTGTAGTGTGTAACATACATTGAACTACATGTGACCTGCAAATATCTCTCCTGATATATGGATGCACCATGATTTCAATCAATTCTATGATTCATATCTATTGGTGGCTTCAATGAGACTGCCAACTACCTCACTAATGAGTTTGGAATTAGATCAGTCCGTTAGATGTCTTAGAAATTCCAATTCCTAAGATGTCATATGTGATACTCATATCTTTCATATCGAGACTTTTGTGTCAATATGACCTCCACTTTCAGACTGTTGGTTTTCCAACTGGTTGTTTTCTAGTTTTAGAGTCAATGTTTCTGTTGTCAGATTCATTATTTCTGTTTCACCTAAAACTTCCAGGACCAAAATGTAAACATTTTAGGGACCAAAATAAAAGTTCAGGAAGAAGCCCAACAGTCCAACAAACCAACTCTGATTCTCCCCTTTCAACTCTCCGGTTAGGAAGGCTGTCGCAACATCCATGTCACACAAGACTGCAATGGCCCTGGATGTTAAGCTATTCACAGATGAGCACATGTACAAGTAGTCGAGACCTTATACTCGTCAGTAGATCCATCTACTTTGTACTCACTTTTCAGTATCCACTTTCACAACCCAAAGGTTTTTTTTTCGGAGGAAGGTCAACCATTACACAAGTATTGTTCTATCTGATAGAATTTATTTCTCTATCTACAGCTTCTTTCCAAAGCAGCACTTCTGAAGATGACAATTCTTTGTTAATTGTCCATGGTTCGTTCTCAACCATACAAGCTAGAAGGCCTGGAACAAGTCTTTGTCCCCTCTTTGCTTCGTCTCGGTTCAACATCTAGAATCCCTAAGTTCTGTAGATCTGGAACATTAAGTTTTGGATAGTCAGCAACTTCCGAGTCTGTAGATATGGAACGTATGGTTTCGGACAATCAGGCACTCGCGGGTTCTTGTTAACCTCGAGCAATTACTTCTTTATCCTTCTCAAGGAAAGTTATCTTAAAAGAATTCAGCATTCTTTGACACCAAGAGGCGACAAGCACTACTGTTATTTGCAGTCGAGTGGATATGCAATTTACAGTCTTAGGTCCAACTTGACCTGTTTCGGTATTCCAACCTCTACCAAGCCACCCCATATCCCAACATTTATAGGTGGGATCATTTCCAAGTTTCACACGGAGGGTTACCCTTATCCCTATGCGTAGTTCTATTGAGAATCGCATTAGCGGTAAGGATCGCCTTGCCCCACATAATTTGGGCGTACGACTTTGCGCTTGGCTAACACTGTTAGACTGAGGTGAGTAATGAACAGTCGTTCTGATCAATGATGTTTCACATTCTCCCCCTCTATCACTATGAATTCCTCAATCCATAGGCTTAGTTGATTTTCAACTTCTGCTTTGTAGCGCTTATCCGCTTCAACAGCTTCATCTTTGCTTTTCAACAAATAAATGATGCAATACGTTGTACCATAATCAATGAAGGTCACAAAGTATTTTGTAAAAAACTTCAAATCACCCATGTAGGTGTGACTAAGTTTTAGAGAAGCGGTGCTTCTTTCGTTATTACTTTGACAGAATGGAAATGTGATTTTGCCTTTTCGCCTACCTCACATTCATTTTGAGGATTTATGTCGACAGAAGGCAACAATCTCAACTTCGTTAGCTTTTGAATGACTTTTTATTTAATGTGTCTTAATCTATGATGGCATAGATGCACGGATTATAAATATCATTCATTTGGCTACAGACATAATGTATCATTCTTAGTTATTACAGACATGTTGGACTAGTCTCAAACCAACTTGACCAACAGGGTCCCTGAAACTAAGTTTGGGACATGTATCACCTCATTTTAAAGTGATCACATTCCCTAAAGTCCTTTTAAGGACAACTTCTCCAACCCCTTCTACTTTAGATGTGGCGTTGCTTCACATGATCAACCTCTTGTCCGTGGTTAGGGCGTAACCGGATCATATGTGATCTGGATACTCTAGCCCACTCCAGTTGCTTTGGCAAACTGATTGTCCAATTTCTTTTCTGTCTTTCTTTTGGCCTTCAGATCATTTAAGACCTGGAAACTCTGGCCTACCTCACTAGGTATAAATTACTTTTCTGCCTTTCTTCTGGCCTTCAGATCATTTAAGACCTGGAAACTCTGGCCCACTCTAGTCGCCTGTAGGCTTTGTACGACTGAGTGTCCAATATCATCCTATCAAATGAAGGATCTTCTATCAAATATGTGACAGGTTCAACGTCTTAAGATAAGCCATTATCTTTTAGTCTTCTTCCCTTGAGATTGGTTCCCAGACAATTCTTGGCGATGCTTAAGAGTGGTAACAGTTTTCGCACAATCAATGGATCTCTCTCCTTCGTATGTGCGAACATACTTTACACACTTTTAATTATTACACCCAAAAGAACGGATCTTTTAAGTCGTTGTTTACAATAGCCCAATCTTTAAACGGGGGGAAGGTGAGATTAAACTTCTGATTTTAAAGCGTAAGAGATATAATTTATTTTGGGAAAACATTTTCATATTCCTCCTTACTTTAAGCCCTTTTTAATCAGACATCATTTAATCTTATTTTTGACAAGGAAAAAAATTACTTATCCCAATTTTAGATTCTGGCCCACTTCGTCGGACTGAGTGTCTGTTTCCTCCTTACCATAATTCGAATCCTTTGTCTGGGACAGATATAGGTCCTCTGCTACATGATAGAACAACATCTTAAGCCTTCTCCTCTTATCCCAGTTGATATCCCCAGCCTTTCGTAGGCGTTTGTTCCCACCACTCTCGGGAGCGGTGACACCATGAACACATTGACCTTCAACAGCATAATCAGAACTGTCTTCTACCAGAATACCACAGCCATATCCAGATTTGGTCACACAACTATTGACCGACATCTTTCGAACACTAATACAATCTTGTCTTAAAATTGTCGGATATAATTGTTGGAATCAAAGTAGTACGAGAAGTAAATAAATATTACAAGTGTTCAAAAGGATAAACAAACAGCCAATATTATAATTGCCGCAAGCTTGTTGAGTCTTGAATGTTGATAACCTGAAATCAAGAAACACTAAATCTGGATTGTTACAACTGTGGCTGAGTCGAGAGATGACTCTCTCTCTTTAAGATAAGATTGCCTCGTATATATGCTTTTACGTTAGCGGGCAATAGTCTCCCAAGATAAAACAACAGCTAATCAACACTACAAAGCAAATAGGTTGATTCTGACGAAGAAAACAAACACGAAACGACTTGCTGAGTTTCTGTTATTTTCGTTTATGGCTTCTGCTGCTCTCTTTTTTATTCTTCCACTGCCCTCAAACAAGAGTAAGGTCTCAATATATAGTGTTTAGGAGGAGGAGAGGTGATTAAGATGTGTATTCATGGCCAGCAACATTTTTTAGTAAGTGCAATACGTTTCAGAAGTTTAATGTCATAAAATGTTGGCTTTCTGGTTGCTAACCACCATTCCTGAAACTCCATGGACCAAACTGTAAATACTAAACAGTTTGGGGTCCAAAAGATAATCTCAGAAGTAGCCCCACAGCCCGGACCGGATGGGCGTGCGGGGGCGGCAGCGTGCGTGTGGGGCTAGCCTAGAACCCAATCACACCTAGGTCCTCCCTCCTTCAAGCACATGGGTTACCCCTTGGGGTCCCAAACCCTTATCCATTTTTAGGCTTATAAAGAGACCAATTCTTCTTTTTTCCACCGATCTGGTAGATTTGTCCCACACCATATTTTCATACCTCAAACATCTTACTTCGTGGACCAATATATATTTCATTTCTTAACGAAATTTGACGATCCTTAGCCCTACGGTCATCTACTCACTTAGTAGATTATGCACGTGTGAAGAGACAAAGCCTCCAACATGCGGAACCCTAATGTTTAAGTCATTAAATATGGGTGGACGCAACCTCTCCACCAGAGGCAAATTTCCAACAATCCCCTCTTGAAAGAGATTTTGGTGCACACACAAGGTGCCTACTTTCAGCAATCTTTCAGCGAAAAGATATTGCATCAGGAGAGGTAGCTTCAGCTTTGAACCTTCCCTAGTTGAATACCACCGGACTTACTTACTGCGCGGTGAACGTGATGTCTTAAACCGTCAGTGTTTAGTGTAAGCCAAGACAATGATACCAACACAATAACTCCCCTTATTCGTTTTCTTCTTATTGTTCTGTTCGTTGTGGCCGTGGACACACGTGGATTCTTAAGTGCGTTCATTTGAGGTGGCATGTCCTTGCACTTAAATAGGTGATCTTCTACAAGGTATCCTTGATATACCTCACTTCACAAGTGTTAGGAATCATTAAAAGTTCCCCAACCTTAACCTCAACCGTTTTTGGATCGTTAAAGGTTTGGAAGCTTAACATTTACCCACCATGCAGGTAGCACTTTAATGTCTATCGCGGGAACAACTTTGGATTCATGTTTCCTTGCAGAAATCATCATCTGAAGTTCTTTTACTTCCACCGAAGCGTTAACTGAACCTTTTGCCGCTTAGTTTTCCCATTGAACCAAATTCTTGGGATCTCCAGTCAGTATGGTTGGGTTACCACCGCAAAGGTTTGTATTGTTCGGGTTTTAAGCCCATTCCCCTAGACATGCAGAATTTTTGATCTCAGGTAGTCCCTTAGTTAAAGGGTCTGCTATATCCTTTGATTAGTAATCAAGTTAGTGACACTCGTGATGATCAACTGCCATACGGTCTTATGTCTCCAACAGATATGTCCAAACGCTGTCATCCGTGACCTTCCTGAAGCCGACCGGCTAGCCACAGTGTCTAACTGCCGAAGGCATGGGTTTCTCCCAATAAGGGACGTCCTCTAAGGAGTCGTGAAGTTACTCAACTTCTTCTCATGCTTTGTTTAAAGCGATAAACTCTGATTCCATCATGAATCGGCCGATGCAAGTTTGCTTAGAGGATTTTCCAAGACCCACGATACATATCCACTTGTGGCTTTGGTGTTCTTCAAGTCCGATGTCCAGTTTGCATCACTGTTTTCTCCTAGAACCGCTGGACATCCAGAATATCATAATCCGTAGATAAGCGAATATTTTAGATATCGTCATATCCGACTAGACACGCGACCGGACCGGACAGGATGGGCGGGCGGCGCGTGTGTGGGGCTAGCCTCGAACCCAAGCACACCTAGGTCCTCCCTCCTTCAAACACATGGGTTACCCCTTGGGGTCCCAAACCCTTATCCATTTTTTAGGCTTATAAAGAAAACAATTCTTCATTTTTCCACTGATGTGGTAGATTTGTCCCACACCATATTTTCATGTCTCAAACACCTTACTTCATGGACCAATATTTCTTTCATTTTTTAACGAAATTTGACGATCCTTGGCCCTACGGTCATCTACTCACTTAGTAGATTATGCACGAGTGAAGAGATAAAGCCTCCAACATGCGGAACCCTAGTGTTTAAGTCATTAAATATGGGTGGACGCAACCTCTCACCAAAAACAAATTTCCAACATACCTTACCCCTACCTTTATAGAGATAGAAATATTGTTTCTGATAGAACTTGGGCTCAAAATAATTCAAATCAAAATCCGAGTAATTCTACATTTGTAAGGGTTCAAAATCCATAACCTCAAACTTTTGATTTAGTCTTTGATTTAATACTATGTGACACGTGTTCCATTTATGATGATGAAAGGATTAATTAAGTGGATGGAGAAGCTACTTACATCTTTAACATCTTGTTCAGTCACAAATCCATTTCTTAACATGGTTGCTGCTATATACACTGCCAGCCTTACTTTCTTTGGAAATCTGTGAGTTGCATCTGTGACACTCAGTCCTCCAGCGCTGTGTCCTACCAAAATTACCTGTTACATCATCATGTGCACGCTAAGTAAATTATATAGGCAATTTAACTTACATTTTTGCAAGACACTATTTTCACGAAAATATTACGGATGAATAATTACCTGTTCATTTTCAGGCAAAGATGACAAGAAATCGATTAGAGGTTCATTGTAATCATCGAAGGAAATAAGAGTTGTAGGATCAGCAGGATGAATTCCAGCACCTTTAAGATCAAGACATGTTACTTTATAGCCTGAAATCTCCATGAGTGACTTAATTTTGTACCAACACCATCCACCTCCACTAATTCCATGTACTAAAACAAAGTGGGCTTTTGATAGCTCTTCTAATTTTTCTTGCACGTCCTTCATTTTCTCTGTTTCTACAAAGTGCTCCTCACCCATATCTTGGAGTTTGACAAAGATCTAAGGTTTTATTAAGCTATATATATAGTACTTGTGGCCTCTCCTTGTTCTCTAATTTCAAAGTGGAGAGCAGGGTTTTAATTTATAGTTGAAAAACTTGGAACATGTAGTTAGAATGTAATGATATGATACATTACACTATACTTTGTAACAGTTGCCGGCCATACCACTATTATTGAGTATTAAAAGTAGATTAACAATACAACCTCCAATTAAAAGCCCGTTTAAGTTAGTTGAATTTATTTAATTCAGTATTATTTGCTCAAAAACACTTTTTAAATTACTCCCTCCGTCTCAATTTAAGTGTCTTAATTTAACTAGGCACAGAATTTAAGAAACAAAGCAACACTTTTTAATATTGTGATTTTTTATTAAAGATGTGTGTGAGCCTTTAAATTTTATGGTATTAAAATTGTCAAAATTTATTAAATATAAAAATAAATTTATTTGTAAAAATTGAGATTATGTTGCTAAAAGTTAAAACCAAAGAAAACCTTATCTTAGACAGACGCCTTCGGTAATGGAGATTTGTCAGTTTATTTAGCATCGACAATTGGGGTATGTTTTGCTTCTTGTTTCAAATAATTCATTTCATAAATCAGGTTTGTCGGCCTTTTGACATTTATTAGTTTATTCTTTAAGCTCTGATTTTGAGGATTTGGTTTATCAATTATTCAATTATCATCACATATTTTAACTTTGTGTTATTTTAATACTTGATGATGATTAAAACAGTTTAGAAGAAGCCGGCAAGCTGTTTCCCCCTAACCTCTATAATTAAAGTAAAAACAAGTGCAGGTTGTACGAATTTAGCGCAAGTATCAATGACTAGATTAGAAACCATGGAACTGTAGTCCCATCTATTGTGACAAATATTTCTTTTTTGTCTATTCAACTTAAGAAAATTAAATTCTTAGATATATGAAAATTGTGTATTTAATTTTAATTATTTCATTTTATCTTTAGCGGCATAACTTGTTAAATTGTTACTACACATTTACGATAGAAAAAGATGAATGAGCATATAAACTATTGTCATTTCTCATTTTATGATTAGTAGTAAAAATAATTTGATATTTTACAAATATTTTATTCACGTGTCAAAAAAATCTGTGTCGAACCACATACCACAACAAAGAATTAAGGAAGTGCATTATACAAAATTAATCGAAAATTCAAATAAGACCAAACTTTTTTGTTATTTTGTATATGATTTTCCAGGTTTTCGTTTGGTTTGGATGAAAGATTTATATTTTTTTATTTCCTGGTTTGGTTTCGAATTTAAAAACTAAAAATAAAAAAATTAAATTATTTAATTTACACATACTATTTTTAGATAAAACACATTTGATTCTTGTTATATGATCAGTAAATAAATAGCTAACATTAAAAAATACCTACATTTTATTTTGACTATAAATTTAGACGTGCAAGCTTATTTAGCTTGTTGTATTATGCTTTTATATGAGACTATGAATGTTTGATTATCTCTTTAGATGTGCATTATTATTTTATCAGTAATATTCATTATTTCAATCATTAAAAATAATTTTTTAAGATTTAAGCATAACATTATATAATTTTTTAAGTTTACTAGATCCACATTAATCATCTTATATGACATAATTGGATTATCCAAATACCAAATCAAAGAAACTCGAACCTTCATTTAAAAAAAACATCCTAATTTTTCGAATCAAATGCTATTTCTTCGAAATTAAAATTGAATAATACAAAGCTAAATTGAAAGATCGAATGCACACACTCATACATAAAATTAAAGATAAGATCTCCCAAATATTTGAAAGAAAAGTATTATGTACGAAATAATTAGTGGAGAAAAAAAGGTGCAAAGTGAAAAAGTCATACTACTCAAATCACCTAGAGCCTAGAGGTAGGACTTGTTGAATACCTTGGAAGTTGAGCTCTCAATGATTTGACATCTTACTCTCAATTTCATAATTGACAGCTAAGGTGATTATATATCTGCTTTCTTTCTTTACTTTTTTATGATGTACTTACGACTTAGTACTATTAGAGTGATGACTTAGGGATCTATTTATCTAATATAATAAACTCTAAAGCTAGCTATACCATAATTGCACAATGATATTGTTAAAAAGCTGTAATCATTTGCCAACACGAGGAAGTACTACCATTTATATAAATAATTAAACTTTCATGTATTACCGTCTTTTTTTTTTATGATCATGTTGTCTAGACTAATTTGTATTTTGTACACATTTAGATCGTTCACAAAGTGCTTTATAAATTTCATCAATTCATGTATAAGATAACGCAATAATACTTAAAAATTTAAGAAGAATTCATTTAATGTCGCCTCTATTTGAACTGTCAAGTTTTTATTTCCTAAGATTGTTACTTTAACTCTTTCACCGATAGACTATTCCTTTGGGCATATTGTATTATCAACATACAAATATTAATGTCACACAACTAGAAATAGACATTTAATTTTTTCATCGACATTCAATGACTATAAAATATAATTTTTCACCTCATTTTTATCGAACTAACTCATTGAAAAACTTTGTGGTGGAAACAAATTAACATTGAAACGCTGAGAAATTTTCTAATTTTTTCATGTAAAATACTACTATTTAGATTTTTTTTCACCGATATTCCGTGAAAAATAGTCATAAAATATTTTTTTAATGAAAATTCGGTGAAAAAATAGAGACTTTTTAATAGGGTTAGTTATAGAAAATATTTATATAACTAAAATGAGGTCATGTATTGCTTAAAAGTGAAGGTATGTTGTTGAAAGTATGTGGGTCTAATGTGTAGTATGATGAGAATTTCTGTATTCAAGAAAAGACTTAATTTAAGATGATGTGGGGAAAGGAAGTTGGTAAGGTGTAGCCATCACGTATTCAATAAAAAAACAAAAGAGCCCACTCCATTTGTTAGATGTATCCGTCGATATATACTAAGAAAAGAAAAATGAAAATTATGCTTATATGATATATTAAAGCACATCGTTATGATATTCAAACAAGTCAAATATATATGTTAAGAGTCACACATTAGAAATGAAATGGAAACATAAATTTTTTATATGAATTTAGACAATTTTCATCCTATAAATATATTTACTTAAAACGAAATCCCTTGAAAGTTATTGAAACAAGGAAAATAAAATGGTATTATGCTTGGTGTGTGTAAATCATTAATTTTCCCTGTAATTTTTTTCTCATCCGATACCATAGTCCTAGTTATGTGCATCTCACTCGTAACTAAATTGGTTAAGTATACTATGGTGAATATACCAATATATTGAGAAATTTTATTTTATGAGTCGTGTAATCAATACTACTTATATGAGACTATATATCTTATTACTTGACAAGTGGACTCATGGTCCCACTTGCTTAAAATCATAAACATCGAAGGCACTGTTAAAGTTTACATTTTTCTTTAATTAAAATGCTTAGCTAGAAATCTAATAAACAAAAGTGAAAAGATCTCCAAAATCGGCGATGATAGCATGGTAAAAGAAGCATTACGAGAAATTTTGATTTGCAGTGTGGTACAATATTTGCTTTTATCTTTTTATTAAAAATATAATTGCATTTTAGGATCCAAGTTGAACATAAAGCAATTAAAAATACATGTTAATTAATCATAATTAAGTGAAAATTTTGTCTTCAAACGGATAGCATGTATATGTGTAAACATTCGATGGGGGTAAGTTTTTACCGTTTAAATTCTTGTTGCACTGCTTGAATTTTTTTTTTCTCTTTACGTTTTTAATTGGTTAAAGAGGCTTAAAATGCGTAAAATACGTAGGTGAGGAGTTTCAAACTAGGGACCTCATTGTGTAAAGTGGCATGCACAACCACTGGACCATGCAATAAACTTTATTCTGACTATAATCAGATAGCTATTGCTCTAGAGGACCAGCAAAATATGATATTCACCTGTCCTATAAATCATTAGTTAAGATCATATTAAATCCTTTTAAATTGTTAAAACTAAACACTTCTTGTCTCTTATTAACAAATAATACTGACAGTTATGATATAGTAGTACTTTTAATATTAATTTTAGACGGTAAACTAGCTAAAATGTATAAAAAGAATTAAAAAAATAAGGCTAGGTTGTGAGCCTTATTGAATTGTTGCATAATGTACATATCCCTATTATAAAGGTGACTTCCCACTGGATTGGGCTTTGTACCAGAACAAATCACACTTTACAAGCCTTAGCCGATTTTACAATTTATATACTCCTATTTACATGACTATAACGTATAGTATTAATGCATCAACTAAGACATAACCAAGAGTCAGACATAATATTTTAGAGCAAAACAATATTACGGTTCTGCTTTATTGCCATGCATGTTAAATTAGGTGACCTTCTTGTTGAAAACATAAAAGGTTTTACATTTTATTTGCTTAATTATTTATTTTAACATTTCGAATCTCTGTTAAAAATTGAAAAGTACGTGTGCCTTTCCTGCTAGTTCCTTTCTACTATAAATAGTTGTTGCATGAATAAATCTCAAGCGATTAAAAAAGATTCTAATATATAAATTGATAATGCAAAAATAATTTCGCTATAAGTATCTCAAATAGCATGTGATAACATGTTGTTAACAGGGTGACTGATCATATGGTAATATTTGCAATTCAATTTTATTAGCTTCATCAGATCGCTTTGACTCTAGATCTGGAAGGTTAATAATTTTCTTAGACAGCATTTACAACTTTTTAAAATTAACAACTATGTGTAGTACTATGAAATTGTAACTATAATTATCTTAGTATGTTTTTGGTACTGAAAGAAATAATCCCCTTGATTATTTTCATTAATTGTAAGGTATATATACAAGCTACAAAATAGGAGAATCATATTCCTATTCTACTCCTAAAACCTTATTCTACCATAATTCTAACTATACAATTATGGTAAGTGTATAATCCTAATTTAGGTAACAAATACACTACAATATTACAACAATATATATCATATATACACTAATCAGTCAGCCCGTGATGGGCCACAGATTACTGTCCGTGATGGGCCAGTAATGGGCCTCATCCGAGACTGATTTGCTCCATTTGCCCGTGATATACACTTCTGTATATTGGGTGTATATCACGGGTATATTGCTTTGTTTAACACACCCCCGCAGTCATAGCGGGCGATCTTCGAACGCTGAGACTGTCCCTAAAATCTTCAAAAATGACCACGGGTAGACCCTTTGTAAAGATGTCTGCAACTTGATAACGAGACGGGACATGACATACGCGAACGTGACCCTTAGCAACCTTTTTCACGGACAAAGTGAATGTCCATTTCGATATGCTTAGTGTGTTGGTGCTGAACCGGGTTACCTGAAAGGTAGATGACACTAATGTTATCGCAATATACCAAGGTTGCCTTCTAAATGGGACAATGAAGCTCCAAAAGTAAATTATGTAGCCAACATGATTTGGAGACCAGATTCGCTACCCCTCGATATTCGGCCTCTGCACTTAAGCGCGATAGAGTTGCCTGACGCTTCGCCGACCAGGAGACCAAGTTGTTGCCAAGGAACATACAGTAGCCAGATGTCGACCGTCTGGTGTCGGGACATCCACCCCAATCAGCATCTGTGTGTGAGACAAATGTGGATGTAGATGAAGAATACAAATGCAAACCATAGTCCAGTGTCCCCTGAATATACCGAATGATGCGTTTGATTTCATTCATGTGCTCAACTCTGGGATCATGCATGAATAAACACACCTACTGAACATCATACGTAATATCCGATCTGGTGAAGGTAAGATACTGAAGGGCCCCTGCAAGACTGTGATAACGGGTCAGGTCCTCGTATGGTGCGCTAGCCTCTGCACTAAGTTTGGGCTTTGTATCAACTGGAGTGGAAGTGGACTTACATGATGACATCCTAGCCCTCTCGATGATCTCAACCGCATACTTTCTTTGAGACAAAAACAAACCATCTGAATGACGCTTGACGGCAATCCCCAAAAAGTAACTCAAGGGTACTAAGTCTTTCATAGCAAACTCAGAGCTGAGCATGACCATGATAGACTGGCGTAAGGCATCGGAAGAGGCAGTCAAAATGATATCATCCACGTACAATAGAATGTAGGCCAAAGATGAACCACGATGGTAGATGAACAATGAATTATCTGACCTGCTGTGAGTGAACCCAATAGTCGAAACAAAGTCAGCAAACCTCGTATACCAGGCCCGTGGAGACTGTTTAAGCCCATATAAGGACTTCTTTAATAAACAGACATGATGAGGAAGTTTGGGATCCCTGAATCCCAACGGCTGATGCATATAGACTGTTTCCTTGAGATCCCCATGTAGGAAAGAATTCTTGACATCCAACTGATGAATAGGCCATGCCTTTGAAAGAGCTAAGCTAAGCACAGTGCTAATGGTAGTCGGCTTGACCACCGGACTAAACGTCTCACCACAATCTATCCCAACCTACTAAGTTTTACCGTCACCCACAAGCCGTGCCTTATGTCCAGCAAATGACCCATCTAAATTCTCCTTATGAGCAAAAATCCACATAGACCTGATAACATTAATACCAGATGGACGGGGAACCAACTCCCACGTCTTATTATCAATAAGAGCATTATATTCATCAGTCATAGCAATTTTCCAATTCGGATCATTTAAGGCGGACACAGGATTACGGGACAAGGGGGATTTAGAGACATCAGAATGTAAATTAAAATGTCTTTTAGGTGTAAAAATACCCCGCTGACTACGAGTGACCGGTATATGACTCGAGGAAGAATTAAGTGAATTTTGGGAATTTGCTGGGCTCGGGACGGACTGGCCAGCATGCAGTGGGTCTGCTGGCCCAAATCGACAATCTGGGGCTGAAACTGGAACAATTTCAGAATTGGGCTGGACTGGCCCAATCGCTAGAATAGTTCCAGCTACTGGAAACTGCGACGGAACAGTGGGTCCAGCGGGCCCGCTGGAGGATTTTGGGTGCGGGACATGTCCGAAAAATGATGAGTAATATACGGAGATATACCATCATCCAAAAAATTATACGAACTAGGCTCGGGAGTATGGACTTTAGTAAATGAAAATTGAGTTTCATCAAAAATTACATGGCGATTAATGATGATTTTCTTGGAGGATAAATCAAAGCATTTGTAACCACGATGATTAGACGGATAACCCAAAAACACACACGGAGTAGACCAGGCCTGAAGTTTGTTAATTGTGGTGGATGGGAATAACGGATAACACAAGCACCCAAAAACCCGAAGATGAGAATAAGAAAGGTTCTTATTATATAAGATTTGGAGGAGGGAAGAATATGTCAGACCTTTGGACGGAATTATGTTAAGGAGATATATTGTCATTTGCAGAGCATGATGCCAAAAATATGGGGGTACGGAAGCATGAAGTAAGAGAGTGCGGACAATGTTATTTATGGAACGAATTTTGCGTTCGGCTTTCCCATTTTGAGAAGATGTATGAGGGCACGAAAAATGAAAATTGATCCCATTATTATCACAGAACTCCCGAAACACCCTATTGTCATACTCTTTCCCATTATCACACTGAATATTTTTTATTTCTCTTTAGAATTGTGTTCTAATGGATGCTCTAAATTTTATGAAGACAGAAAACACTTGTGATTTATTGGCAATTGGAAACATCCACAAAAATTTAGAATAATCATCCAAAAAAAGAACATAATATCGATGACCTAACGAACTTAGAATAGGAGACGTCCATAGGTCGCTATGAATAATACCAAATGACATTGAAGTATGAGAATTTGAGTTCACAAATGGCAACTTAACAAATTTTCCTAACGAACAAGATTGACAAATTTGAGTACGACTCGTTCTCTTACAAAAAATAAAGTTATTTTTATCTAAAACTGATAAAATAGAAGATCCCGGATGACCAAGGTGAGCATGCCACAAGAAAGGAGAAATGGCTGCAAAAGTTGATGGCAAGACTTGACTCGGTGGACTGAAACCGGGTGTGATAGGATACAGATATCCCCTACTATCACACCTCATGAGAGGACTCACCGTCTTAAAATCCTTCACACAGAAACCAAAAGGATCAAATTCAACAGAAACGGAATTGTCAGTGGTGAACTTGCGGACAGACACTAAGTTTTTAATCAATTTGGGGGCATGTAAAGTATTTTTCAAGATAAGAGGTGGATTGGGGGGAGACAACGTTTTATGACCATAACCCTGAATTGGAATACAGTTACCATTTCCGACAATTATACCACGAGGGTTGATCAAATTGGAATAAGACGAGAGAGTACCTTGATCGGAGGTCATGTGTGTCGTTGCGCCGGTGTCCATGTACCAATTTGGATCTGATTGCGTCAACCCAAGTGTATACATTGCGGCCTCAATATCGGTGGGATGGGGCTCGCTGCGTGGTGAGCTTGTGGAGGCCGGGGCCCCAGAATCCCAGAACTGGGTTGTGGGCCGTAACTGCTGGAATTGCCGAAACTGCTGGAATTGTTGGGCGATGGGCGATGGGCCGTGATCGCTGGCCGTTGGGCGATGGGCGATGGGACCGTGATCGCCGGTGTTGGGCCTGAACGATCGCCGTACCACTTGCTGCCGGACGCTGCTGGAAAATAGGGGTTGTTGGCCCACGGCCCATTGCCCCATCCCCACTGCCATGGGCCCCACTGTTGGGACCAGTAGGGTGGAGGGCCAATGTTCACTGGACGGGGCCCACTGCTGGCCTGCTGACCACCGAAACTGCCACGTTTGCCCCCGTGGTTTTTGTTATTATTCTTACGATTATTTTTGCCGCCACCATGAGTACGGTTTTGGCCCGAATTATCAACAAAACCTGAAGAATTTGTGGAGGATGCCATCATGATGACGGGGCTTGCTCCGGTAGCCGCCTTTTTAGCCAAATCGACTTCTTACAAAGTAAGCATGGAGCGGGCTTGATAAAAGGCGGGAAGAGGGTTGCTTTGACGAAGGAGAGTTCCAACGCCATTTTAGGCCTCCGAAAGGCCGGCAACCAATTGTAAAACCAGACGATTATTTGTTACAGGTGCGCCAGCATTACGGAGTTGATCCGCCAACTCCTTGAGTTTCTTGCAATATTCAGATACGTTTGGAAATTCTTCCATGCGAACTAGAGAGAATTCCTGCTCGAGTGCGACGGCACGTGAATGTTGGTTATCTTGGAATATGTCACGCAATCTATTCCAGGTAGCTATAACCGTGGTATCCGGCTCAATAATCGTCTGTAACAGGTCAACCGAAATAGTGGAATAGATCCACTGGAGAACGGTAGCATCAAGAGTAATCCATAACTGAGGATCCTCCGCGGGAAGAGGTGGAGCGGGAGGAATTATGTGATGGATAACTTGATGGAAGATAGCGTGAATTTTAAAAAATTCTGCCCACGTCGCATATTGGACGTTTTCCATCTCAAGCACAATAGGGATATTGTTCTTGACGTTAGAAATCATGAGGGCAGGATGAAAATTGTTCTTAGACATATTAAAATAACAAAGAAGGAGGGGAAATTTGGGAATAGTAAGAGAGATTTTGAGAGCGGAAGACAAATTTTGGAAGAGAAACCCCGAGGGGGGGGTTTGGCCGAAGGGTACAAAATTTTGGGAGAGAAAATTTTGTTAGACCTAGTCTCTTGATACCATGAAAGAAATAATCCCCTTGATTATTTTCATTAATTGTAAGGTATATACACAAGTTACAAAATAGGAGAATCCTATTCATATTCTACTCCTAAAACCTTATTCTACCATAATTCTAACTATACAATTATGGTAAGTGTATAATCCTAATTTAGGTAACAAATACACTACAATATTACAACAATATATACCATATATACACTAATCAGCCAGCCCGTGATGGGCGACTGATAACAAAACCATAAATCATGATCAATAATTTGAAACTCTTACCCTGGCGAAGGGTAAATTCTCACTCTACTTCTATGTGAAATTCTCACTCTACATTAAATTCTCAGTGAAATTCTCACTTGTCCGTGATGGGCCAGTAATGGGCCTCATCCGAGACTGCTTTGCTCTATTTTCCCGTGATATACACTTCTGTATATTGGGTTTGTATCACGGGTATATTGCTTTGTTTAACAGGTACATGCAATCTAGACACGGTCAAAGCTGTTCAAGCAAGGGTGAGGCTTCTTAATTACCTTCTTCTTTACCTTTGCGAAGCAGAAGAAACCTTGGTCGAATTAGATACGACTATGGGCGTACTTTTCCAGGTAGGCTCCCACGACATTCCTTTTTTCAAGGAATGTCACGGAGATGAATTCCTTGCTGGGGAAAAGATGTTCAAGTTGAAAAGCATAAAGGTTGAAGGAAATCTATGGGCTCATGAACTGACTTTTAAAGCAAAACATAAGTGGATAATCTATTTATATGATAAAGCTAGGAATAGAAAAGGTGACGCGACACTTCTTATAGGTCAAGGATTCTATTTATCTTTTTTCGCATTTTTTTTACAATTTTTTCTATTTTGCTATTTTCTTATTGTACATTAATAATAATTATGACAATTACTGCTCCTCCATTTATACATACTCTTTAATGTAGAAATTTAAATGTCTTAAAAGTTACTACTCCACTCATTTCTATTATTTATTGTAAATGACACCTGATGGAAAACATAGTCCATGAATCACAAGTAAATCAATAGAAAACGAAGAATAATTTTAGGAACACTAACCTTGTTCCATTGTAAGAACTAATTGAAGGAGACAAGATCTTCTAAGCTTTGAAGAGTGCACTTTTTTAGTCGTTCTTTTATGAGATGGAGAGAAAAGAAAAGTAGTGGATCTTCTGGTTTAGGGACCATCTCTATTTAAAAGGTGCGAAAGTGCCTTTTTCAGATTTTAGGTGTCTTTTCACTATATTTCTATCAAGTATCAGAGAAAAAAAATAATAGATACTTTTTAGTTAGGCCCAAATATTTAATACTAGATCATAAAATGGGCGCCTTTAATGATAGCATATCTATGTATAAGTATATTAATACGTGAGTCCATAAAATAGAAAATTAAAAATAATCTCCCACTTGGATTACATATATTTCTGAACAATCATACATAGATAAACTTTAGTGTGCACAAATTTTTGCTTTCTTAATTGAAATATCCCAAAACAATATGGTCCATTAATAATACCAATATAGGATCAAAGCGATTTTCGTAACATATATTCGTAAGTAAATCCATCAATGATCACATATATTAGTAAATATCAATGACATAGATCAAACATGAAAATTACATGTACAATGATATAAATTATGGTTGTTTCCAACTGGTCCAACTTTATGACTTGAATAGTCCAAAATCACTTTCATATACATTATGCGAAACCACAACAGAAAGTCAATATCTTTATATTCAGAGTTATCAATGAACACACGAAATTCCCCAAGTTATATTTCTACAATTTTAAATAAATAAAAAATCAAAATAGACTATTCAATCATGAATAAATGCAGGAAAATACCCTTAAATTTCATAAAATTTTAATATGTACAAAAAATATACTTAAACATGTCAAAACATATATAATAGATAAAGCATATTCACATGTCCAAAACAAATAAATTTTATCTAATAGAGGTTACTTTGGCAACATATTAGACTAATCTATTCCATTTGAAACAAGAAGCACATATGGTATAATTTCATTCCCAATATAAATAGTTATTTTCTTTTACGCGCATGAAAGATAGCACAAAAAAGACATCCCCAAAAATGTAACTTAAAAAATGCAGATCTATGTTCGTTTTATGCAAAACTGCTTTAGAAAATTCAAAAAGCACAATAAAAATCTACATAAAACTCTGCAAAAAATTGTGTGCACAAAATTTTAGTATCATACACCTAATGAAATCTTTCAAACTTAGTATTTTATGGTCTTAAAGTACTTTGGCAACTCATGAAATCTCATTAGACCTTGAAAATCTTTATGACACTAAATTGTCCTCCAATATATTTTGATTAGCTCTTTAAAATATTAATCTAAAAAAACTATTAACTAAAAATAAATAACTTAAATCAAAATAACACTTTGAAATTGCATATATGCACAAATGAGGATCAAATTGCATTTAATGCATAACATAGAAAGCAAATTACAAAAATATAACTTAATGAGCCAAATTCAATGATAAATGAAAATCAGTTTGATCAACAAGATCAAATTTAGCCAAATGGCTCATGCTGCACACGCCTCAGCCAAAAAAAGAAACAATGATTTCTTCCTCCCATCAAAATCAAAATATTTGATAAGTGCAAATTATCTTGTACTATTAAATAAAATTATAAATTGGAGTAATGTTTGCACATTACGGGAGAGAGAAACGTTTGCTTCGAAAAATCATTCATAAATAATTTTTCTTTCCAAATAAAATCAATCAAGACGTTAATTTGAGAAAAAAAGTAGAGATATGGCATTTTTGTATAGTATCACACCATATACAAGCAAAGTAAACTTTAGCGTTTTATTTTTCTTGCAGTATATGACTGAATCTTTTCAAAATTCATCATCAATCTATATTATATATATATATATATATATATATATATATATATATATATATATATATATATATATATATATATATATATATATTAAACTCTAAAATAAAAAAAGTATAGATTGATTATACACTTAAACAATTGTAACTGATATCTTTTGAGAAAATTTGAAGTAGCAAAAAAGTCGTCAGAATTTATGTTTTTTAAAATCTCAATGATTCATAGGATCAAAAAAATGCAGAATACTATTAAGGCAAATTATTCTTTGTTGCCCCCAAAAATGCATAGGACTCATTCAGCAAAGTAATTTTGTCCCCCCCCCCCCCCCCCAAATCTTGACAGAAGCCGTTAAATATCCGTGTAAAAAGATTTGGAAAACATCAAGAATCTCTATAATAAAAAGTAGGAAAATCCTCCCTAAAATAACAAAAGCAGAATTTGCCAATAGAACTTGGAAAAAACAAAGTGTTTTTTATCCGAATTTGACCCAAAAAATACTGAAAACACGTCTAATGATCTAACAAGAACGTGCTCTGATACCACTTGATGAAAAACATAATCCAGGAATCACAAGTAAATCGATAGACAACGAAGAACAATTTTAGGAACACTAATCTTGTTCCATTGCAAGAACTGATTGAAGGAGACAAGATTTTATAAGCCTTGAAGAGTGCACTTTTTAGTCGTTCTTTTTTGAGATGGTGAAAAAAGAAAAATATTTTCTGCTTTAGGGACCATCTCTATTTAAAAAGTACTAAAGTGTCTTTTCAATATATTTTCATCAAATATAAGAGAAAAGAAATAACATATATTTTTTAGTTAAGCCCAAATATTTAATATTTTATTAGATCATAAAAAGGGCTCCTTTTATGATAGCATATCTATGTATAAGTATATTAATATGTGAGTCCATAAAATAAAAAAATTACTAACAATACCATCATAACTACTCTAACCTTTCATATTTTTTGTTAATGCTTGGAAATAGAACCGTTAGAATATCCACGCGTATTAGTCCTATTTCTTTATTTGCAAAGCTTTCATTTCCCTAGAATGGAGGCATGCTTAACATTGATTTTAATAGGTACACAACTTATCTATATATATTTATATAAAGCTGGGAATTGAAATGGTGATATGGCACCTTCCAATGGCCAACAATTGTATTTATCTTTTTTGTCAATTTTTTTATATTTTATCTCATTTCTTTGGTCAATAAGTTTGATATATTATTCACAAATTAATGAAAAAATAGTCTCATGAATGGCTGTTACCGTTACAAGCTCTCATAATCCATATTTTATGGCCATTACCTTTCAAAATAATTCATATTTATGGAGAATAGAATTTTTATATTCTTTACAAGCCACTGGAGTTCTCACCAAGGTAGATGTAAGGTTTGTGTACGTCTTACATTTCCTATACGCCACTGTGTGTGATTACATTGAGTATGTTGTACAAATCACTGAAGCTATAAATATATATTTCATATTTACAAACATACAACAACTTAAAATGTAAAAGAACTTGTCTTAGTTGTCATATATATAGAGTGATAATGAAACATGTGTTATTTTGATTTCCAGGTTTGAAGATACTCATCTTAAAAGTAATGGATGGTAACTTTGAAATGTATGTATTTTATTATTTACGTATTTCCTGTTTTAATAACTTTTCTCTTTCATTTTCATTTTTTATTTTTTATTTTTTTAAAATGTGTGAAGATTATTATGTAGTAATTTTCATTCATGATGAGGTGATTTATCTTTTGCTTCGTATTTGCAGGCAGTTTTAGATTTATGTACTTAAATCGCAACATCAATTTGATTAAGAATCCATTTTTGCAGGTCATAGGAAAGAGTTTGTCAAGATAGGGTGAGGTTTTGATTATTAGATTATTTTCATTTATTGCCAAGTTCTGATTACCAATTTCTTTGATGCTGCAGTTTTGATCCATTTCACTTGCCTTCAATTTAACAAACTAAAAATTCAGCCCTCTCATTTTCCTCATGGTTTTTCTTAATAAATATATTAATCTCACTTTTTTTTTATTGCTAATGACTTTAGAAAAAGGATCATCATATTTTTTCTTAGGCTTTTGGTTTGATGGTTGTTGTTGCCACTGCCATAATAATTAGACATATGAATTTTACATGTAAGTGTGTCTAGTATGTGTATGTGTATGTGTACTTCTGACTTTTTATTTATCATGATTTCTTGCAGGGAAAGGCAAAAACTCTGTTATTTTATTCTTGTGGTCATAATTCTGTTCTCGGACACTTCGAATTTTTCAAAAAAAAAATATTTTTGAAATATTCCTTACAGGGCATGGACGTGAAACTGATGAAGATCTAAATTTTAAGGGTATTTTCTTAAATTGCTTCTTTATTAGTTCAACATATATCCTCAAGGAGTTTGTTAAGATTTTGCAATTTATCAGTAACATGACATCACACAAAGTTAATACATACTATTTTTCTTATTCCAGAAAAAAAATTGACAATACAGCATGCCACCAAGGGCATAAAGTCATAAAGTCAGTTTAATACATACTATTTTGCAACTAATTGTTTGCATTCACCATCATATGAGTTTACATTTAATATTATCTCTTTTCATTTTCAAATTTAGATATGCAGACTTAGTTAATTGTACAAGATTCATGTTTCAACTGAAATGTTTTTTTCAGGCCTATTAAATCATTTAATATAGAAATGTTAAAAGAATCATGAAGGTGCTTTTGTTTTTTAACATAATGGACTAAAGTATGTGTTGACTTAATTTAGATCAGTTTAGGTCTTTATATATGTGCTTAATGAAAGCACGAGATCAATGGTACTACTAATTGTGTTGCAAGATATATGAAGTTGGACAAAATGACTTCAAATTTGATGATTTTCTGAAGTTAACGGGTTTTGAAAAGCATAACAAATACATATTACTTCCATATAAGTATATATCTAATATGCTTTGTGGTTGATATTACACATAGATTTTAAAAAATGAGGTTCATATATTTGAGAATTTTTTTATTTCAAAGCATATAGTTGAAGAACATATATGCTAACAATTGGTCAAAGAGCACAACCTCCGGCATCACCGATTGAAAATCTTAGAGATATCTGATAAGATAAACTTTTGCATATTAGCCTTTACTTTTTATCAAAGAATACGTATAATTATTAAAAGTATGGGTTTAATTTATTGATAATTTATTACCGAGCGAAGCGCGGATAATTTCACTAGAAGAATTAAGTGAATATTGTGTGAGTTTCTATGTTGCTGCTGGTTTGAGAAAAAGTGCACTATGTTTTTCGAAGTGTTGAACACGGTTCATTATGTAAGACGAACAATTAAGATTAGGAAAATAATGTATGACCAAGTCATGGTTTACAAAGTGTAAAATAGGGTCTACAAGAAAGGTTCGGTCTCATTGAATACCAATCTTTTGGACCATGGTACTATGAAGAATTTTTTATTTTTATCTCAAAAAAAGTATGCACCAGAAATTATTGAATGTACTGGCATGTCCTCCTATAAGCCGTCAACAACTCTGATTGATACTAAACCCAAATTGAGTGCTTTCTCCGGCAAGTCATTTACCGACTCGACACTTTACCGCAGTCTGGTGGGGGCCCTGCAATATCTTACATTTACAAGGCCAGACATTTCTTATGCAGTGCAACATATGTGCCTATTCATGCATAATCCGATAGATGATCATATGCATGCTCTCAAACGCATTGTGTGCTATATTTTGGGTACTCTAGAGTATGGCTTGCATTTATATACATCGTCAACATCTCCTCTTGTCTCCTACATAGATGCCAACTGGGAGGATGTTCGGACACCAGACGCTCCACGTCTAATTATGGTATATTTATTTGCGATAAATTGGTATTTTGGTCCTCCAAACGGCAAGCAATGTTGTCCAGATCCAGTGCCGAAGCAGAATACCGAGGTGTTGTCAATGTAGTGTCTGAATCTTGTTTGCTTCGGAACCTTTTTTTAGAACTCCATTGTCCAGTTCCGAAGGCAACATTGGTGTACTGTGACAATGTTAGTGCTATTTACCTCTCATGGAATTCGGTCAACCATCAACGCACTAAACATATTGAGTTAGATATTCACTTTGATCGTGAAAAGATCACTCGCGGATAAGTGTGTGTCTTGCATGTCCCGTATGCCTACCTCCCGCTTCGAGGACAGTCTCAGCGTACGCCTACCTCCCACTTCGACTGCGGGAGAGTGATAGAATAATTGTTAATTAATATTGTAATTAATAATTATTGTAATTGATATTAGAATCATATGTATATGGTAGGTAGATTAGATAGCATTATTTTAGCCTAATCATATCATAATGTAGGTAGATTAGATAGCATTATCTTGGCCTAATCATATCATAATGTTAGCCTAATTGTAACCTAAGATGAGGTTGTATTGGTGGTATAATTACCACATTTTTAGAAGATTACAATTGAGGAAAATATTCTTACAATACATAAAATTTATAATTGTATATATACAATATATTATTTTTTATAAATAAATTTAAATACTTTATTTACTTTTTCATCAAAAAATTTTGTATCTCTATTAGGTAAATGAACTTTAGCGATTTGGCCCTTAAGCTCTTTTCTTAAAAGAAACTCATCGATTCAAACTCATTTTTTCAAAGAAACAATTATGAGATTCACTTTAAAAAATTTGTATTTCTTATAAACTTTATTCATTTTATTAAAGCTTATAGATCTTAAGATATTTTTTTCATAATCTAAGAAAAATATAGCTCCCTCGATAAAAGGGTAATAACAGATTATAAGTTGAAAAAAGGTGGAGAAGTCTTTCCTAATCGTAGAAAAAAATGAAAGAGAGAAAAATAATTTGGATTTCTTAAAAATCAAAAATTCAAACCAAACTGTCAACAACCAACCGATGGATATGTATTATATTTGGTTTGATTTGGTTTGTTTCGATTTTAATAATTAAAACCAACTAATTAATTTAATTTTAACCAAAATTGACCCAAACTGACCCGTAAACGCCCCTAGTTATAGCAAAGATAATCTTTTACCTAAATGGACCCTTGAGTTTTGGAATTGGTTTAACCTCATCCCCCAAATATTACAGTAACATGATATATCGTCCAAGTATGCAATCTAGTGCACTTTAGTCCTTCATATCAGTCTTCTTCTATATAGATTTTGTAATCTTCAATGGTGAAATTAGCTCATTTTTCAATCTTGACAATGATAACGACTTTACTTTAAAGTTAAGGAATCCAGCCTACTTTCCGACTTTAATGGCAGAAAAATGACCTTTTCAATTTGACAACTTGTTCTTTTTTAATATCTAGCTCAAATGGCTGCTGAAAAATATATATTCACATTCTTTTCTTTTACTTTTCTATCCGGTGTCCGGTACTGCGATGGAGCCCTGATTAATCCGAATTTGCGCCGCGTAAGAACTGTTTAAGGGGAAGCGCTCCCTAACAGAATTTTTGTCATCCCCAGGCCTCGAATTCGAGACCTTTGATTAAGGATGAAAGGACCCTATCTATCTCGTGATACTTGCATTCAATGTGTATTTAATTAATAAATGCATGATATCTATCTTTTTATTCAAAATCTCACGTATTATTTAATCATGATTAGTTAATATCTTAAGTTAATCAAAAGTTTGGAAAAACTTATTTTGGAAAAGTTTCTCGTTAACAGAAAACACCTTAAAAAGAAATGAATTGTAGTAAAAATTTTTGTGGAAAATCAATTCTTTGCAACAAAATTAAAAAGAAAATTTGCACAAAAAAAAAACTCTTCTTGGATATTTGGAAGCACACGCCAGGAATTATTTTCCATGAGAAACGAACTTTGCCCGCGTATGAGAAGTGTGGGGCTTTTTTAGATTTTAATTTCCAGTATCAACTCTACCACTTATGTGTTGTCACGTCAATTTGATTACAACTCTATTTAAAGGACCCACCGCCACTCCCACGTCTTATAAATTTTCCCTATTTCAACCTTGTTTTGTGTTTCATTTTGCTACAGTTTTTCTCTTTCCAAAAGAAAGAAGAAAGTTCATTTCACAAGGTATTTCTTCTCTTCGCATGATTTCTTGATTTGAATTTCATTTTTATCCTAAAGATTTCATCTTTTTGCTCAATAATTATTACTTTCTATACCGTTTGATTAGGCAAAAAATTTTAAAAAAAAATTAAAATTTTGTAGTCTATATTCTATAACAATCCTTAGCTATTTATTTAATTATAAATTATTTAATTAAGCGTGAAAAAATATTTTAAAATTAAGTTATTTCTAATTATATGAAACAGATTAAAAAAGTGTCTCACCTAAATTATGACCGAACGAACATATGAGCAAGTGGGTGTTTTTTATTTTGCTACTTGAATAATGGGTAATCATTTATTTTTTCTTATTCAGGACAAACAAGAAGATGGGTCATCACCGTCACCATCATCACCACCACCATGAAAGTCCATGTGATGATCCATTTCTGGCATGTTGTTGCTGCCCTTGTTTCTTAGTATCCTCTGTGTTTTCTATTTTTACTAGGTGCATCTTTGTGGCATGTTACCCTTTTCTGCAGTGTTTGGGATGGGATGAACACAGACACCACCATCATCACCACCACAGCCATTTCTGTTAACTCCCAAATTGAAGATTATTTTTGTGGTATACAAACTCTAGCAAGACAAAGTTGTGATTTTATGTTCAGTTTCAGAGGATTGTTAGTGTTTCAATTTGGTTGTTTGTGTATACATCACCTTGTACCGGTTAACTTTTGAGTTATTGTTTCACTCCTAATCTTTAGCTCTAGAACTGTATCATTTTCTTGTATCTGAGAAGAACTTTCAAATTGATAGGCAGGATGCTTAATCGGAATAAATAATACTCTTTTTTTTTACCTATTCAATTCTGGAATCAGGCCTGCTATTAATGTGGTATCTCCGTTTCCAGAGTGAGGTCCGCAACTCAAATAAAAATCATGAAACAATTAGTTGATAAATTAAAATTAGAAATAGCATAATTCACAAAATTAAAAGACTTTGCACAATTTACTTCTAATCTCAATAAAGCTACTCAGAATTAGTTGGCAAGTGATCAACGATTACGTGAATTGCTTGATCAATCACAATCAACTCCTCTCACGATAGATAGAAGAGCAGATATCGACTTTTTATACCGGTGTCCCAGGGGGTGGAAGAAAAATAGAATCTTTTCAATCATATACTATTGCAAATCATTAATCATGCACGCAGTTCCAAAGTTTATGTTGTTTTCTTGAAACTTGGTTTGTTTGAATGAGTGAACTAAATTCTGATACGACTGGGGCAGACATTTCCTGTAAAAGTACACTAGATGCACCATTCCATTTTTTTGGTTCTTTAGGAAACTGGAAGTTGTGGCTTGAAAATCAATCCTAGTGGTTCTCCATATAATATCAAATTAGGCCCTTTGAGTTTCGAAGGGCTTGGCTAATGGTGATTGTGAATCTACAACTTCCCCAAGAGTTAACGAGGAAAATTTTAATGCTATCCTGTGATGAATAGCTAAGAAATGTTGTCTAAATGCTACTGAGATACAAAATTTTGGCCAGGGTAAGTTTAATTGGCAAATGTTGATGGACTTGTATTTTAGGTCAAAAGTTTGAGCATTGCACCAATTGAATTAAGTCAATTATTTAAATGGAGAAGGATAGAGAGTCATCCCGAGTATCGAAGATTCAGATTGAGTTAAAGGGTTGCTCAAGACGAATTTCTCTATCATAATAAAAAAAATACAACATTTTGCCTCAAATTATCAGCTCTGACACAAAATAGGTCACCTTCGGGGAGTGGGGCAGATAAGAGCAAAATACATGGAAAAAAAAGTGAAAGAATAAGGTCTACTTTATCTAGGAGCATTGACCATTTAGTATTAGAGCAGCTTAAAAATGGTTAAACTATACTGATCAGGTAAAAGATCTTTACACTGCTAGTATATATTTATAGCTTAAATCCAGTTTAGAGGATAAGAAGTCATACTAGAGTATCGTACAATTAATTAGTCATGGCTTCATGAAAGCAGGAGTTCTAAATCTCAAAAGATATATAGACTTGTAACATTTAACTTCATGAGTCATTAGGCTGATAGACTCTCATAATAACTTGTTGGATATTACAAAGGTCGCAGGAAACGGGAATTACAAGCAACTGCTAAAGTAAGAATTGAAATTACAATTCAACTAGAAATCTGAAAATTACAAAGATGAACTAGAAAAACTGAAAAACTGAAAAACTGAAAAAACTGAAAAACTGCTTTGTTTGCTTGCTGAGTCGAGTGTGGCACTATGTCCTTAAGACAATATTGCCCCGTATGTATCATTTATACGTCCTGGACAATTCGTCTCCCAAGATAAAACAGCAATGGAACACTTGAGCAAAGGAAACTCAATAGCTACCTTGAAGAATATTGAGCAAGAAATGATGCAAGGAAGATGTAGGAAGAAACTGTTTTGCTTGTGTATTTTCGTGTATACTGCAAGTATATTTTCTGTGCTCCTCAACAATGGTGTAGGGGGTGTTTATATAGGTGAGGGGGGACTGTTTAACTGTCTCCATAACAGCCATTATTGGCCAAATAATGGCCATTATGGAGGTAGTAAAGTCACCAAAATAAATGGTGAAAAGACCAACAGATTTGTCCATTATAGGAGGAGTAATTCAGCCAAAATAAATGGCTGAATTGAGTGCTTGGCGTTTCTGTTCTGACCGTCGAAATTCTGACTTTCGAAAAACTTCAGGGACCAAACTGTACATCTTGAAACTTCATGGACCAAACTGTACATCTAAAAGAATTCTGGTCCAAATCAGATTTCAAACTTCGGGATCAAACTGCATACGGCAAAGTTTTACGCCCAAAAGATAATATCGAAGGCCCACGACCGTGACAGTGAACCGAACCCAGGACCGGACGGGCGGCGGCGCGTGGGGTCTTTCCTTGAACCGAAGCACATCTAGGTCATCCCTCCTTTAAACACATGGGATACCCCTTGGGGTCCCAAACCCCAAACCAATTTCGAGTCTTATATACACAACAATTCTTTCTTCCTCTACCGATGAGGGAGAATTGAACACAACACCACACTTTCCATGCTTCAAACACCTCACTTCGTGGACCAATATCTCTTTCATTTCTCAATGAAATTTGACGATTCTTGGCCCTACGGTTATCTACGTACTTAGTAGATCATGCATGTGTGAAGAACCGAATTCTCCAACATACGTAACACTAGTGTTTAAGCCGTTAAAGTTGGTCGGTCGCAACTCCCGCCAAAGGCAAATTTCCAACATAACTCTCATACATAGTAATATCTCTCTTTCTCCCTCTCTTTTTCTTCGTCACTCTATCCTCGGCATTGCATTATTTGGCATCTCAAGCTTTCAACATCCGAGTGTTTCAGAGGCTTCAGCATGTAAATTTGAGCTCCTTCCATGCATCTGTCAATTTTACACAAATCTTTGTTCAGTATCAGATGAAACATACCATAAAAGAAGTATCATATATATGACAATGCTACAAATGAAGTATAAAGAGTTGATTTGTTATAATTACTGATTAATTCGAGTTGGGATATTCTCGGATGACATTATCACACTTGGAACATCCTTCATGATCGACGATTCCTGCTTGCAATGCAATGAAGCAACATTGAGTTTAAATTCTTAATGAATAACTAATATAGAGATCTATATTAAACAGTTATGTTTGTAGAATGCAGAAAAACTATGGTGCTACTCAGTGAAAACTACCTTGATTTTCTTAAGCAGTTCATAACCTGTCATTCCTGGCATGCAATAATCTGTTATTATCATATTAACCTTTGAACCCTACACAACAAAGTATATTCATTAATACCATGACTTAGTAGAGACTGCATTCAGAAAAGGAAAGCAAATGTCTTTTTTTATCTTTATGAGTTTAAGTTATATACATTGAATTGCAATTTTATTGGTTATAACAGGTTACTGCTCTAATGTTCGTATTGCCATATCATGCTTGATATGGAGAGGTACAACAACATAACCTGATAGTGTAAAAAATTATTACATTGTCAGTGCACATAGAACGTAAATTCATATTCAATACACTCACATTGCTGTTTGTAGAGCTGTCCTGATGCGCAGCCAAACCCAAGTACTCCAAAGCCCTCAGACCATCTTCTGCAGTAGTTACTGAAGGAAACTTGCAAATCATGAAATAGGATATCTTTCACTTATGCATTAATACATGTTTCACATTTATGTTAACACCGTAGACATAAATCATAATGGCCATCTTCAAGTGCGCCATACGTAGAGCAAAACAATTCAGGGATTCTCGCGTAGTTTAAGAACACACAAATTACAAAAAACAAATAAAAACAAATTTATGTACAAGGTACAGACCGGTGGAGCCACATAGATTGAAAGATGATCAGGTGTTTCGTAGGAAAATTCTACTGTATATTCAAGAAATTATATTGTGTCTATGATAATCAAAAAATACTTTTTATACCTATATATTGAATTTTGAACAGTCTTAGTGAAATTTTTTACTTCGCCGGTAATTACAAATGACTAATCAAGTGAAGGCATGGGCTGTTCATTTCCGACCAAAAACTGAGACAATATCTTGATACAATATAAATTATGTTATCCTGGCATGTGTATTTCCTATTTTTGGATAAGGAAAATAATGAGAAGATATGATTTGAGTAACGCACGTTATGAAGCACAAGGGCTACAAAGTCTACATCGAAGGATTTTGAAAGATTTAAAGCAAACATAAAAGAAAAGCATTGTGATCACGTAGGCACCAGCTGTTGTCAAATCCAAAAGGTTGACTTACAGGACTTGGTAGAAGTAAACATCAATTTATGCGGAAAAAAAGAGTAAATATGAATTTAGTTAATTTCAAATGGAGTACGTAAGGGTTTACACAAGCGGTATAGATAGATCTATAATCACAATTTAATGTGCAAGTGAAATCGAGTCTGAGAATGATGGTTTTAAAGTTATATTTCTGGTACCAAATTGATATTTACTTTATATATACTAGTTTAATATATATATATTTCTTAATTATTTTTTTGTTAGAGTCGAATTCGAGTTGTTTTTGTTAGGAGTGCTTTACCCCTCATTTGAGATTTTTCTGTGCCAATTCGAATATGAGTACCGGATATCGAATGGAAAATTAAAAAATATATGTATATACATTATTTCTTATAACCAAACAATATGAAAAATATTCCGCAAAATGGTGACAGTGACACCCCATACTTTATCTGCTACTGGTTGGGTCGGAAGGGACCGGATTTGGAAGGAATTTACATTAAATCTTCATCTCCCGTTCTTCTTTTCTGTTTTTCAGGAATGGTATGTTCTACATTGCACAATTAGAGGTGGAGCTATGTAGAGCTAAGGGCTCGAATCTCCTTAGCCAAAAAATTACAATGTGTAAAAACGGCAAAAATGAATTTTTTTCGTTATATATAAACGGTTGAATTCCTTTATCATATGAGAAGATTCTCGTTTGGTGAAAAGGAGGTTAAAATTTTACTTTAATTTAGATCACAATCTATCTCAAGTGTGACATTCTACTTTTTTTGAATTCCTAGCATAAACTTCTGGCTTAATGCACAAGCTTGAAAAACATTGAATATTATATTGGTATTAGAAGTCTAAAAATAAAAGAAACTGAAACATACCAACCCATTAATGCTACAAATTAAGTGAGAACATTCAAGAAAGTGATTACCTTTGCAAGATGATTTCTTGAGTAATCTCTCAACAAGTTTACGATCAACAAGATTATCATCCACAGCTAGCACATGAGGTTCATCACTTGCAAGAAAAATAACCCAAGTTTGTGCCAGCATATCAACTAATTTTGTAGTACCATTAGGTTCATCCACAGCTAGCACCATTCTAATTTTGTAGTACTATTTTGACTATAGAAGAAAAACATACAACTAAATCAACTTCCTTGTACTTTTTTTTTGTTTTTTTTTTTTGTTTTTTGTTTCAGAAAACCATTTCAGCTAACAAAAGAAAAGAGAAGAACGGTTTCGTGCAAATACAACAAAATTTAATAATGCATTTCCAACAAAGGTGGTACAAGAGAAGCTACAATTAAGTATGTTATTCAGCTTGACAAGTGCAATCACTTGATGGTTGCTCGAGGAATTGAAGATATACATGGTCCAGCAGATGTCATGAATGGGATTCATTTGAATGTGGCAATTCCTTTGTCATCCGTGCAAAGGTTCTGCGACACATGATGCTCACATCACAAAATTTACATGACAGACATGGGAATCCCAGAAGATGGAAATGATGTGTAATCATTATTCTTACCATGTTTAAAAAAACAGATCTCTACTTCATTACCGATAGCGTATAATTCAAAAAGTTAACATGCACCTATTTTTAGGGTTCTGATCTCTACTAAAGCAACTAAAAACTCAAAGAATCCCTCTCGAGCTAAACAATTGAAAACTTAAAAAGAACAACAGCCAAATCTCTCCAGTTAACTAATCATTCTCATTTTAATAATCTTGTTAAGCTACAACATGAAGTTTAGAGAGTTGATCAACCTTGATAGATAACGAACATAACATGACGAACTATTTATGTCAAGTAGTTAGATAAGAATGGAGCTTTGGATGCAGTAAGTTTACTTGTCCACCAAACATCGACAAGATTTAGATATTCATAAGAATCAAGATACATACCACGGCAATTTTATCAAACTGCTTCTTTTTAGGATTCAGAATATCTTCTGGTTCCCCGTCATGCCTAGATAGAAAAATGTCGAATCACGAATTAATAAATTTTAGGCTCAGTCTTATGTCAAAAATTCATAGTACCAAAAAGAACAAAAGTCATAATGTCATATCCAGCCCAACGGCACAGAGGAAACACATCCCTAATTACTAGTATCAAAATAGGGGAGAAAAAGAACATCAGAAAAAGAGAGTACTACACATGAGATCACTCGATCTGAAGCACTGACAACTGAGTATCTAATGGTGCTGGAATTTCAAATGTTTCTTTTTCACAAAATCACCTTCCAGTTGAAAGACCTTACTTCCTATAATTCTCTGCTTCTTAAATAGGTGGTCAATATAATCCAAAAATATTTGTCATGAACAAAAATTGGAAAGAACTTAACAGGTAATGGCGAAAAGGCAGAGCCCAAAAATTAAAAGCGACATGACACAGAAGGTTTGTAAAGGAAAGGATTTATTTATTTATTTATTTATTTTGTGAGGAAAATCTTTTTATTAATACATTCCACATAATATATGTTATGTGAATCAGTTACAAAAATCAAGAAGACAAACGAGAATTTGAAATTTATGCAACACCAACAAGTTAAGCTAAAAAACATACCCAGAAAATGAGACGCGAATCCCAACTTTGGAACCTTCTGGTGCTATGAGAGGCTCCACCACAGTATGATCTTCATTAGAAGCACATAATACCTATAAAGGAAATTAAGAAAAAAGAGTTAACAACAGTAAAGAAATGAGAGATAGAACTGAATACTATGAAAGATTGACAGGAGCTAGACAACTCTACACATTCAACCACCTATTGTTTTACATATATAGTGATACCTAAACATTCTTACGCGCAAACTAGATTTATCTGAAATTTAAACTGCTTAATTAGATGATGTTCTAACTACTTTAAGCACGTCTAGTTATTGAATAAAGGAAAGTACCACAAAGACCTAAAGTTTTAGACACTTTAAATTCACCAGATCCACATATCAAATGAAAAAACAAGACCATTATAATAGGAAGAGGAAGTAGATAATTCAATATAAAGCAAAACGTTCAGTAGCATAAGCTAATGTGAAATTACTCAAAGCTTAGATGGGGATATAATACCATTCCCTCTGATGTGACATCACGTAGTTTTGTGGTTTCATGTTTGTAACAAGCACCACGAGGCGATTCTGCATGCACAACAACCAGAACAAAAGCTCCCAAATGATACAGCAAATACAATTCGGAGAAGCCAGAAATAGGCATATATGAATGTTAATGACAGAGCATACAGTCAACTGTTCTGGACTGCAAAACTTTGCCAGGCCACTGACTACTTGCCGGCATTTTGCTTCTCCAACATCTATCTCCTCAACCAGTAAGCTGTACACAGAGATGATGCAGGAAAAGGTTGTACAGCAAATTAGATGACCGTATAAAGTTGCTAGGGAGAGGACAAGTTTAGGAAAAGAGACTACAAATAAAACGAATGAGAGAGTAGCTATAATACCTGTCAGCTGATGGATGTTTATATGCTTTTTTAATGTGGCCAATCTGTAATTTAAGCAAACTAACACTGATATCTTTATCTTTCTCATCTACTTTCTCAGGCAATTCTTCTTTTCTGCAGAAGTTTGATTATCTGCTGCAGCTTTCTTCAGAGATTTTAAAGATAGGTATTAGAAGCAGTTCAAAATTTGTGCATCAGAGAAACTAAAAACTGAAAGCATCAAGCATGTACCACTATAGCAAACAAATCATACCAGAGTACTTAAGACTGCAGCAAAGACACTAATAATAAGTAATGACAATATTTTCTACTGTCACTCACTGAAGAAAGCAACACAAAATTTTCTGCAGTAATTGCAACAAACGGTCTAGAGAATAAGAAACAAAGTGAGACAACAAAAAAGTTTTAAATGTAGGAGGAACAAACCCGAGAACTATATCAGAACATTAAAAATGACTGAAGGATAAACTGCTACAAATTACATACCATACCACTATTGTTCTACTTTTTGGAATCCACATCTGAACTACTAGCTTGTTTGGTCTCTGGCTCAGTCTTTATGGCATTTGACTCCACTTCTGCCTTCTTCACACCCTTTGATCCCTGAATCAGTGTCAGGGGAAAAGGATATTTAACAGTTAGGCCTAAAAACTGAGACAAGAAATGATTCAAATCAAGATAGTTAATAATTCAAAAGTGTTATTGATGATAGGAACTTTTTAATAATATTCCATGGTAGTTGAGCCGAGAGTCTATCGGGAACAACCTCTCTATCTCACAAGGTAGGGCAAGGTCTGCTACACCCCACCCTCCCCAGATCCCACTTGTGGGATTACATTGAGTATGTTGTATTCCATGGTAGTAGCTAAAAGAAACAATACATAGTATCAATTATCTCCATTTCCATTGTCAGTACTGAAAAAACCGTTTATGATGTTCCATTAGTGAACACTACACAATAGACTGGATATCATTGCTCCTGTTCTGGTAACTGGAAATGTAGCAATGCATGGAAAAAGGAGTTGAAACAAGTCAAAAAGCAAATCAACTCTGCTCTCAAGCTAGTTCTTCAGAAAGTCTAGCTCACTATAGTAAAGCCACTCACAGGTGGCGCAAATGACACCTTCTCCAGCAAAACTTTTTGGAATGTTTCTCCAACATCACCTTTGGTCTGCACAAAAAATAGATCAATTCAAACATGTATGCTGATTTCTTGCTCAAGATAAATCTAGGAGCAATCAAATTTATGCACAACATATAAAAAAGTTAGATCAATAAAAAAGTGGTTTGTTGTTTAAGCACTAGCTGATTATTTTGCAAGGACAAGCATCATTAGAATGGATTAGACTTGTAGTGGAAGCGATTTTTCACACAATTCATAAGAAAAAGGCCAAATACATAGATAGAAACTTTAAGTTGCCACCAACGGCTAGATAGACACTTTAACTTTCTAACCAACCATTTAAGGGTTAGAACAATAAAAAATGACCACTTAGATACATCTACTTGGCGAAGGTGTGTCTCTTGGAAACCCAAGTCTGACCTGGCACCACACGTGTTTGTCTTCACATTTGAGCGCATTAGATGTCTAACGCATTTCCAACTGAAAAGTATAATGAAACTTTTTTACCCTTATTATCTACCTCTATTTCAGCCCAAATGCCCATTTCCAACTATAAAGTATAATGAAATTTTTTTACCCTTATAATCTACCTCTATTTCATCCCAAATGCCCCTCACAGTAAAGCCGCCACCACTTTTTCTATTTATGAAAGTTCCAAAATTTTTGAGCCATATCAGAGTACTTGGTCAACTTCCCCAAGAAATCTACTGGAATATGCTTATATGAAAAATGTTTATATGTATAATATGCATATAGGACTAACTGTCATAATTTGAGAACACAAAACTACACAGTAGCCCCATATCTTTTTTCACTCAAATTAATAAAAAAATACATTCAACTACAACGCTAATAAAGTATGCCAAATCTCAATAAGTTTTTTCAGTTATCCTTGTCAAAATAGTAATAGTGACACAAAAAGAAGGAAAATCATAACAGCAATCACTTTCTTTTTTCCCTTTCAATAACTTATCTCTTCTCTATTACTCAATCCTCAAGTTGAAGAAAGTCACAGATAATCATGCCAAATCAGTTGAATGCTTCTATTTTAAGTAGAGCAACCTGCAGGCATCGCCACATCTAGGCCATCGTGTAAGCCTTTCATTTTGAGATTCTATATACCGCAGGATGAGATCCTAATTTCCATATATTACCACTATCATCTAAATCTCAATATGAAAATCTAATACCCCGATACAAGTTATAGCATACCTGGATATAGTCCATCCATCTAAGCAAGTGTGGCAATTTTTTTCTGTCAGAGTTTGAAAGACTGATCTGATGGCAGAAGAATTAGAATAGCATGTTAGAATAGGGAGTGACCCAAAAAAGTTCATATCCAAAAGGACAGCATGTTTCCATTAAGGAACTGTCAAGGATGAACAATTAAGAAACCACTTATAAGACAGTTACGACAAAGAGAATAAGAACCTAATTGACTAAAGCCAGTAGAAGCTTTAACATTTATGCCTAAGTCCTAATATGACAATTAAATATAGGAAATAAAACTCATGCTTAAGTAAAATATAACTCTACAAAAGGTGTGATTGGTATGACAATGTTTTCCTTGAAAAAAATCATTTCCAAGAAAAGAGAGAACATGACTTCAGACGCGTATATGCAGAAATTTTTTCCTTCACAAGTATCTGAATTCTCATTCAATACATTTTTGTTTTGACAAGACCCGGTGAATAATTACATAAGGTGCAATTCCTCAATTGTATTTAGCACTGCATCTAAATCATTTACGAGAACTAGGTTGCACAAAAAAAGCTGGCAAGAAAATACATTTGTGTTTAAACCTTTAAGGCCAAATATACTTCTTATGCCTTCAAAATCCCGATATTTCTTTCAAGCCAAATTTTCCAACAAATGACTTGAGGAATAGTATTCCAAGTCTTTTGTGAATTCTTGTTGACACACTCTCTGTTCCAACTATGCAGCAGATCTATTATGGAGTTCGGCATAGTCCAACATATGCCAAGTTGCGCAAAAAAACATGCTCCAAAGCAGTCTTGTGACCTTACAGTGCATAAAAAGGTGATACTTCTTATATATGCTCTTCACGTAAAGGGCATCTGCAACATAACTATAGTCCTCTTTATTGGAGGTCAGTTTGTTGAACTCTTGTTCAATATTACTTGCTTCAATTACTATTTATATATTCTTGCCAACCTTCAATACTCAAAAATATCACCAAATAAATATTTTCATTCCTATACTACTGCTTGTATAACTACCGTATCTCCCCTACTTTCACACCTAAGCAAACACTAGAAAATTAAAGAAAATGATTTCCTACTTAAAAAAAATTCCTCCAAACCGAAAGCACCTAACAACTTGTTTGGATGGTTGTTATCTATTGTATTGTGTTATTAGTTTAAATAAAATGTTTGTTTTGATTGTTACTTAAATTTTTATGTATCGTATAGTTAAATCCATCGTTACATAACGACGAAAAGTCCCATTTTATATAACGACCAATTTGGTGTGATCGCATTGTTACCTTTTTTTTTTTCTTCTCATTCTGTCTTTGCTTATTATCTAATAATCATATTTATCCTTTACCTTACCTTTCTATAATTACTCTACCTCGTATCCTACTATTCTTGTAGGTTTGTCCTACAAATTATTGATGTGTGGCATTATGTAACGACGAAAAACGATACAATCTATCCAAACGTTGCATTCATCAAAACAATACAGTACATTACAATACAACACAATACAGATACATTATGAATCGATACGTAACAACCATCCATCAAAGTGTAAAGAGAAATAAAGGTATACCACGGATGAATGCAATTATTACATGCATTCAACTTAAGCAAGCATAATGCAGAACATTTGGGGACTGAAAAACTTACTGGGTCTAATGACAGCATTGAGAGGTGTTTGTATAGAGCTGAAACAATGTTTTGCTTGCGATCTGCAGATGCCATGGTTCGATTCTTTGGTGTTTTTACTTCTTCAACTTCACTTCAATTGTTCAAATCCACCAAAAAATAGGATTTTGTAGGGTTTTATTTTGATTTTCCCGCTTTATGGGCCGGGGCATGATTGGCCCATGTTGAAAACGGGCCATATGTGTTTTTGCGTTACCAAAGATTTTAGCCCAGAACTGAAATGATTTCATTTTTTTGTCAATGTCCTTCAAAGGCAGTGATCTTTAATTTTTCCCCTCAAATTTGAAATCTTTAATTTTTATCATTTGTCTAAAATTTCATGGGTTTCGGGTTCTAACCCCTGCTCAAGAAAAAATTAAAAAAGAAAAATCACAAAACAGAAGGTTGTAGCATAACTAGGCCTATATCGGCAGAAGTTTGCCTTTAACGCAGAAGTTTGCCTTAAGGCCTAATTTTGAGTAAAAGTTTTTCTTATGGCAAACGTCTGTCGAATAGGCATATTTTTTACCTCTGTCTTGCAAAAAAAAAATTGCCTGAGCATGATTTCAAACCTAAAACCTCGAGGTATTAGGCGAAGGGCAAAAATTAAATATTTTAAATTTGATGAACAAAAAATAAAAATCACCTCAAAATATGGACATTCGTGCGAAATGACCAAACATTATGCGTTGATTTGCAAAAATAGGACCTTTAGTGTCACTTTTTAAATTTTTTAGCCTCCTTAAAAGTAGTGCAAAATAATTGTTTGGAGCAAAATTCTGGTGGGACGAGATTTACCTTAATAATAAATTATGGTCGCAAATTTTGATGAATTATGTCTTTCGGTCACAAAACTTTCCTTAACAATAAATTATGGTAATTATCGGGATCTTTGGTCAAATCGTGACGGATTGCTACGATCTTTTTAACATTTGTGGCTGAAATTTCTGATAAATCGTCAAATTGGTCACGAAATCCTGATGGGTCGCCATGACGTAATACTGTAAAAAAATTACTTACATGTTCTTGCTTAAAATTGGTGAAAATCAACTCCAAATTTGATATACAAGTTTTTAATATCAATCCCATTAATTTTCAATTGTTAGACTCAATCTATAGCTTTAAAATTATTGGACTCATTTTTGTCTTCTTCAATATATTTTATTCGGACTAAAAAAATTCAACAGTAGTGCTCTTCAAAAAAGCATTCCACCCAAACTAATTCAAATCATTAAGAATAAATAAATGCAATGAAACAGTACCTTGTAACCACAAATAAGTTATGAGAAGACAGAAAGAAAAAGGAATTTCCTGAAAAAACAAAATAAAAGATTTTTGACAGAAAATGATAGATGAAACGTGGGAGAAGAGCTCTGAAATGCACTCCTCCGAAGTTCCAACCGTTTTGTGACCATGAAAAGGAAGTCCACCTTCATGACTCCCTCCACAGTGAATTGACCTTTGCTTAGAAAAAACGGGTGCACTAAGCTCCCGCATGCGCGAGATTCGAAAATGACCTTTGCTTAGAATATACATTTATTTATTGCTAAATAGTCCATACTCTGCTGTATTCAATGACCATTATTATTGCATAGTAGATAATAGTATAAAAACAACCCTTGTCTTCGTAACAGAAACAATCAAAAGGAAAATTTGACATAACGGCATTCTTGCTTTTGTCTTTACGCTTTTGTTACTTTGCCCTATATTACACCTTTTGACGCCGTCTACATTGTCTTCGTGGCTTATGACTTTTATCAAACACCGTTATGTTTGAGAGCGATAATTTAATTACTACATTATTATACTAATTCGGAAAGTAATGAATCACAAATTAAATCATGTACCACAAGGAAAAACGAGTTTAGGTACCAGGTTTACCATATTTTACTTTAAGTGTGAATTTAAATTTAATTTTTTTTACTTTTAAGTAGAATGTATGCATTTAAGAACTACATAAAAATACTACTCCCTATGTTCTAAAATAAATGTCATCTTACCAAAAATCACGTTTATTAAGAAATCAATAAATACGATGTGAATTTTACCAAACTACCCCTAGAGGAGGATGCCTTGGAAGTAGTTCATCGTGGACCCATTAAAACCCGTCACAACTTTGAAGTTTTCTAAAAAAAAATCCGGCATCACTTCCCCTTAATTTTTCACTTCCCAAAAACAACTCAATTCCACAAAAATACACACAATCAATCTACAATATCTATAACCACAGTTCAACCACTCTACAATATCACTATTTCCCATAAGAATACAATCAATTCTCCCAACTTAGAATTCCTCCAAAGTCATAAAAGAAAACACAAAAATTCATCAAAGCTTGAATGCAATACTTACTTTATGGCGAGAGAGACCTCATGTGATGCTTTACTGCCCCAAGTATGTAAGATTTGAAGAACTTATGGAAGAATTTTTGAAGGATTGGGATTTAGGGTTTAGAAAAGGGGATTTAAGAAAAGTGTTGATTTAGAGTTAATGGACGAAATGAGGAGATAGAAGAGTATTTGGGGTGAGGGAAGCTTAAAATTGAAAAAATAATGGGGATTTTTGGATTTGGGGTCGGAAGAGAAGGGGAGGGGAGAAGGGTTTATGTGTATTGGTATTTGGAGATAATGAAAAAAGATAGGGATTTTGCCTGAATTTTTCACAAAGGCGCCGTAGCTCTCACCAATCAGCGTCGCAGCGCGATCACTTATGACAAGGCACCACGGCTCTTCTCTTGTGGCGTCGCGGCTCTAATTCATCCCACATTTTTCACAGTTCTCTGCCAGTATGGAGCCGCGGCCCTAATGTTATTGAGCCGTTGTGCTAATTCGTATTAACGGGCATTCTGATTTTTGCTTCTAATTTCAACATCTCGCGACACTTTTTCACCCCAGAGTTGGCTCGTTATTCACCTAACATAAAAAAACACAGACCAAGAAACAACAAGATAATGAGAGTATTCAACACAAGATAAAACAAAACAAAATAACATAATTAAGATGTTGGGTTGCCTCCCAATAGCGCTGTCATTAACGTCATTTAGCCGGTCATAGATTTTCTCTTCATATTGATTTCACGAGGATAACAGACTTTGCCCTTCAATCTGGTGCAATAACAATTGGTGCTGAAATTAACTTCTCTGGCATTTTTCCCAACTCCTCATATTTCTTCCTATCGAATGGCTCGTTGGAGTTCACCCACTTGGCATATTCCAAATGCTCAGTCTCTTCACTGTCATATTCATCGCCTTGTGTTAATGTTACTTCAAGAGCATCAGTACTCTTGAAGCTTTCCTCAGAAATAACGTTTTCAATTACTTCAATGGAAAAACAGTCGTCACTTGTTCTTGGATAAGTTGCCGCCCTGAATACATTGAAAGTCACGTCTTCTCCCTAGACTCAAAGTTTTAATTCTCCATTCTAAACATCTATAAGTGTTTGCCCTGTATCTAAGAATGGTCTCCCCGGGATGATGGGCACATTTTTATCTTCTTCCATATCCAGAATAATGAAGTCAGCAGGAAAGATGAACTTATCCATTTTTACCAGCACATCTTCAATGATACCTCATGGATGCTTGATCGAATGATCTGCTAACTGCAAAGTAATGGTTTTAGGCCTTGCCTCACCCAAACAGAGTCTATGAAACACAAATAAGGGCATCAGGTTGATACTTGCCCTCAAATCACACAAGGCTTGCTTGCATTCAGAATTTCCGATGGTGCAGGGAATAGTGAAGCTCTCGGGATCTCTCAACTTCTAGGGAAGCTTCTTTTGCAAAATGGTGTTGCACTCTTCAGTTAAAGCCACAGTTTCATAATCTCTCATCTTTCTCTTTTTAGAAATGCTTCATAAATTTCATGTAACTGGGCATTTTCTCTAGGGCCTGGGCAAAGGGAATGTTGATGTGCAATTTCTTGAACACCTCTAAAAACTTGGAAAATTATTTATCAAGAGAATTTTTCCGAAGTCTTTGAGGGTATGGAATTTTGATTTGAGGATCAACAATAACCGTTGGTGGTGCCTTTTCTGTACCAGGGTGGTCTTCAGTAACCCCATCTTTCTCTAACCCAGATATCTCTCCCGAATTGTCATTCTTTTCAGCATGTGGTTGGGTTACAGACTGCTCCATTTGCTTACCACTTCTCAAGGTGATGGCCTAACACTGCTCTTTCGGGTTCACAACGGTATTGCTAGGTAGATTCCCTTGAGGTCTGTTATTCAACATGCTTGCTAACTGCCCCCTTGCGTCTCCAAATTTCGAATAGAGGATCTTGTCTCTGTCATGAACTGAGTTTGGGAATTGGTGAGGGTCAATAAAGCTGCTCGCAATTCATTAGGATTCTCTTGTAAGACATGTGGCCTAGGCTGTTGAAAAAATAAAGCTTGATTCATTGGCTATTGTGGACTGTTCTATTGATATTGCCCTTGAAACTGTGAATGTTGGCCTTGGTCGTTTCTCCATGAGAAGTTAGGGTGATTTCTCCACCCAGGATTATAAGTGTTGGAGAATGGATTATTGTAGGGCTTTTTAAAATTCCCAACTGCTTGAACCTGAGCTTGGTCTATAGGAACATTATTTTGATCCATTGTTGTGCACCGATCAAAAGTATGTGGACCCTCGCAAATTTCACAAACCACTTGCATCTGGACAACATTTGCGGACACAATATTATGTTGCAATTGCTTTGTCAATGAGGCAACTTGAGCAGTGATGCCATCTAACTCATAAACCCCTGTTGATTTTCTACTGCTCGTTGATCTCTCATCAGACCATTGATGGTTGTTTGTGGCCATATTTTTTAACAATTCATACGCCTCATTAGCACTTTTACTCATAAATGCCCCTCCCGCCGCAGCATCAATTATGGTACGAGTAGTACCACCCGCCCATTGTAGAAATTGTGGACCAACATCCACTGTTCAATTCCATGGTGAGTGTGCGCGCCCATTTTCGACCTCGCTCGGGTCAAAGCGGAGCGCGGACGTGTCCGGGTGATTCCTGGGTAAAAAGGGTTGAGGAGTCGCCACCTAATTATTTTTACGGTGAATTAGGACACCTAAATATTTAAACTAAGTGCTGCAATGTAACTCCAATTTTAAGGTCTGCGAAACTAGTGAGATTCTAGGTAAGGGTTCTTTATTATCCTAAAGGGAAGGGGTTAGGCATCCTTTAAGATCCGCTAACTTGCGGTTATCCGGTAAAACTCAGGTTAATTATTGCTAGAAAAATACATGTTTTACAAGTATGATAGATGTTTGCAAATATGATGCATTTTATACAAGTAAATATGATGCATTTTATACAAATGCGTATTCGGATGACATAAAAGAAAGATACATGTAAAGTTTTTAGAAAACATGCATTTGTGACAATAAATTCTTTATAATGCCAAAGAAGTGAATCTTTGAAAATCAATAAGTTGCAAAAATAATAATAAAAAGATAAATTTATTTGATATGATTAATTGAAGCAAATAAAGATGACAAGAGTTGTTTTAAAAATCTTGAATAAGCGTGGCGAGCCTAAAATAAATAAACTAGCGAAGGATTTCTAAGTTTGCGAGCCTACAAATAAAATAAGCTAGCGACGGGTTTCAAATCTTAAACTAACTTATGAATAAATCCTAAGTTTGCCTATTCTAAGCATTTCAATAATTACATAAGTGCGATAAATAATATTACAATACAAAGCGAGATAAAAGTGAATTAAAGAAAGAAATAACAATAAATAAACTCCGAGAAATATTTGTCGTTATTTTGCTTTAATCCTCGCAAGTATCAAGAACAAGCGGTTAGAAACATATAAATACAAATAACTTCATATCCGTATTCAAAACAGTGAATGTTTTGATCGCGGAGGGCTCAGACTTAAATTTTGAAAAGAACATTCCAATCACGTCGTGGCTGCAAACATATGACTAATGTAGTTTATTTTGTGTGGCTCGCCTGCTAAGCGTGTCGGTCTCTCGGGTGAAATAGAAAAGATCACTTATAGTCACGTCGTGGCTGCGAAGAGATAATACAGCTCGCCTACTAAACGTGTTGATCTCGGGTCAGAGTTTTATGTCTTCATCCTTGCCCGAAGTTATATTTCCGTCTTTGCAGCTGTGTAGGCCTCAAAATCGACGGGTATTTTTCATCGGCGATGTAGTATCGTGTTCAAATCGGTAAAAAATGAAAGCGATAATGATGGCGGTAGCGATAACGGAAGAAAAAGCAGTTTCCAAAAAATGACGCGGTGTCTAGTTTAAAGCGATAAAGCAGTAGAACAAATATTTGAATCTTTGAAGCGATGGCTGAAATAGAAAGCAATGTTTGAAAATGCGGTGTTCGATTTAAAGCGATAAAAATGATAAAGCGATCATGATGTCTGAAATGGGAGCAAGCGAAACCGAAAAACAATGAAAGCGATAACAACGATGCTTGGCAGCGATGGCGATAGCGGTAGCGATAGCGATGCTTGATAGCGGTAGCGATAGCGATAGCTTGATGGCGGTAGCGATAGCGATGGCGATAGCGATAGCGATGGCGATAGCGATGCTTGATGGCGATGGCGATGGCGGAAGCGATGAAGTAGAAAATAGTTTCCGAGATGACGCGGTGTTTTAGTTTAAAAATAGTAAAAGCAGTAAAAGCAGACGCAGATTTATTCAAACGATAAGCGATATCTGAAACCGAGAAGCGTCTCAGAAGATGGGCGCAATATTGGTTTGAATCAATAAAACAAACAAAGAGAATGCGGTATTAATTCAATCAATAACATAATAATAATGCCAAAGAAGCAGACGGTAGTGATTTAAAATACGGGCCGAGTTACGAGTGCGGAAATATTCAAATCGGTCGCCCGACTCAATTCGTTGATTCAAACCGAAATCGATTTGACACCAATTTGAGATAACCAAGAACAAGAATATGAAATGCAAGAATTGCGAAAATGTTGCTAAGCCAAGATCGACGAGGCAGATCGATGTTGACCGGATCGTGATCCAAACTTGAATCAGATTTCAAACCAAATTCAGATAACCAATAACAAGAATATGAAATGCAAGAGTTACGAAAATAATGATCAAATCGTCGATCTGACCGTCGTCGATGACCCGATCAATGATCCAAACTTGAAATCGATTTGACCAATTTGAGATAACCAAGAACAAGAATATGAAATGCAAGAATGCGAAAATGTTGCCCAAACGGGTCGACCGACCGGTCGATGTTGACCGAATTGGAGTTTCAACCGGAATCAAACAATTTCGTCAATTTCGGATAACCAAAGATAACAACAAAGACAATGTAGGAAAATTGGAAAAATCTAAACCGGTCGACCCGACCAGTCGATGTTTCCGACCAATTGTGTGTTCAACCCGAAATCAAATAATTTCATCAATTTGGATAACCAATGATAACAAACAAAGAATGTAAGAAAATTGGAAAAATCTAAGCGAATTCGACGGGCCGTCGATGATCCGAACCAAATCTTACACCAAATTGAGATAACCAACATACATAAACATGAAATGCAAGAATTACGAAAATGTTACGGCAAGATCGACCCGGGTCGGGTCGACCCGACCCGAATAGTGAAAAAAATCAGAGAAATCAAAGGAGATGACAAACCTTTTCGGACTTGATTCTTGGAACAACAACGAAGCCAAATACTCTCAAATCAAGAACACAACAAAATATGTATGTATATATTGAATAATCTTCCGAAAATCCTTCCGAAAGTCTATTTTTTCTTCCTCGAAAATCCTTTTTTCTCTCCCCGAAATCTCCTCTTTTGTGAAGAACAACATGGGGGTATTTATAGGTGGATTCCCCCCTAAAAAACGAGTTTGAATTCGAATTAAAGGTAAAGAAAAATCCGGATTTGAGGGCATGGGTCGCGGGTTTTAGGGGTATGGGTCGAAGTGACGGGAGTTGGTGGTGGCAGGGGGTTGGTGTTGGTGTCGGGTGAGGTGACCGGCGATGGGGTCGCCCGGTATGAAGGTAATGGGGTCGTGGCGATTTTGGGAGATAGGGTTGAGATTTGGTTTTGATTTTCTGATTTTTTGGGTTTTGTTTGGGTTTGGGGATTAAAATGGGGAATGGGGTGAAATTTGGAGTCGGTTTTTGGGCTTGCGGGTTTGGGGTGGGGGTTTTAAATGGGAGTATAAATTTGGTCCGATTTTAAATGGGAGTGGGCTTGTGGTGTTGGCGATTTGGGTGTGGATTGAGGGTTGTGGGAATTTAATTTGGGGATTGGGCTTGTGGGAATTGGGTTTTAATTTAGGTTGGGTAGAAATTGTATTGGGTTTGGGTATAAGGGAATTTAATTGGGGGAGTTTGGGCTTGTGAATTTTGTTTGGGTAGAATTTGTTTTGGGTGAGGAAATAAAAATGGGTTATGGATTTAAAAATATATAAGAGGGTTTAATATTAAAAATATATTTTTTTGTAAAAGATGTGAATTATTTAAAATAACATAACGATGTGATAATAAAAATATAATATTCTGAAATGTTTAATGCTTAAAAAAGGAAATGCGATGCAATTTTGCAATAATAAAATAACATAGAATATTATGGATAAAACTTATGATTGTGATAAAAATGCAAATGATATAAAATATCACGAATAATAATAATAATAATACGAAGATACACACATATATGCCTATATTTTAAAATTATTTTAAAAGTGTCAAAATATAAAAATTACGAATAAAATCATAAAAGATGGGACAAAATTGGGTGTCAGCAGATGCCCTCTTTGACGGAGACGATGAAAGAGTTTTCGGCCAAAGAAGTTGACTGAGTAGTTAATTTTGTCCCGATCATCGGACTGCATGGTAAGAAATAGAATCCTGGGAAATGAAGTTGCAAAAGATGGTGCACATTCAAGAAACAATGCCCAGTGTCGACCTAGGATGACAGTCGCAGATGTGAGAAACTAATGGGAAAGAGAGGATCGACGTTCAAGTAGGTCGTTGACCAAATTGCCTCGGTTGTCGTAGAAGAGATAGTCCCACGCTGTGATGAAGTTCCCGCAAACTAAAAACTCACGCAAACTAAAGCTTAAGATATAATTAGTGTATAAGCTGAGAAAATATTGTAGAGAAAATAACTTGGAAATACCCGCATTAGGAGGTGGGCGCCGTTGAAATTAAAAATACCCTCATTATAAGGTGGGCTACCGTGAAATTAAAATACCCGCATTATAAGGTGGGCGCTGAAATGACGTCGTTGTATTGGCGTGTTGTGTTGAAGACGTCGTTGTAATGTTGTTGGCGTCGTTGTAAAAAAGCGATTGTTGTCTTTGCATGTAACGTCGAGGGCGTTGTTGTAATCTTTGTTTCTTTGTAAAAGATAATTGTTGTGTTGCATGTAACGTCGAGGACGTTGTTGTAATCTTTGTTTCTTTGTAAAAGATAATTGTTGTGCTGAAGACGTCGTTGTAATGCTGTTGACGTCGTTGTAATACTGTAAAAATAAATGTTGTGCAGAAGACGTCGTTGTAATACTGGTGACGCCATTGTAATGCGGGAAAAATAAATGTTGTCTTTGAAGACGTCGTTGTAATGTTGTTGACGTCATTGTAATGTCAGAAAAATAAATGTTGTGCGTAAGACGCCGCCAGATAGGCGTGTTCTTGATGACATCATTGTAATGTTGTTGATGTCATTCTAATCCTGTAAAAATAAATGTTGTGCAGAAGACGCCGTTGCATAGGCGTGTTGTTGATGACATCATTGTAATGTTGTTGATGTCGTTGTAATGCTGTAAAAATAAATGTTGTGCGTAAGACGCCGCCAGATAGGCGTGTTGTTGATGACATCATTGTAATGTTGTTGATGTCGTTGTAATCTTTGTAAAAATAAATGTTGTGCGTAAGACGCCCGTTGCATAGGCGTGTTGTTGATGACATCATTGTAATGTTGTTGATGTCGTTGTAATCTTTGTAAAAATAAATGTTGTGCGTAAGACGCCGTTGCATAGGCGTGTTGTTGATGACATCATTGTAATGTTGTTGATGTCGTTGTAATCTTTGTAAAAATAAATGTTGTGCGTAAGACGCCCGTTGCATAGGCGTGTTGTTGATGACATCATTGTAATGTTGTTGATGTCGTTGTAATGTCAGAAAATAAATGTTGTGCGTAAGACGCCGTTGCATAGGCGTGTTGTTGATGACATCATTGTAATGTTGTTGATGTCGTTGTAATCTTTGTAAAAATAAATGTTGTGCGAAGACGCCATTGCGTGGCGTGTTGTTCATGACGCCGTTGTATGGGCGCGTTGTTGATGGCGCCATTGTATGGGCGTATTCGCGATGACATCATTGTAATGTTGTTGATGTCGTTGTAATGATGTAAGAAATAATTGTTGTCTTTGAAGGCGTCGTTGCGTGACGTGTTGTTGATGACGCCCGATGTATGGGCGCGTTGTTGATGACGCCGTTGTATGGGCGTGTTGCTGATGACATCATTGTAATGTTGTTGATGTCGTTGTAATGATAACGGCGATGTCGTCGTTGTATCGGCGTGTTGTGTTGAAGATGTCATTGTGATAGCGTTGTTGCAAGAATGTAAATGCTGCTTGTTGTAGAAGAGATAGGCGTTCTTGAAGACGTCGTTGAAATGTTGTTGACGTCGTTGTAATGTTGTAAAAAGTCGGCGTGCGCCGTAACGTCGTGGGCGTTGTTGTAATCTTTGTTGAAGATAGTTGATGTCTTTGCGATACGTCAATGACGTCGTTGTAATGCTGTAAAAGATAGTTGCTGCGTTGAAGACGTCATTGTAATGTTGTTGACGCCGTTGTAAAGCTGTAAAAAATGATTGTCATGCTGCCATAACGTCGATGACGTTTTTGAAATGTTGTCTTGTTGTAAGAGATGTAAGTGACGTCCTTGTCGTCAGTTCGTTGTAATAGGGTTCCACGTTGTGCTGAATCTTCTGCCGATCCAAACTCATGTGAATTGAAATGTCGTCCTGGCGCGGGCGAAAATGTGATGCGACGTCTTTCTAGTCGGGTTTGCCTTGTTGTCGTTCTTTGTGATCCGAAATAACATCTTTGTGCAGACATAATAGTCGGGACCCTGTAGGTCAAGATGATGTCTTCGTATAAATGCAGAACAAGAACGTAATCCTTGTAGTGAGTTGTAGTGCCGAAATTCTTTGGGGAATTGATCATAACTGATGTGGCTTCCCTGCTTTTCCAACCTGAAGAACCTGTACTCAAAGAAAATTTGTGAGTTTGGGGAGGGGCGGTTGATTCGCGTTGACTTTGTAGCTTTGGCTCTTGATGGCTGCATGTCCTGCTGATTCGGACCTGTAGCTCCTGTCTGGTTCCCAGTCTTGGCTAACCGTTAATGAAAACATTTTGTTGAAAATAAGTTGTTTATAAGAAAGTATGCTTATCATTAAAAAGTTCTTGTCGAACTCTAATGAAAACATTTGTTGAAAATGATTTGCTTATACGAAAGTATGCATATATGTAAAATATCTTGTCAAACTCTAATGAAAATATTTGGTGAAAATAAATTGCGTATAAGAAAGTAGGCATATATGTAAAAAATTATGTCGAACTCTAATGAAAGTATTTGTTGAAAATAAATTGCTTATAAGCAAGTAGGCATATAGGTAAAAAGTTCTGTCGAACTCTAATGGAAATATTTGTTAAAAATAAATTGCTTATAAGAAAGTATGCATATATGTAAATATCTGTCGAGCAGTGACATGCGGTGAAACAGAGCAAACGTCTTATCCAAAATCCTCTTGAAATTTGAAGACTTAGTTTGCCGATGCTTTTCCATGTTTATAGGCGTCCTCTGGCGGTGATCCCTTAAAAATGCCCAGTTTTCGATATGTGAGGATGATGATCTTTTAAGCGGACAACCGAGTCTTATGCAGGTTGCTTGCATGTCTATCGGGGTGATCAGTTGGGTGCATTTGTCTTTTGTGAGATAAAGGAGAAAATATTTCCTAATGGTGGGACCGAAGCCGATTTAGGCCGCCTACGTATCCCCATGAGGGAATCAGGTCATGACGTAGTTCATTACAAGTAAAGAGATTTGTAAGGGTTTTCTAAAGATGGGACCGAAGCCGATGTGGCCGCCTACGTATCCCGCCGAGGGAATCAGGTCATAACGTAGTTCAGGTAAGCAAAGGAGATTGTAAGGATTTTTCTAAAGATGGGACCGAAGCCGATGTGGCCGCCTACGTATCCCGCCGAGGGAATCAGGTCATAACGTAGTTCGGGTTACAAGTGAAAAGGAAGCTGTAAGGGTTTTTCTAAAAAGTGGGACCGAAGCGAGGTGGCGCCACGTATCCCGAGGGAATCAGGTCATGGCGTAGTTCAGGTAAGCAAAGGAGATTATAAGGATTTTTCTAAAGATGGGACCCGGCCGATGTGGCGCCTCGTTATCCCGCCAAGGAATCAGGTCATAACGTAGTTCAGGTCACAAGTGAAAAGGAACTGGGAAATTTGTGATCTAAAGGCGGAACCCTACATGGGTTCCTTTGCGTATCACTTTGGGGCGCAATTTTACAACATAAGAAATGCATTACATAGAGAATAACTAATCTTAGATATGGTATCTCTTCACTGTATCTGCATTGATGGTTTTTGGCCATTCCATTCTGATAAGGTTGCCCCGGACAACTGCGTCCATCTGCTTTTCATCAATCAGTCTCTTAGTATATGATTCTGTATCTACTTGACTGCGAAAGATATAGCATTGCCCTAGTAGAAGTCCAGATTGTAGTGCAGTTGCCTAAGAGTACAAATGGCAAACGTCCGTGCCGATGCTTGTAACTTATCAACCATCCTGATGTTTCATCCAAATCTGGCTTTGACTTATTCCAAAAAAATGCTCCAATTCTTCCGCTTGTGAATCTTCCTTATATTCTTCGAAGCCTTGCTTGTTTGGGACCTTGTTTGCTTGTTTCATTATATGTCACATACTGCCGACAACTTAGTTTGCATGATGAAAAAGAAAAGAGAATTTTTGAACAAAACATATTTTATAATAGCAAAAGCAATGCAGATTTGTCATTTTAAGCTTTCAAAGGTAGAGGCAAAACACATTAAATGCATATATGTGATTCAGGCCTCAATTTGAATCGCATTGTTTCATTAAATATTAATGCAGTTTGGATAGGCATGATTGGGAAATAACAGGATGGGGTGCTCCGCTTTTTAGTCAACACGAATCAACTTTTGGGGAAATAAATAAGGCAAAATGAATCTCTGAAAAATGAAGAAAACCAAATTAGTATAAGGTGAGTAATTATTGATTCAAATAATATACACATAGTGGAAAGCGATGAAAATAACAAACTGATTGTAAGACAATTAAATGCATCCTAATATGCATGGGGCCTCCCTTATGCAGGAGGTGGGCCTAAACGCCCGGATATGCGGGATTCTGACAGATTTGATCCAAGTTGCTAAACTACAATGCTTTGTTGGAAATGAGACAAAATGAATGTACATTTTCCAATTTGACATGTCATGATTAGTCTTGGATTAGTCTATCCTTATCACGCTACACATAATATGATGATTGGTCGTTGGGTTGTGAGACAGTAGACATCTTTGGCGGATTTCTTAATTGTGGAGTCGATACCAAGGATCGACCCAACTAAGGTGTATGCATGCATGACTTAAAATAAAGGGTGGTATAGCTCTATCTTAAATTTTCTAAGATTTGGTGACTAGACACAAGGTTCAGGCGGACTACTCGAGTGAGAAGGCTACGCGGCCACCAGATGGTCCGGTCACTCATGCATACGCCAACTCTCCTAAAATTTGGTAGATTGAAAGAAATTTGCGGGTGCATAAAACACACCTCGCGTGTAATGTGTGATAGTGTCAATTTTCCAGTGGAAGAAATATGGCGAAATGCCAATTTAAGATAAGCAGTAAAAAAATATAGAAATTAAAGCAGTTATGCATACAAAAAATTTCGTAATGGAAACAAATCAAAGCATTACATCAAAAAGAGCGAAAGTAAAGCACAATTATAATTAACCTGAATTTGCTATGGTTAGGAACCTGAAAAATCCCCAGTGGAGTCGCCATCTTTGTCTTGGCGCCCATTTTCGACCTCGCTTTCGGGTCAAAGCGGGCGCGGGCGTGTCGGGTGATTCTGGGTAAAAGGGTTGAGGAGTCGCCACCTAATTATTTTTACGGTGAATTAGAACACCTAAATATTTAAACTAAGTCTTTGCAATGTAACTCCAATTTTAAGGTCTGAAACTAGTGAGATTCTAGGTAAGGGTTCTTTATTATCCTAAAGGGAAGGGGTTAGGCATCCTTTAAGATCCGCTAACTTGCGGTTATCGGTAAAACTTCAGGTTAATTATTGCTAGAAAAATACATGTTTTACAAGTATGATAGATGTTTGCAAATATGATGCATTTTATACAAGTAAATATGATGCATTTTATACAAATGCGTATTCGGATGACATAAAAGAAAGATACATGTAAAGTTTTAGAAAACATGCATTTGTGACAATAAATTCTTTATAATGCCAAAGAAGTGAATCTTTGAAAATCAATAAGTTGCAAAAAATAATAATAAAAAGATACATTTATTTGATATGATTAATTGAAGCAAATAAAGATGACAACAGTTGTTGTAAAAATCTTGAATAAACGTGGCGAGCCTAAAATAAATAAACTAGCGAAGGATTTCTAAGTTTGCGAGCCTACAAATAAAATAAGCTAGCGACGGGTTTCAAATCTTAAACTAACTTATGAATAAATCCTAAGTTTGCCTATTCTAAGCATTTCAATAATTACATAAGTGCGATAAATAATATTACAATACAAAGCGAGATAAAAGCTGAATTAAAGAAAGAAATAACAATAAATAAACTCGAGAAATATTTGTCGTTATTTTGCTTTAATCCCCGCAAGTATCAAGAACAAACGGTTAGAAACATATAAATACAAATAACTTCATATCCGTATTCAAAACAGTGAATGTTTTGATCGCGGAGGGCTCAGACTTAAATTTTGAAAAGAACATTCCAATCACGTCGTGGCTGCAAACATATGACTAATGTAGTTTATTTTGATTGCCTCGCCTACTAAACGTGTCGGTCTCTCGGGTGAAATAGAAAAAGATCACTTATAATCACGTCGTGGCTGCGAATATATAATTCACCTCGCCTACTAAACATGTTGATCTCGGATAAAAGTTTTAAGTCTTCATCCTTGCCCGGAAGTTATATTTCCGTCTTTGCAAGCTGTGTAGGCCTCAAAATCGACGGGTATTTTTCATCGGCGATGTAGTATCGTGTTCAAATCGGTAAAAAAATGAAAGCGATAAAGATGGCGGTAGCGATAATGTAAGAAGAAAAAGCAGTTTCAAAAAATGACGCGGTGTCTAGTTTAAAGCAAGAAAAGCGATAGAACAAATATTTGAATCTTTGAAACAGTGGCGAAATAGAAAGCAATGTTTGAAAAATCACGGTGTTGATTTAAAACGATAAAAATGATAAAGCGATATGATGTCTGAAATGGGAGCAAGCAAAACCGAAAAACAATGAAAGCGATAACATGGCGATGCCAGCAGATGTGATAGCGGTAGCGATAGCGATGCTTGCGGTAGCGATAGCGATAGCTTGATGGCGGTAGCGATAGCGATAGCGATAGCGATAGCGATGCTTGATAGCGATGGCGATGATGGCGATGGCGGGAAGCGATGAAGTAGAAAATAGTTTCAGAGATGACGCGGTGTTTTAGTTTAAAAATAGTAAAAGCAGTAAAAGCAGACGCAGATTTATTCAAACAAGAAAAAGCGATATCTGAAACCGAGAAGCGTCCTCAAGATGGACGCAATATTGGTTTGAATCAATAAAACAAACAAAGAGAATGCGGTATTAATTCAATCAATAACATAATAATAATGCCAAAGAAGCAGGCGGTAGTGATTTAAAATACCCGACCCGAGTTACAAATTCGGAAATATTCAAATCGGTCGCCCAGGCTCAGTCGATGATTCAAACCCGAAATCGATTTGACACCAATTTAGGATAACCAAGAACAAGAATATGAAATGCAAGAATTACGAAAATGTTGCCCAAAGGTCGACCGACCGGGTCGATGTTTCGACCGGATCGTGATCCAAACTTGAATCGATTTCAAACCAAATTCAGATAACCAATAACAAGAATATGAAATGCAAGAGTTACGAAAATAATGATCAAATCGGTCGATCTGACCGTCTGATCTGAAACCCGATCAATGATCCAAACTTGAAATCGATTAGACCAATTTCAGATAACCAAGAACAAGAATATGAAATGCAAGAATTCTGAAAATGTTGCCCAAACCGTCGACTGACCGGTCGATGTTTCCGAAACCGAATTGGAGTTTCAACCCTAATCAAACAATTTCGTCAATTTGAGATAACCAAAGATAACAACAAAGAAGAATGTAGGAAAATTGGAAAAATCTAAACCGGTCGACGACCGGTCGATGACCGACCGAATTGTGTGTTCAACCCAAATCAAATAATTTCATCAATTTCAGATAACCAATGATAACAAACAAAGAATGTAAGAAAATTGGAAAAATCTAACCGGTCGACCCGACCAGTCGATGATCCGAACCAAATCTTACACCAAATTCAGATAACCAACATACATAAACATGAAATGCAAGAATTACGAAAATGTTACCCAAGTCGATCTGAGTCGGTCGACCGGACCCGAATAGTGAAAAAAATCAGAGAAATCAAAGGAGATGACAAACCTTTTCGGACTTGATTCTTGGAACAACAACGAAGCCAAATACTCTCAAATCAAGAACACAACAAAATATGTATGTATATATTGAATAATCTTCCGAAAATCCTTCCGAAAGTCTATTTTTTCTTCCTCGAAAATCCTTTTTTCTCTCCCCGAAATCTCCTCTTTTGTGAAGAACAACATGGGGGTATTTATAGGTGGATTCCCCCCTAAAAAACGAGTTTGAATTCGAATTAAAGGTAAAGAAAAATCCGGATTTGAGGGCATGGGTCGCGGGTTTTAGGGGTATGGGTCGAAGTGACGGGAGTTGGTGGTGGCAGGGGGTTGGTGTTGGTGTCGGGTGAGGTGACCGGCGGCGATGGGTCGCCCGGTATAGAAGTGTGGGGTCGGCGGCGATTTTGGGAGATAGGGTTCGAGATTTGGTTTTGATTTTCTGATTTTTTGGGTTTTGTTTGGGTTTGGGGGATTAAAATGGGGAATGGGAATTGGGCTGGAGTCGGTTTGGGCTTTGGGTTTGGGTGGGGGTTTTAAATGGGAGTATGGGTCAGTCCGATTTTAAATGGGAGTGGGCTTGTGGTGTTGGCCGATTTGGGCTGTGGATTGAGGGTTGTGGGAATTTAATTTGGGGATTGGGCTTGTGGGAATTGGGTTTTAATTTAGGTTGGGTAGAAATTGTATTGGGTTTGGGTATAAGGGAATTTAATTGGGGGAGTTTGGGCTTGTGAATTTTGTTTGGGTAGAATTTGTTTTGGGTTAGGAAATAAAAATGGGTTATGGATTTAAAAAATATATAAGAGGGGTTTAATATTAAAAATATATTTTTTTGTAAAAGATGTGAATTATTTAAAATAACATAACGATGTGATAATAAAAATATAATATTTACGAAATGTTTAATGCTTAAAAAAAAGGAAATGCGATGCAATTTTGCGAGAATAAAATAACATAGAATATTATGGATAAAACTTATGATTGTGATAAAAATGCAAATGATATAAAATATGCGAATAATAATAATAATAATACGAAGATACACACATATATGCCTATATTTTAAAATTATTTTAAAAGTGTCAAAATATAAAAAAATTACGAATAAAATCATAAAAAGATGGGACAAAATTGGGTGTCAGCAGATGCCCTCTTTGACGGAGACGATGAAAGAGTTTTCGGCCAAAGAAGTTGATCGAGTAGTTAATTTTGTCCCGATCATCTGGACTGCATGGTAAGAAATAGAATCCTGGGGAAATGAAGTTGCAAAAAGATGGTGCACATTCAAGAAACAATGCCCCAAAGGTTTCACCTAGGATGACACCGGTCGCAGATGTGAGAAACTAATGGGAAAGAGAGGATCGACGTCAAGTAGGTCGTTGACCAAATTGCCTCGGTTCGTCAGAAGAGATAGTCCCACGCTGTGATGAAGTTCCCGCAAACTAAAAACTCCCGCAAACTAAAGCTTAAGATATAATTAGTGTATAATCACGAGAAAATATTGTAGAGAAAATAACTTGGAAATACCCGCGTTAGGAGGTGGGCGCTGGTGAAATTAAAAATACCCTCATTATAAGGTGGGCGCCGATGAAATTAAAATACCCGCATTATAAGGTGGGCGCCTGAAATGACGTCGTTGTATTGACGTGTTGTGTTGAAGACGTCGTTGTAATGTTGTTGACGTCGTTGTAAAAAAGACAGTTGTTGTGCTGCATGTAACGTCGAGGACGTTGTTGTAATGCTGTTTTGCTGTAAAAGATAATTGTTGTGTTGCATGTAACGTCGAGGACGTTGTTGTAATGTTGTTTTGCTGTAAAAGATAATTGTTGTGCTGAAGACGTCGTTGTAATGCTGTTGACGTCGTTGTAATACTGTAAAAATAAATGTTGTGCAGAAGACGTCGTTGTAATGCTGTTGACGCCATTGTAATCTTTGTAAAAATAAATGTTGTCTTTGAAGACGTCGTTGTAATGCTGTTGACGTCATTGTAATGCTGTAAAAATAAATGTTGTGCAGAAGACGCCGTTGGATAGGCGTGTTGTTGATGACATCATTGTAATGTTGTTGATGTCGTTGGAATCTTTGTAAAAATAAATGTTGTGCGAGAAAGACGCCGTTGCATAGGCGTGTTGTTGATGACATCATTGTAATGTTGTTGATGTCGTTGTAATCTTTGTAAAAATAAATGTTGTCGCGTAAGACGCCGTTGCATAGGCGTGTTGTTGATGACATCATTGTAATGTTGTTGATGTCGTTGTAATGTCAGAAAAATAAATGTTGTGCGTAAGACGCCCGTTGCATAGGCGTGTTGTTGATGACATCATTGTAATGTTGTTGATGTCGTTGTAATCTTTGTAAAAATAAATATTGTGCGTAAGACGCCGCCAGATAGCGTGTTGTTGATGACATCATTGTAATGTTGTTGATGTCGTTGTAATGTCAGAAAAATAAATGTTGTGCGTAAGACGCCGCCAGATAGGCGTGTTGTTGATGACATCATTGTAATGTTGTTGATGTCGTTGTAATCTTGTAAAAATAAATGTTGTGCGTAAGACGCCCGTTGCATAGGCGTGTTGTTGATGACATCATTGTAATGTTGTTGATGTCGTTGTAATCTTTGTAAAAATAAATGTTGTGCGAAGACGCCATTGCGTGGCGTGTTGTTCATGGCGCCGTTGTATGGCGCGTTGTTGATGACGCCATTGTATGGGCGTATTGCGATGACATCATTGTAATGTTGTTGATGTCGTTGTAATGATGTAAGAAATAATTGTTGTCTTTGAAGGCGTCGTTGCGTAGGCGTGTTGTTGATAGCGCCGATGTATGGCGCGTTGTTGATAGCCGTTGTATGGGCGTGTTCGCGATGACATCATTGTAATGTTGTTGATGTCGTTGTAATGATGGCCCGATGTCGTCGTTGTATCGGCGTGTTGTGTTGAAGATGTCATTGTGATAGCGTTGTTGCAAGAATGTAAATCTTTGTTTGTTGTAAGAGATAGGCGTTATACCAAGACGTCGTTGAAATGTTGTTGACGTCGTTGTAATGTTGTAAAAAAGCTGGCGTGCCGCCGTAACGTGGTGGACGTTGTTGTAATGCTGTTGTAGAAAGTTGATGTCTGCGAACGCCAATAGCGTCGTTGTAATCTGTAAAAGATAGTTCTTCGCGTTGAAGACGTCATTGTAATGTTGTTGACGCCGTTGTAAAGCTGTAAAAAATGATTGTCATGCTGCCATAACGTCGATGACGTTTTTGAAATGTTGTCTTGTTGTAAGAGATGTAAGTGACGTCCTTGTCGTCAGTTCGTTGTAATAGGGTTCCACGTTGTGCTGAATCTTCTGCCGATCCAAACTCATGTGAATTGAAATGTCGTCCTGGCGCGGGCGAAAATGTGATGCGACGTCTTTCTAGTCGGGTTTGCCTTGTTGTCGTTCTTTGTGATCCGAAATAACATCTTTGTGCAGACATAATAGTCGGGACCACAGAGGTCAAGATGATGTCTTCGTATAAATGCAGAACAAGAACGTAATCCTTGTAGTGAGTTGTAGTGCCGAAATTCTTTGGGGAATTGATCATAACTGATGTGGCTTCCCTGCTTTTCCAACCTGAAGAACCTGTACTCAAAGAAAATTTGTGAGTTTGGGGAGGCGGTTGATTCGCGTTGACTTTGTAGCTTTGGCTCTTGATGGTCGCATGTCCTGCCGATTCGGACTGTAGCTCTGTCTGGTTCCCAGTCTTGGCTAACCGTTAATGAAAACATTTTGTTGAAAATAAGTTGTTTATAAGAAAGTATGCTTATCATTAAAAAGTTCTTGTCGAACTCTAATGAAAACATTTGTTGAAAATGATTTGCTTATACGAAAGTATGCATATATGTAAAATATCTTGTCAAACTCTAATGAAAATATTTGGTGAAAATAAATTGCGTATAAGAAAGTAGGCATATATGTAAAAAATTATGTCGAACTCTAATGAAAGTATTTGTTGAAAATAAATTGCTTATAAGCAAGTAGGCATATAGGTAAAAGTTACATCGAACTCTAATGGAAATATTTGTTAAAAATAAATTGCTTATAAGAAAGTATGCATATATGTAAATATCACATCGAGCAGTGACATGCGGTGAAACAGAGCAAACGTCTTATCCAAAATCCTCTTAGGCTGAAGACTTAGTTTGCCGATGCTTTTCCATGTTTATAGGCGTCCTCTGGCAGTGATCCCTTAAAAATGCCCCAGTTTTCGATATGTGAGGATGATGATCTTTTAAACGGACAACCGAGTCTTGTCTGGGTTGCTTGCATGTCCTATCAGGGTGATCAGATGGGTGCATTTGTCTTTTGTGAGATAAAGGAGAAAATATTTCCTAATGGTGGGACCGAAGCCGATTTAGGCCGCCTACGTATCCCCATGAGGGAATCAGGTCATGACGTAGTTCATTACAAGTAAAGAGATTTGTAAGGGTTTTTCTAAAGATGGGACCGAAGCCGATGTGGCCGCCTACGTATCCCGCCGAGGGAATCAGGTCATAACGTAGTTCAGGTAAGCAAAGGAGATTGTAAGGATTTTTCTAAAGATGGGACCGAAGCCGATGTGGCCGCCTACGTATCCCGCCGAGGGAATCAGGTCATAACGTAGTTCAGGTGACAAGTAAAGGGGAACTGTAAGGGTTTTTTCTAAAAGTGGGACCGAAGCCGAGGTGGCCGCCTACGTATCCCGCCGAGGGAATCAGGTCATGACGTAGTTCAGGTAAGCAAAGGAGATTATAAGGATTTTTCTAAAGATGGGACCGAAGCCGATGTGGCCGCCTACGTATCCCGCCAAGGGAATCAGGTCATAACGTAGTTCAGGTCACAAGTGAAAAGGAACTGGGGAAATTTGTGATCTAAAGGAACGGAACCCTACATGGGTTCCTTTGCGTATCCCGCCTGGGAGCGCAATTTTTACAACATAAGAAATGCATTACATAGAGAATAACTAATCTTAGATATGGTATCTCTTCACTGTATCTGCATTGATGGTTTTTGGCCATTCCATTCTGATAAGGTTGCCCCGGACAACTGCGTCCATCTGCTTTTCATCAATCAGTCTCTTAGTATATGATTCTGTATCTACTTGACTGCGAAAGATATAGCATTGCCCTAGTAGAAGTCCAGATTGTAGTGCAGTTGCCTAAGAGTACAAATGGCAAACGTCCGTGCCGATGCTTGTAACTTATCAACCATCCTGATGTTTCATCCAAATCTGGCTTTGACTTATTCCAAAAAAATGCTCCAATTCTTCCGCTTGTGAATCTTCCTTATATTCTTCGAAGCCTTGCTTGTTTGGGACCTTGTTTGCTTGTTTCATTATATGTCACATACTGCCGACAACTTAGTTTGCATGATGAAAAAAGAAAAGAGAATTTTTGAACAAAACATATTTTATAATAGCAAAAGCAATGCAGATTTGTCATTTTAAGCTTTCAAAAGGTAGAGGCAAAACACATTAAATGCATATATGTGATTCAGGCCTCAATTTGAATCGCATTGTTTCATTAAATATTAATGCAGTTTGGATAGGCATGATTGGGAAATAACAGATGGGGTGCTCCGCCAGTTTTAGTCAACACGAATCAACTTTTGGGGAAATAAATAAGGCAAAATGAATCTCCTGAAAAATGAAGAAAACCAAATTAGTATAAGGTGAGTAATTATTGATTCAAATAATATACACATAGTGGAAAGCAGTAGAAAATAACAAACTGATTGTAAGACAATTAAATGCGCATCCTAATATGCATGGGGCCTCCCTTATGCCGGAGGTGGGCCTAACGCCCGGATATGCGGGATTACGACAGATTTGATCCAAGTCGCTAAACTACAATGCTTTGTTGGAAATGAGCCAAAATGACTGTTCATTTTCCAATTTCAGCATGTCATGATTAGTCTTGGATTAGTCTATCCTTATCACGCTACACATAATATGATGATTGGTCGTTGGGTTGTGAGACCCGTAGACATCTTTGGCGGATTTCTTAATTGTGGAGTCGATACCAAGGATCGACCCAACTAAGGTGTATGCATGCATGACTTAAAATAAAGGGTGGTATAGCTCTATCTTAAATTTTCTAAGATTTGGCTGACTAGACACAAGGTTCCCGAGCGGACTACTCGAGTGAGAAGGCTACGCGGCCACCAGATGGTCCGGTCACTCCGCGCATACGCCAACTCTCCTAAAATTTGGTAGATTGAAAGAAATTTGCGGGTGCGCAAAACACACCTCGCGTGTAATGTGTGATAGTGTCAATTTTCCAGAGTGGAAGAAATATGAGCGAAATGCCAATTTAAGATAAGCAGTAAAAAATATAGAAATTAAAGCAGTTATGCATACAAAAAATTTCGTAATGGAAACAAATCAAAGCATTACATCAAAAAGAGCGAAAGTAAAGCACAATTATAATTAACCTGAATTTGCTATGGTTAGGAACCTGAAAAATCCCCAGTGGAGTCGCCATGCTGTGCGCGCCCATTTTCGACCTCGCTCGGGTCAAAGCGGAGCGCGGACGTGTCCGGGTGATTCCTGGGTAAAAAGGGTTGAGGAGTCGCCACCTAATTATTTTTACGGTGAATTAGAACACCTAAATATTTAAACTAAGTGCTGCAATGTAACTCCAATTTTAAGGTCTGCGAAACTAGTGAGATTCTAGGTAAGGGTTCTTTATTATCCTAAAGGGAAGGGGTTAGGCATCCTTTAAGATCCGCTAACTTGCGGTTATCCGGTAAAACTCAGGTTAATTATTGCTAGAAAAATACATGTTTTACAAGTATGATAGATGTTTGCAAATATGATGCATTTTATACAAGTAAATATGATGCATTTTATACAAGTACGTATTCGGATGACATAAAAGAAAGATACATGTAAAGTTTTTAGAAAACATGCATTTGTGACAATAAATTCTTTATAATGCCAAAGAAGTGAATCTTTCGAAAATCAATAAGTTGCAAAAAATAATAATAAAAAGATACATTTATTTGATATGATTAATTGAAGCAAATAAAGATGACAAGAGTTGTTTTAAAAATCTTGAATAAGCGTGACGAGCCTAAAATAAATAAACTAGCGAAGGATTTCTAAGTTTGCGAGCCTACAAATAAAATAAGCTAGCGACGGGTTTCAAATCTTAAACTAACTTATGAATAAATCCTAAGTTTGCCTATTCTAAGCATTTCAATAATTACATAAGTGCGATAAATAATATTACAATACAAAGCGAGATAAAAGCTGAATTAAAGAAAGAAATAACAATAAATAAACTCCGAGAAATATTTGTCGTTATTTTGCTTTAATCCGCAAGTATCAAGAACAAAGCGGTTAGAAACATATAAATACAAATAACTTCATATCCGTATTCAAAGCGGTGAATGTTTTGATCGCGAGGGCTCAGACTTAAATTTTGAAAAGAACATTCCAATCACGTCGTGGTCGCAAACATATGACTAATGTAGTTTATTTTGATTGCCTCGCCTACTAAACGTGTCGGTCTCTCGGGTGAAATAGAAAAGATCACTTATAATCACGTCGTGGTCGCGAATATATAATTCACCTCGCCTACTAAACATGTTGATCTCGGATAAAAGTTTTAAGTCTTCATCCTTGCCCGAAGTTATATTTCCGTCTTTACTGTGTGTAGGCCTCAAAATCGGCGGGTATTTTTCATCGGCGATGTAGTATCGTGTTCAAATCAAGAAAATGAAACAAGAATGAGGCGGTAGCGATAACGAGGAAGAAGAAAAGCGATTTCCAAAAAATGACGCGGTGTCTAGTTTAAAACAAGAAACAAGAGAACAAATATTTGAATGTCAAAAGCAGTGAATCGAAATAGAAAGCAATGTTTGAAAAATCACGATTGTTCGATTTAAAACAGTAAAAATGATAAAGCGATATGATGTCTGAAATGGGAGCAAAGCTGAAACCGAAAAACAATGAAAGCGATATGATACTTGGCCCGATGCTTGATAGCGGTAGCGATAGCGATAGCGATGCGGTAGCGATAAGCGATAGCGATGATGGCGGTAGTGATAGCGATAGCTTGATAGCGATAGCGATGGCTTGATAGCGATGCTTGATGGCGATGGCGATGGCGGAAGCGATGAAGTAGAAAATAGTTTCGAGATGACGCGGTGTTTTAGTTTAAAAATAGTAAAAACAAGAAAAACAGACGCAGATTTATTCAAACAAGAAAAGCGAATATCTGAAACCGAGAAGCGTCTCGAAGATGGACGCAATATTGGTTTGAATCAATAAAACAAACAAAGAGAATGCGGTATTAATTCAATCAATAACATAATAATAATGCCAAAGAAGCAGACAGTAGTGATTTAAAATACGACCCGAGTTAAATTGCGAAATATTCAAATCGGGTCGCCTGACTGGTCGATGATTCAAACCCAAATCGATTTCAAAGACCAATTTGATAACCAAGAACAAGAATATGAAATGCAAGAATTCAAAATGTTGCTAATCGTCGACGACCGGTCGATGTTCTGACCGGATCGTGATCCAAACTTGAATCGATTTCAAACCAAATTCAGATAACCAATAACAAGAATATGAAATGCAAGAGTTACGAAAATAATGATCAAATCGGTCGATCTGACCGAGTCGATGATCTGACCCGATCAATGATCCAAACTTGAAATCGATTTCAAAGACCAATTTAGATAACCAAGAACAAGAATATGAAATGCAAGAATTACGAAAATGTTGCCCAAACCGGTCGACTGACCGGTCGATGACCCGACCGAATTGGAGTTTCAACCCTAATCAAACAATTTCACAATTTCAGATAACCAAAGATAACAACAAAGAAGAATGTAGGAAAATTGGAAAAATCTAAACCGGTCGATTCGACCAGGCCGATGACCACCGACCGAATTGTGTGTTCAACCCAAATCAAATAATTTCATCAATTTCAGATAACCAATGATAACAAACAAAGAATGTAAGAAAATTGGAAAAATCTAAACTGGTCGACCCGACCGGTCGATGATCCGAACCAAATCTTACACCAAATTCAGATAACCAACATACATAAACATGAAATGCAAGAATTACGAAAATGTTATCTAACAAGTCGACCGGTCGGTCGACTGACCGAATAGTGAAAAAAAATCAGAGAAATCAAAGGAGATGACAAACCTTTTCGGACTTGATTCTTGGAACAACAACGAAGCCAAATACTCTCAAATCAAGAACACAACAAAATATGTATGTATATATTGAATAATCTTCCGAAAATCCTTCCGAAAGTCTATTTTTTCTTCCTCGAAAATCCTTTTTTCTCTCCCCGAAATCTCCTCTTTTGTGAAGAACAACATGGGGGTATTTATAGGTGGATTCCCCCCTAAAAAACGAGTTTGAATTCGAATTAAAGGTAAAGAAAAATCCGGATTTGAGGGCATGGGTCGCGGGTTTTAGGGGTATGGGTCGAAGTGACGGGAGTTGGTGGTGGCAGGGGGTTGGTGTTGGTGTCGGGTGAGGTGACCGGCGACGTGGGGTCGCCGGTATGGGGGGTGTGGGGTCGGCGGCGATTTTGGGAGATAGGGTTCGAGATTTGGTTTTGATTTTCTGATTTTTTGGGTTTTGTTTGGGTTTGGGGGATTAAAATGGGGAATGGGAATTGGGCTGGAGTCGGTTTTTGGGCTTGGGTCATGTTTGGGGGTTTTAAATGGGAGTATGGGCTGGTCCAATTTTAAATGGGAGTGGGCTTGTGGTGTTGGCCGATTTGGGTCATGTGGATTGAGGTTGTGGGAATTTAATTTGGGGATTGGGCTTGTGGGAATTGGGTTTTAATTTAGGTTGGGTAGAAATTGTATTGGGTTTGGGTATAAGGGAATTTAATTGGGGAGTTTGGGCTTGTGAATTTTGTTTGGGTAGAATTTGTTTTGGGTTAGGAAATAAAAATGGGTTATGGATTTAAAAATATATAAGAGGGTTTAATATTAAAAATATATTTTTTGTAAAAGATGTGAATTATTTAAAATAACATAACGATGTGATAATAAAAATATAATATTTACGAAATGTTTAATGCTTAAAAAAAAGGAAATGCGATGCAATTTTGCGAGAATAAAATAACATAGAATATTATGGATAAAACTTATGATTGTGATAAAAATGCAAATGATATAAAATATGCGAATAATAATAATAATAATACGAAGATACACACATATATGCCTATATTTTAAAATTATTTTAAAAGTGTCAAAATATAAAAAAATTACGAATAAAATCATAAAAGATGGGACAAAATTGGGTGTCAACAGTGAGGACATCTCCTTTGCAACTCCTTCAACCTCTCCCAAGCATCATACAAAGACTCTCCATCAAGCTGATAAAAATTGTTCATTTCTCCCCTTAACTTCGCAACCTTTGATGGAAGAAAGAACTTGGCAAGAAATTTCTGAGCCAAATCTTGCCAAGTAGTGATAGAATTTACATGAAGAGAGTTCAACCAGCTTTTGGCTCGGTCCCTTAGTGAGAATGGGAAGAGCCTCAACCTAATGGCATCATCAGGAAACACCATTGTACTTAAAGGTTGCACATAACTCCAAGAAGTTCACCAAATGCATATGTAGATCTTCAAAGGGCAACCCACCAAACTGAATTATGCTCTGGACCATATGCAGGATTGTTGGCTTAATCTCGAAATTATTTGCCTCCACAGCCAATGGCCTTAAGCATGTCTGCACATCTGCAACAGTTGGCAATATGTAGTCTCGTAGGCTCCTCGCAGCAGGATTCTGGGCTGGTTCATTCATTCCTGCAAGTATTCCTCTGTTCAACCCATCATTATCATGTTGACTTGTCATAGCGGTTGAATCATCAATTCTTTTGTTCTTTCGGTTCTACTTGCATGCTTTAGCAATCTCCGGATTCAGAGGAACAAGGCTGTCTGCTCCTCTTCTACTTCGCATATACCAAAGCTACCTTAAATTGATCAAAAATACTGCACGCATATTAAGTTAAAAAATTATGTTCTAGGAACAACCAAATTAGATATAAAATTAATTATTTTGATATTGATAATACTTCAGGTGCGAATTTCCTTTGAATTTGCCTTATTCCTTTTTGAATCGCTTAAAACCTGAAAACATAAAACAACACGCATAATACTGCACAAGACAACTAAAAGACAAACAAAGACTTCCTAAAACACACTCTAAAATAGTACTAAAATCTACCTAACAAATATATCACACAATCTATTCCATGTAGCCATAGCTGTAATATCCGGCTCAATAATCGTTTGTAAAAGATCGATAGAAATAGTGGAATAAATCCACTGAAGGATGGTAGCATCAAGAGTAATCCATAACTAAGGATCCTCAGCGGGAGTAGGGGTAACGGAAGGAATTATGTGATGGAGAACTTGATGTGAGTGGTGTGAATTTTGAACAACTCCGCCCATGTCGCGTATTGGATGTTTTCCATCCCAAGAACAATAAAGGATGTGGTTCTTGATGTTGCAAATAGTAAGGGCATGATGAAATATGTTCTTTGACGTAGACATAACGAAAGAACAATAGGCGATTTGAGGGATTTGAAAGAAAATTTGGGAAGAGAGGAGGAAGAAGTCGGCACGGAACTCGAGAAACCCGAGACAAGCGGAAGCTTTGGAGAAGGAGGTATGTGAAACCTAGACTTCTGATACCATGAAAGAAATAATTCCTTGATTATTTTCATTAATGAAAGAGTATATATACAATTTACAATTTCCATAATATGGAAAATCATATTCCTATTCTACCCCCAAAACCCTATTTTAGTTGTACTACAATTATGGTAAGTGTACAATGCTAATTATATACAAATAATATAAATAATATGTTACCAAAATAGGGATATACACTGCTGTGTATATCACAGTCTCCCACTTGTGATGGATTTCCGTGATATACACAGTATACACAAGGTATTGTATACCGTGTATATTCTTGTATATTTTCGCTTTTTAGCACTATGTTTCTTCTCTTCTTTCTAACTTTTCTTTTTAGAGCTGGTGAATGTTATGATGTTTCTTTTTGTGACTCAATCTTCATGAAATATGAAAATTTACGTGGGAATTAAATTCTTAAAATTTCTTTGCTCATCTATAAAGGACTTCACGACTATTTTGTATAAGTGTACAATAAATTTAACAATCTACATTGTGTTGGATAAGGTATGAGTTTTTTTTTCTTATATCTATTTTTTGTGGTTTGTTTAGTTACATTAACTTATTCTTCATGTGGTGCAAATTGGTGAATTGATATATACTTATTCATGAATTGTTTGGATGTACTTTTTTTTTATGTATGTACCTTGATTTTTTTAATAAAAAAAATTATTATATCTTACTTTTGTGGTCAAGCGATTTTTATATAAAAAATAATTAAATATTCTTAAAACCGGTTGACGTTCTTATAATGTAATTTTGTTTAGTAACGAATTTCAATACTTTTGTAATACGTCGTCACTTAATCTCTAATATTGGATTATCTTAGTCGTAATATATTTTCTATATGCATAAATGTAGAAAAAAATAAATATCGAGAATATCAATTTCAAAGAAGTATTAAGTAGATACAATCATATACTATAGTGATATTTTTGCAACTTATATAATAGATATATAAAGTTACAAATAATATTATCTAAAGTATTTTTAACTATGACTGAGATTGACCGAGAATAACGTGTAAATGCACGTTCATAGAGACTAGTATATATATATATATGTGTTTTACTCCTATTTTCGAATCAAATGACATGACTCTTAGTTACAGTATGTACGTACGTAATTAAGTTAATATATTAACAATGGGACTAAAAGTGAGATAAGAAGTTCACTATTTACAGAATTTATTTTAATCTGACATACCTGAATTCATTACTTGTTGTCTTAATAATGTTGGTGTTAACATTTCAAATAATCAATCACTTACTTTTCTCATACTCTAAGTGAATAAATAGAAAAGCACCAGTATGAAAACCGTTGTTAATTATTCTAAATATAAGTCAATATTGATTGTATTACATTTAAAACGTGAAGTGTAGCATAAAGGACCTTTAGAAAGCGCATGACATCGTGACAAAGAATGAGAAAAAGCAGGGGGTCCGGAACTTAAATGAGCTAAAAACGGAGGCTTTAAATCAAAATAATCCTAAAAAAATGTGACATAAATACATTTTGCACAGAAAATTTCTGCGCAAAAGGGGTAGATCAATTTTCTTTAACACATTGTATAATTTCAAAGATTTGAAATTCATGTTTTTTCATACTTTGACCAAAAATTAGTCATGTCTCAAGACTCCGGAGTGTCAATATTTTATATAGAATCTGATATTCTGTTCTGCGAACAATAGTGTAGACTCAATACATCAATGATACTTAAATGTTCTAATCGTCGTTTTAGGGGTTGTAAAGTGCCCGAAGTAAGTTTTGTTTTGGAAACTTGTTATCATTAGGTTTAAGTGTTTTATTTTTTGGGGTTTTGATTTAAGCGTTTTATTGTTTAGTCAAGGCATTACTTTATTTCAAATATGTCGAGATTTTTTTCAGAATTAATTTAGGACGCCGCACGAGTTATTAATAAATGATAATAAAGACTAAGATAACTAATTATCATTAAGAAAATAATACGAAAAAATATATTATTAACTTAAATTGTACAATTTAATTGCATATACACAATCTCTAATGGGTCCCACATGTGGTAGGCTTTAGAGTGACCCTAGGTCTAAGACAATCCCCACCACTCTCAGCATCATCTCCCCTCCCCCCTTCTCTTCATAATAATAGGATGCTTTATGTCATGATCATTCTCTATTCTCTTCTTTGTCTGCAACAGGATGCTGTAAATCTATGAGGCGCAAGTAAGCATAAGCGGAAGACATCCGACTCTGTCCATGGATATCACCCTGTTGAGGCACATATCCAATGAGCCTAGTCAACTTCTGCCCTAATGTCGGCGCCATCAAGATCCTCAGTGTATAACGGGAGTCCATCTACCCGTAGTCCATACATGACCTCCACCTCCTAAAGCGTGATAGTGGTCTCACAAGTGCGGAGATGAAAGGTGTGGGTCTCCGGTCGCCATCGCTCAACCATGGCCGTCACAAGAGCCTGATCATGCTGTATCTGACCAGAAGTGATGCAACGGTAGATACCGCCATGATACCGTATCTCTAAGACGCAGGGATGTGAGTGTCGAGCCACTGAAAGATCTCACGCATGTTCCATCCTACGGGGATGGAACAACGTACTCATACCTATCTCGCCAGTCCATAATAGCTCAGATCTATGATTATCCTATAGACTAAGTACTGATGTACCGATGAGCCCCGGATGAAGGTTGAGATCTATGGAGGTGTCGTATCTGTATTAACAATCTTTAAATTATTCATTAACTTGTAATATTAATTATGTAATCCTTTATCAAAAAATTATACTAACTAACTAAGTCTTTATCGGAAAATTATATTAACTATCTAAATTTGCGAATTAGAATAATATATTGTTCAATCCTAAACTAATGATTAAATATTTCTAATTAGTAAATTTTAATTAATTATTATACTAACTACAATTAACTAACTAATATAATATTAATAATATTTTAATCCTAAACTAAGGATTAACTATTTCTATTTAATAATTTTTAATTAATTATTATACTAACTATAATTAACTAACTAATATTATATTAATAATATTTTTAATACTAAACTAATGATGTTCAATCCTAAACTAAAAATTAACTATTTTAATTAATAATTATTAATTAATAATTATACTAACTACAATTAACTAACTAATATAATATTAATGATATTTTTAATTCTAAACTAATGATGTTCAATCCTAAACTAAGGATTGACTATTTCTAATTAATAAATTTTAATTAATTATTATACTAATTACAATTAACTAACTAATATTATATTAATGATATTTTTAATCTTAAACTAATGATGTTCAATCCTAAACTAAGGATTAATTATTTTTAATTAATAATTGATAATTAATTATATAACTGTTGACACCCAATTTTGTCCCATCTCTTCCGATTATTTATTTGTGATTTAAAATATTTTGACACCTCATTTTGGCCATCATTTTATCTTTAATTAATTTCACTATGCTTCTCAGTCTTGAAAATTCTCCAAAAAAAAAGTTTTGAATATTTTCATCAATTACCACATAATTTTGAAAATACTATGTATTATGTTTTATAATTAAAGTAATCAAAAAATAATTTTAATATTCCGATGTCGGTATTGATGATCGATTTTCTCTTATAATATTTCACCAATTACTAAATTAGTTCTTTGTTACATGAATATTCTGTTTTACTCAACTAAATATGTATATTAAATAACTTGGATCATAATTCATATATGTATGCATTTTTGGAAATTAATTAGGACGAAGAAGCATATTTTAATTAATTAAAGTAGAAAAAAAGAATTGAAGGAATTGGATTAGTTACCAATTAATTCATATACTATAATTGGGCTAATTAATTCCACCAACATTTCAGATCCCCAATTCGCAACAATCCACCAGCCCAATACCCAATCGAACCGGCCCAAACTCCCAACTAAAACCCCCAAATCCCCATCGTCCAAAACCAAACCAAACAACCCAAAAATCGTCGTTACACCCATTACCCACCAGAAATAGCCTTCAAACCACCGGATAATCGCCTCCTCGACACCACTGCCATCCTTACCTTCACCTATAACCTTTTACCCTCCTTTTGAGATGTCTGAAGAGCTGCAGAAGCTCTGTTAGATAGCTACAAAGAGGGAAACCTCAAAATCCTTTGGATTCAAGGTTGATCCCGTTGAATCCAAGCGCTAAACATCACCAACGGCTCTCTCCCTTCACAATTTCTCTGTAAAAAGCTGAAAAGCCGATCCCCTTTTCCTTTTTTCAATCCCAGAATTCTCAGAGTTTTCCCCATTTCTTTCAATTCAAATTTTGAATCAAAGCTTCTCAAAGAAGCTGTTAAGCCCAACTCTAGCTATATATACAGCCATCTGGCTGTGTATTGGGACAGGGGGAAAATGGAGAAATCCTCCTTTGAACAAGCTTTTGATTCTAAAAAAATCCTCATTTATCATTGTCTGGGTTTTGATTGCGGAGTACTTTAAGTTTTTCACTCGCTTCACTGTTATTGGCTTTCTCGATAAAATAACTTCTTCCTCGACGATTCGAAACGACGCCTCGGTTCGCTGACTTCTCCGTAAACTCGATTCCCTCTCAACTCTAGTTTATTTCAGTGCACTATGTGTTCCTATGTGCTTTTCTGTCAGCTAATTATGTGTTGTTAGATTAGTTTATACTATTATGCCTGTTAGTGTTTAATGTGATGTAGATTTTATTTGTTTTAGTAACCTAAGCATATGTTTTACTTCTTAAACTAGGGAATAGATTCATATGCTAGGCATATTGTTAATAATTGCTTAAGGGAGTGTAAGGATGGGTATTTAAGTTATTTCAGAGATGCTTTGTTACTGTAATGACTAGTTTACCTATTTAGTTAATCATTAATCCTTGAACATGCTATGTGATGTGCGTTGCCTATTTGAAGTGTACTTTAGGGTAATCAGTTGATAGTTTGGTTTGCTTAGGAAGTCATTTCATGCCAGACCAATCCTCAATACGTATTTGTGTTTGGCTTATGAGTTATTCAAACCTTAGGATGAGAAGTGGCAAGGCCATAATGATGTATGATTCTGATTGTGCACTTTAATGATATGTTTATAGTTATCTATGGCCTGAGATTAGAATTGAAGCATAGGTGTTCTTGTTGGGTGTCTTGAGCTCAGTCTAGCATGCTCCATATGAGATTTTAATTGAAAGATGATTAGTTTATGACCATAGGTCCTGTTTAGTAATCATATTAGCTATATCATGTCTATTTTAAAGTATTAGTGTGCATAATAAAGCCTAAAAGTGAATTAAGTATGTTTGTTAGCACTTATGGTCTTGCATATCTAGGGTAGTGTCTCAAAAGGCCAATTAATCATGTCATGATAAGTATTAGGTCCTTACCTATCTATATAAGATTTACAAGTTCACTTTCCTGCAAATATGCATAGATGTGCCTAAAATGTTGTATTGACTTGAGAATTGACTAAATAAACTGAGAATGTACATGCATATAGGTTTTTCTGTTGAAATATGTGTTGCATTGCCTTAGCTATTCAGTTGCATGCTAAAATCGTATGCTTACCCTGCCTTGCCTCATAGATTAAATTATCTAGGCATGTTTTCTTTCTCCTTGGCAGTAAGCATGTATGTCCAGTTTAGCTTAAACATGTCCTATTTGGCAAAATGTGTATATGTTTAGGCAATCCAACATTGGTATGCTTAGAATCTTGATCGTATACTTCTCTTATATGCTTAAGTGTTTTCATGTCTAAAGTATAGCATGAATGAAATCTGGCATATTTCAAATCCAGTCTAATTGACCTTGTATCTTTGAGAATTTGCTATCTGTGTACTCCTAGGTTCCCTTAGTCTCTATGTCCCCTTTGTGATTGATCATGTATTTATCCTACTTGTCAAGTGTTGAAATGCCTCCCTACTACCATGAAAGGTCTCTTGAGCTATCATTTCATGCCTATCTGTTATGTTTTTTTAAATAGCATTTGCATTAGTGCTTTACACTGTTCTAAACCAGTTTATGCCATGATAATTCATAATGTCTAATGCATTCTGTTCAGATTTGAAATCATGTTTTCTCATGATAAGCATGCATAGAGTACAAACATATTGAAGCTTGCTTGTTCATATGAAAACATGGCATGTGATTTGTTGTGTGATGAGCTTGTTTTTAGCATGAATGATTAACTTGAGCCTATTTCAACACCATGCCATACATACTCAAGGGACTAGTCCAACTGTTAGGCTCGAACTATAATTAGGCATAGTTACTTTAATGTTAAAAACTAAGGAAAACATTCAAAGTGTTATTCATATGCCACTATCTTTGACTTGCATATGCATCTCCTTCATTTGTATACATAGCCATGCCCCTTCCCCCTTTGATGTGGGTTCTGCTCTTGCTTGGGCTTTGTGTGATGCATATATACCACCTATTAGGACATATGCTATGCTTGTTTTCCAGTTTCTAAGGCTATCCATGTGAACTTCTCTAGCTTGCAAATATTATATCTGAACATGTTCTTTTTTCTAAAGAACCCTATGCTGGTCTGCATGTTCTTTCATTAAACAATGCCCTTATAAAAGCAGTATCACCTGCCTAATAATCAATGCCTATGTGCTGCTTGTGTGCATTCTTTAAGTTTGAAACTAATCACAAAAAGTAGGTTCAGTTGTTTGGCTAAATACGGGGGTCAGTATGTGATTTCTACTTTTCTTGAGTCAATATCCCCCTCCTCCTATTCGAAACCAGTGTTTGACAAAGATTCATTTGCTCCCTTTTATTTAAATAACTCAAGATTTGCACGCTTATGGTCTAAGATTGCTCATCTTTTCTATATGAGAATACCATGGGAATACTCTCTGTTTGAAATTGCTTTTGTCCATTTCTTGTGCTAAGTATACAGATGGTATGCTTCAGAATATACAAGGCATATAGCTCGGGTATAGACCTGGAGTATATCAGAGTTATATATCCTCATATATTCCTGAGTATATCATCTATCGCTGAAAATACCTTGTATATCAGTCCTCATGTGTTGAATTGGGCCCTATTATGCATATGGACTGGTCTATTCTTTTAAGTTTGATAATTATCATTTTGGGCTTGCTCTATATTCTTTTGCACCTGCCTACATCCCGAGTCCCAACAACATATTGCTTTTTATGAATTATTTATTTACATTTTCTTATGTATATATTTTCATACTCCATCTACTAATCCTTTTCTTTTCTTTTGTTTACATGAAATGCATCGGGAGCAACGAAGAGTCTCGTTATGAGACTCATCATGACTATTGTCAAGCGAAGACTTGCATCCGCGTTCATTGCATTTTCCTGCCTCGAGATTTCTAAACAAATAGGGTAGGATGGCATTGTCATCCGCCCTAGTCGCTACTTTTAATTTCTTAATCCCGCCATTTTATTTTTTTCTATTGTGATTTAATTACTTAATTTTGTGCGGTCATGGGAATACTTAGAATAATTAAGCCTTGAATTGATAAATTAAAAGGGTAGTTTAAAACTAAAAATCCGTTGCTAGTTTATTTATTTTAGGCTCGTTATGCATGTTTAAAACTTTCAAAGCTAGTTGATCATCCTTTATTCGCAATACTAATCATACAAATAAAGTTTTGTTTCTATTCGATTTGCAACTTAAAATGACTTCCATAAAAATCACTTCTTTGCATTACAAATAATTTGTTTTCCTCCTTACTATTGATTGCCAAAATAGGTATTTCATAGACAATGTAATACAAATGCATGCTTTTATTCAAAAAATTAATTTTACAAGTATTTTATAAACAATGCCATGCATACTTTTTTTGGATTTTATGCCGGGAATTTATTTCTTAGAACCGCAGTCACCTTTGTGAGACTCCAAAAATATAAGTGGTAAAAAATCTTTACGTTGTCAAAATGCATCTTTTAATTAACTATTTGCAACATCCTTTCAATTAACTTTATACATTTGAACATGCATTTTTTGTTAGCATAATAATCAATTTAAGTTTGATCGGATAACCGTAGTTAGCGGATCTTAAAGGATGCTTAACCCCTTCCCTTTAGGATAATAAATAATCTTTACCCAGAATCTCATAAATTAGCAGACCATTAATCGGAGTTCATTTCACAGCATTTATGTTAACATTTAGGTGTCCTAATTCACCGTAGAATAATTAGGTGACGATTCCTTAAGCTTTAATTAATTTAGAAATCACTAATACAACGCGACCATGTTGAATCTCTCTTCTTCGCGGATGGGAGGGTTAAAAACGGGTGCGACAATAACTAATTAGCAAATTAACACATAAAATTAGATAAATAATTAGCACATTAATAATTAACATGGATTAAACAATTTTACACATAATAAGTTAACAATTAGATAATTGACAAGTAAAGATATTATTAGGAATTAGAATATTTTCTTATAATCAAACAATTAATAAAGAATCAACAAACTAGTAACAAATAATTAACAATTAGGAGATTAATATATATTTCTAATCAAATAAGTAACAAATAAAAAAAAATTAAAAAACTTGAAAAAATCCGGTTGGGCAGTGCATGGAGAGCCCCTATTGCGCAATTTTTTTTTTGCAAAATACACCTTTTCCGAAAATCGAGACTATGAAATATTAATCATGCTTAGGATTATAATGTATAATTAGAAAATTTATAGTAAAATTCCTATATTAAAGGTTGTTTTTTGGTTTTGAAATCGAGTTCTATGACGCTTTATTCCAAAATCCAAGTTTCGAAACGTGTTTCTTGACTTGAATATACCGAGAATACTGACTTTCGGGTTGAAATTTTAACCAAAAACGAGCTTTTTTACGACGTGGAACCTCGATTTTTTTTTTACTTTAATGGAGGTTCATTGTATTGGAAATGGGAGACCAGTGGGAAAGAAGCAATCCCCGTCGGTCTATATACCCCTTTTGCGCATGAAATTCTTTCGCAATAGGACTTAACGGGCCATTACGGTTAAGTCCTATTGCGCAGAAATTTTCTGCACAAAAGGTACTTATGTCACCTTTTTTTTTAAGGGTATTTTAGTTTAAAATTTCACTTTTTGGGTCATTTAAATTTAGAACTGGAAAAGTCAGAGGGCATTTTTGTTTCAAAGTTATAATGATGGAAACAAGTTAGTCTTCAAATTACTAATGAAAATTTTATGTCGCCTTGCATAATGCTTAAAATAGTAAAGATACTTTACAGGTTTAAACTATACTTCTTCAACAAGAATTATAACACTTATGATTTTAAGAAGATATTACTTTTATTAATAAAATGGACCAGCAAACATCTCGTAATTACATATCGTCTCAATAAATTAGTATAAATGTTTGAAAAATACTTGCTTATGGGACTGTCTTTGATTTTAAGAAGCTACTTTTTATATTAAATTTCATTTTTTGAAACTGTATTGGTTATTATAAATATATCAGGATCAAATTATTTGACCAAACACGTGGCATGTATAGGAGGAACTCACAGTTAACCTCAAGTCAGCCAATAACTGCCTGGCCAAAGACTATAAGACCCCTTAACCACCGGGAGACTTGATCAGTTTGGGGTTTCTTCTTGAAATAAAGGAGGCGTGCCTTGGCGTGATGCGATCTAACCTTTGAAATCAATTAGTCACGTGATTTACCTCTCGAGGCCTTGTCGGGCCAGGGTGTGCTCAGGAGTGGGAGATTCCACCTTTTGGAATGACAGTTTGCACCCAACGGACAACCATACTCCAGAAGGAAACATCTGGAAAGACCAAAGTACCCACATCATCCCGAGCTATTTGCTTTCCAGTAACGGCCAAAATTTGAGATACTAAAATTTAATTTAATTACATTTTGATTACACACGTATAGTTAACTTATTATATATATCTAAAAAAAAATTATTACTTATTATTGTTCATCATTATTCGCAATCCATCAGACCGGAAAAAGATATTCAATAAGAATCTCTCGGTCCCGTGATTATCTATTTTATTAATATATATTATATTATTTTTGTTATATTAGCATTATTAAAAGATCAATCAAGGTCGAATTAATTGAGTTGCTGATAATCTCAGTCCTACTTAATTTAATGAGCGCCCTAATCTATATATTATTAAAAATAGAAGAAAAATGCACTACATTGAACCAAGTGGCATAGTCATGAAAAGCTAAGTGGCATTTGTTAGGACAAAGCTCCAAAAGATTTGGAGTTTGAAATATTAAAACAAAAAAAAATGAAATTTACAGTTTTAATAAAATTAGCTAGTTAAAATATTAATACGGTTAATTTTGCTAATGATGTGGTCGAGAATTGCGGCACTTCTAGTTAGACTAGATTAGACGTGGAAGTAATCCCAGGGGCACAGACGAGTTGGTAAATGGTAAGGTGATTGGGGTACAACCACTCCGACGTCGCGGATTCGAATCCGCGTGGTGACTGTTTTTGCTGAAATATTACAATGGTTGACTTTCCCCTTCACAAAGATTAGACGTGGAAGTTGACTTCTTCTTTTATACTTGATTTTATTGAATTAGTTTTATCTGGCACTTCTCGAATGAGAGATATCTCAATTTATAAAAATATCATTAGAAAAAGTAATAAAAAGCAAAACAAAGCATAATGATATCAAACTTGAGGATTAATGGGTGTATATAAAATTTATATGCTAGAATAAAGGAGAGCAGTTTTTATTTAACAAAAATAAAAATATATATAATAAGAAAAAGACCAAAAAGAAAACTACACAACCTAAACCAAACCCAAAGCCCTCTCACCCACGTTGTGCCTAACTTCCTCATTTCTCCATTCCACGTGAAATACAAGATATACTCATATTAGAAGTTAGGAAGAGATAACTTTGGAATGTATGGATTGTGTTTTTTATTATCTTTACATTTTTGCTGTTTCATTTTCAATTTAACATTCAGTTCTGAAATTTTCCTTTTCATAGATCAAATTCTATCGCATGAAGATCAATATGGTGCTATTTTATTGATGAGGTGAGTTTATCTTTTGCTTCATATTAGCAGTGAAGTATAGGTTTATTCACTTAAGTTGCCACCATAATTTATATTTTTTGTGTGTTTGATTGTATTGCAGATACCATGAAATAATTACATTATATCAAAATTAACAAAATACATACCGCATAATTTGATATGATTTCAATTACAAAAGATTTAAGAATCATATGTAAGAATAACTAAATTTGAAATTTAAGAATCATCTGTAGACTCCTTTACGCTCTCTTTTTTTGCTTTGAAGATAAGTAATGTTTTAAATAATTATCACTATCTATTGTGTTTCTTTATCATTATTTTCTAGATAAATTTTTAAAATTAGTTGCTGAAAGTTAATATGAAAAATTATTTCGTGCTTCTCCTAAATATTTTGTTTCACGTGAAATTTTTGTATATTAACAATATATATTTTATTACATGTCGATGTGTTAACGTTCGATAAAATAGCATAGAAAAGTAAAGGACTACTTCAAGTTCATACGCGTAAATGAAGTAAAACACGAAGTTGATACCGTAAGCCAGAAAGAAGTGAAAGGTTGTTACTGATTTATATAATTCATTATTATTTTTTGAACAAGCCTGCAACATGAAATTACATCTAAGCAAATTGTTTTGGAGATTCTCAATAAGGTTTGCGTCAAGCACCACCGCCGAGAACTTCTCGATCATGTCGTCTAGAAGCGTGTCTTTGATGACGTTAGCATGTGCCTTGCCTTTGGCCTTGTCCTTCTCTTGTTGCTCAGTCATGAGCTTGGGGCAGTCCTTGATCACGTGACCAGGTTTCCCACAGTGGTGACAGTTTCCCTTGAACTTCTCCGCCGCCTGGGTCTTGAAATCTTTCTGGAACTTGTGCTTCTTGCTTGGGTTCCCTTGTCCTCAGCCAGATTTGCCTTTGCCTCAGCGGGTTATTTTCCCCTAGGCAATGCCTTCTTATTGTCTTCCTGAATCTGGAGTTTGATAATAAGTTCCTCAAAGGTCATTTTTTTGTCTTGGGTTTTAAGTAACTCATTCCACGAGGGAGGTAACTTCTCAATTAGTGATGCAACCAAAAACTGCTCATTTGGTTTCATACCTTTCAAATCCAGGTGATGTAGAATCATTTGAAATTCCTGGACTTGGGACATCACATTTTTGCTATCCACCATTTGAAATTTCAAGAATTTCACAACGATGAATTTCTTTGTAACAACATCTTGTGCGTTGTACTTCTTCTGCAATTTTTCCCATAACTCTTTGGCGGTGCCTACGGTGCAATACACCGTGTAGAGTGGGTCTGACAGACAGTTAAAAATATAGTTCTTACACATGAAGTCACTATGACTCCATGCATCAAGAACCATCTTCATGCCATTAATGACATGGATACCTTGGCCCCATTCCGTCGTTTCATTAGGCTGAGGGTCCACTTCATCTCCAGCTTGTGGAAGATCTTCTGTTAGGAAACGAGTCATTCCCATAACAGTCAGATAAAACAACATCTTCTGCTGCCATCTCTTGAAGTTGGAGCCCATGAACTTTTCTGGGCGTTCATGGTGGAATCCAGAGGGTGGAGGAACTGTAACGTTCCCTTGAGCAGCAGGAAAGGCGTTGGATGTGCCTTGAGCAGAAGTGAAGGCATTGGGTTTACCTTGAGCAGCAGTGGGGAAGGTAGAGGGGTTGCCTTGAGTAGCAACAACAGTATCAGAAGCGAGTTGTTCTCTTCCAGTCATCTTTCTAAGCACTTTCAACAATCTTGTCTTAAATTGTGTGTACAACAATTGTAGGAAATGGGAAGTAAAAAAATATTACAAATGCTAGAAAGGATAAACTACTCAAGATTACAACAAATTGGAAATAAGAACGATGACAAACTCCTTGTGATTTGCTAAGTCTAGTGATGACACTCTGTCTTTAAGACAAGATTGCCCCGTATATATCTTTTTACGTTGTCGGGCAATAGTCTCCCAAGATACAACAACTTAACAAATGAGCAAAGGAAACTCAAGTGTTACTCTTGAAGAACTTTGAATATAGAAATGATGCTAGAGAGGAAGAAGAAAATTTTAGAAAATTTCTAAGTGTTGAACAATTGAGCCAAATACCTCAATTTAAAGTGTAAGGAAATGACCCCTCAACTAGCCAACTAATGGCTTTCAATAGACATGTAATGACACTTATTGAGGGGTTACATTCAGCCAAATAATGGCTGAATTCATGTGTCAAATAATGGAGATTCAATGCTCCAAAACCAGCCCAAAAATCAGAACTTTCCATCTTCCCGTCGCAAAGATTCTCGCCTCCGGCGCCGCGCTCTGCGAATTAGCGCGCGGTGCCTCTACCCAAAGAGCCCCAGCCACCATTTAGTACCGCGCACGTGGGGCGCCCGGTTCGACTGTTGCGCCCCTTTCACGGCTCCGCGGCGATTTCCGACTCGTTTCATCTTACACTTCTTCCTTCGTTTACCAACGTGGAATATTTTGTCATTTGACCAATAACCGTCCATCATTCTATGTCTCAAACGTATTATTACTTACGTATCAATATCTCTTTCACTAATGAAATTTGCGATACTTGGCACTACGTATGCACGTGTGTGGAAACGACGTTTCCGACGTACGGGGCCTCAATTGTTCGAGTCATAAATAATGAGATTAACTTAATTACACATTAGTAAATTTTCAACAGCTTATACACCCAATTATTTAAAAAATAATAAGGACTCATCAATAACCTCTGAAATTAATTGCACATAATACAAGATTATGACAATTTTAGATGGAGGAAATAGGCAAATAAAATAATCTTTTAAATGATTTTTCCCTCTAACATTTTCACGCCTCGCGCATGTGCTATACCAGTTTAATTAATTGACCTAACAAATAAATTTTAGGTTAATGAAGAACCAACTGAATTTAGTTTTATTTGTGGAAACGTTTTCTCTAAACCAAAGAAGTACAAAAAATGCTACTAGTACTATTGAATTGCCCGTTGTTTACCTTGGACTTTGTTACTAATTCCTTTTCTCCAAAATTTAATTACTCCCTTTGTTTCATAATTTTTTTCCCCACAAAATAGTATTTACCTCTTATTAATGCATTGTTTCTTAAATTTCAAGACAGAGTCCATTTACTTCTATTCTGACAGTGACTTACGTGTATGCCACATCAGACTCGTACAAAGCCACTTGTCATATTAATAAATACACCCAACTCCCTCATCTTTCTCTGTTCTTCCCCCTCCTTTTTTTTCCCGTTAATTAATACACTCTGACTGTAAGAAAGAGAGAGAGAACGTCAATAAATGCTCACTAACTCGCCGTCACCGGAAAATTTACTTCCTCTACTTTCTCCGGCTTATTAATAACCCTTACCTCACTTCTTTCTCGCCGGCGGTGCACATTTCCGGCGAAATCCCATCTCACATTGTGTGCTTCTTGCATTCTCAGTTAAACTTGCTCCTTCATTTTCCCCCAAAATTTCAACTCTAAGTCAACTGTTTCTTCCAAGTCATTCATCTACATTTTGTTAGTCTCCATTTGGGTCAACCAAAATTCACTCTGTGTGGATTTTTATAATCAGTACATGTTTCAGATCAGTTCTTGAATTCTAGGGATTTTAATCTAGCTAATGCCTCATCATTTTTTTTAACAAAGTTCTGTCTTGACCAGTATAAATACTGGGTATCTTTTTTTTTTCTTTTTTCTTTTCTTACACATTTTTTGTTAGTCTCCATTTGGCTCCATTAAAATTCAGTCATTGCAGATTTTTTAGGACTAGTAGTACATGTTTCAGCTGTGTTCTTGAATTCCAGAGCTTTTAATCTTAGCTAATACCTCATTTTTTTAAATTTTCTTTTAATAAAGTTGTTGTCTTGGCCAGTATAAATATTGGGTATTTTTTATTTTTTTTCTTACCCATTTCTTGTTTTTGTATATACCCATTTGGGGTTGATATTTGCTAATGGGATTATGAGCAACATATTGCTTTGTGATTATTGAGTTTAAGAACGGAAATGAAGGTGTTTGGTGTGGTAATATTGTGTCTGTTATATCCTATTTTTGTTAAAGCTTTGAACTTGTCTTTCAATGATGATATATTGGGGTTAATGGTATTTAAGGCTGATGTTCAAGATCCACAAGGAAAGCTTGTGTCTTGGAATGAAGAAGATGATAGCCCATGTTACTGGAATGGAATAAAATGTAACCCTAGATCCAATAGGGTCTCTCAAATTGTTCTTGATGGGTTTGGTCTTTCAGGGAAGATTAGTAGAGGTCTTATGAGGTTACAGTTTCTTCGAAAGCTTTCGCTTGTGAAGAACAACTTTACGGGTAGTATTGTTAGTGTTGTTGGACTTGCTAATCTGAGGGTACTAGACTTGAGTGAGAACAACTTGTTTGGACCGATTCCCGGTGATTTGTTTGAGCAATGTGGGCCTTTGAGATCAATTTCTTTGGCCAAGAACAAGTTTTTAGGGCGAATACCGGAAAGTTTGAAGTCATGTGTGGCACTGGGGTCTTTAAACTTGTCGTCGAATCAGTTTTCGGGTTTGTTATCTTCCGGAATTTGGTCTTTGAATGGGCTGAGGTCACTTGATTTGTCAGATAATTTGCTGGATGGTGAAATCCCAGTAGGCATTGAAGGTATGTATAATTTGAGAGCTATAAATTTGAGGAAAAATCATCTCAAGGGTGAAGTTCCTGATGGAATTGGAAGTTGTTTGCTTTTGAGGTCAATTGATTTGAGTGATAATTCTCTATCTGGAGAACTTCCAAAAACAATGCGAATGCTTAGTTTGTGTAATGAGTTGATTTTGAAACACAATGCATTTGTTGGTACTATACCAGAATGGATTGGAGAAATGAAAAGCCTTGTGATGCTTGATCTTTCTGGGAACAACTTTTCTGGTCAGTTCCCGACTTCAGTTGGGAAGCTTCAATCACTGAACTTATCGCGAAATGCTATTTCCGGGAACTTGCCTAAGTCCATGAGCAGTTGTGTTAATCTTATGACTTTGGATGTTAGTTACAACTCTTTGACGGGTGATATTCCCCCTTGGGTATTCAAATTAGGATTGCGACAAGTTTTGTTTTCCGAGAATAAATTAAATGGGGGCTTGAAGAATGCTTTTGCTTCTTCCCTGGACAACTCTCGTCAAAAGCTTCTAGCTCTCGATATCTCTTGCAATGAGTTAGCTGGTGAAATTCCATTGTCTATTGGTGATTTTAATAGCTTGAGGTCCTTGAATCTATCTAGAAATTCACTTGTAGGCACCATTCCTAAGACTGTTGGCCAACTGAAGTCACTAGGTGTTCTTGACTTAAGTGAGAATAAGTTAAATGGTAGTATCCCTGTGGAACTTGGAGGAGCCTATTATCTCAGGGAACTGAAGCTGGAGAAGAACACATTGACAGGAGAAATTCCTACTTCTATAGGAAACTGTTCTACACTTTTGTCCTTGTAAGCTCTTGTTTCTCTTTATGCATCATTTTTATCTTCATTTGAGATGTCTCTCTCTTTGCTTGGAGGTTTTCATACTAGAGAGATTCTTGATCATGTTACACTGAAATATGTTAGTTTTACGCTTCTCACAATCATGTAGAGTTTTCCTGCGGTTTACCCATCTCTTCTAAACTTCCCCCGGTCTTCGGCCCGAGCTGTATGAGGCAAAAACTCGTCCCACGTACGGTTCGGTTGATTACGAGTTCATCAAATAGCTTCTATTGTATGATTTTAGATAATATCCTTTTTTTCTTGATAAGGCAATTTCAGATAATATTTTACATGAAGTATAAATGTAGCAACATCACATTACCTGGTTTTCGATGTTTTTATGTGATGTATCTTAACTTTATTACAAAGTAGTCTCTAAATGTCATTTTTTTCCGAACTTGGTTAATCATTTTGTTTCAATCAACTTGGCAGGTCTCTGTCACATAATGGTTTAACTGGCCCTGTACCTGTAACCCTAGCTAAACTAACTAACCTACAAAATGTTGACCTTTCCTTTAACAAATTAACCGGAATCTTACCAAAGAAACTGGTAAATCTTGGTCACCTCGAGTCGTTCAACATCTCACACAACCAGCTAAAGGGCGAACTGCCTTCTGGTGGCTTTTTCAACACTATTTCTCCTTATTCAGTGTCAGCCAATCCGTCTCTTTGTGGAGCTGCTGCTAATAGGTCTTGTCCAACTGTCCTTCCCAAGCCAATTGTTCTGAATCCCAACTCCACAGATTCTATTCCTGGTACTATCCCTCCAATTTTGGGCCACGAGAAGAAAATCCTAAGCATCTCTGCCCTCATTGCCATTAGTGCAGCTGCTATTATTGTTGTTGGTGTTATTGCCATTACTGTGCTAAATCTTCGCGTACGGTCTGCAACATCTCGCTCTGCTGCCCCCCTTACATTTACTGGTGGAGATGATTTTAGCCCCTCACACAGTTCAGATGCAAATTCTGGTAAGCTTGTCATGTTTTCAGGCCAACTTGACTTTAGCACAAGGTCACATGCTCTGCTTAACAAGGATTGTGAGCTCGGACGTGGTGGTTTTGGAGCCGTTTATCGCACTGTCCTTGGAGACGGGATGCCTGTGGCCATTAAGAAACTTACTGTCTCCGGTCTTGTTAAGTCTCAGGGAGACTTCGAAAAGGAGGTTAAGGAATTGGGAAAAATCCATCACCCTAATGTTGTGGCTCTTCAAGGTTATTATTGGACACCATCACTACAGCTACTTATATATGAATTCATAGCTGGTGGAAATTTGTATGAGCATATCCATGAAGGTTCTAGTAAAAACTTGCTCTCATGGAATGAGCGGTTCAACGTTGTTCTTGGGACAGCAAAAGGCTTGGCTAACTTACATCAAATGAACATCATTCACTATAACCTCAAGTCCAGCAATATTTTGATTGACAGCTCTGGTGATCCTAAAGTTGCGGATTATGGGTTAGCAAGGTTGTTACCAATGTTAGATCGATATGTTTTGAGCAGCAAAATTCAAAGTGCACTTGGTTACATGGCACCTGAATTCGCATGCAAGACTGTGAAGATAACTGAGAAGTGTGATGTGTACGGGTTTGGAGTTCTTGTTCTGGAGATAGTCACGGGACAGAAGCCAGTTGAGTACATGGAGGATGACGTTATGGTATTGTGTGACATGGTAAGAGGAGCATTGGAAGAAGGAAAGGTGGAAGAATGTGTTGACAGGAGGCTGCATGGAAAATTTCCAGCCGAGGAAGCGATTCCTGTGATGAAGTTAGGTTTGATCTGCACATCACAAGTCCCTTCTAACAGGCCTGATATGGCAGAAGTTGTTAACATATTGGAGATGATCAGATGTCCTTCAGAAGGCCAGGAGGAACTGGAATGACATCCCACTAAACTGAACATATGTTTGCTTTGTCAATGCCTAATTTCGGCGAAGAAGAATCCGCTTGATCAATTCAGAGACAAGTCAGAATTTGTTGTTAAAAAATTATTATGGCCATTTAAGTTGTACTATTTTTTTGTGTAATTGCTTCTCTGTTATTCTGGGTTACCGGATTCCTTTTCACCGGGTTTCAGTATGTGGGAATCTCACTTATCCTTTTTCTCGGCTCTTTTTTTGTAACAGTTCATTCTAACACAAAGGTAGGGGGAAAGTCCCATATTTGGGTATGTTATTGTTGATGTTTGATTCTAACATTTAATTGCAGCAACCTCTTTCAACAAAATGAGTACATTTGACAACAAAATGATCAAGCATGCACTATTTACATGCATGTTTGTCTGACTGGAAAATGACTTATTAAAGCAGCAAAAGTACACTCCAGTAATATCTAGGTTGTGTTTTCAATTATTGTTGGGGGGGGGGGGTAAGAAAAAACTTACAGAATTTGCAATTCATGGTCTGGTCAGAGATTTTGTTTTCTGAAGTACATAACAAAAGTATAAAATATTGGAAAGTCAAAAGGGGAGTTTGAGGGCCTTAAAGATTCTTATCTCCCACTACTTATGAAGCCAATAATCTCAGTGATGATTATTATAATATGGTAGCAGAAAATTTAGCCAAGAAAAGAAAAAAAAAGTGTAAAAGGTATGTCAAATTAAATAAAAATAGAGAAAATGGTGGGTATTGGATAACAGTGCATCTGATGCTGTCGAAAGTGAGGCAGTGCTGTCTATTTTATTCAGATACTATTGTCCTGTCTTTAGGTTCTACTGCTAACTTATGTTGTTTATTTAAATGCATATTTTGGTCCTTTGCTTTTATCAATTTCTTCTACTAGCCGCTGAAACACGCATGGTTTTCGTCCTTCTTCAGTGTCTTTATATTAGTTGGAATTTCTCTCCATAGAAGATACTATCTTTCCTTTAATTGTCAAACAAAAAGCAGGATCAAATCAGTAAGCACTCGCTTGCCTGTCTTCTCTATATATTTGTTTTGATAATGAGGGGGTCGGGGGCTCAGGGCAAGGCGGTGCGCATCTCTATTATTTCATCGAGTATCTAATACTTTCTATTGGTACATATTTGGAGTAACTCTATGCACTAAGATTTGCTTGACTTTTATTTATTTTTTGACAATGACGATGTTAAGATCAGTGTGCACATCTCGATTATTTCATCAAGTACTTAATACTTCCTACCAACACATCATGGGCAAAACCAGAGGGGTGCAAAGAGCCTCTTGGATTCGAACTTTATTCCGACAGCTGTCATACGTGAGATCCTGATCGTCTTCCTCCCAATGTTATTGCCTGCTGGGGAAGAAAGGAAAGTAGGGCTTCCTTCCACATTATAGACAACAGCTCTATCCATTACAGAACAAAACCAACTAATGATGGTGGTGCAAAGGGGGTTCAATTAAACCGTCTTCATGAAAAAAATATACTATGTAAATAGGGCAAATATGATTATACGTAAGTTGTTGAATTCCCTTTGGTATACGATTTTTTTTTAAAATTTCGTTATTTGAAATCCTGGCTCCGCTATTGCGGCACATATACCAAATAACTTGATGCACCAAGGTTTATCTGTCTTTTATCTTCATACAACTCCAGTAATTTCACTACTCGCTAGTGTTCTCTAATTTTAGGGTTCCCCCTACTAGTCTGCACGTACTAGATTTTATGTTGATTTTGCATTAACAAAAATCTTAGTAGCAACAAGAGAGAGCTATTCATGTACCAGTCTGTAGAATGATGGTTGCTTTGTAATTGAGACAATATATCTCACTAAAATTCCAAAGCCATGTGATTTAGAAAACTAATGTGAGTTGTCTTAACATTGTAACTCTGGCGTGCCTAAGTCTCATGAACATTGTTGGGCCCAAGAAAACCTAATTTGTTTGGCGTTTTCATCATCAACTACCACATGCTCTTACAATTAAACTTCTCATTCCTATACTAGAGTCGAGATATATGGATATTATCTTTAGTTTTAAATTACTGAAAAGAATCTTCTAGTCTTTCTTAAGTCTTCTAGAAAGCTAGACAAATGGCTCCTCCTCCTAGAACCTACAAGCCCCAAGGAAAAAAAAACACAAAATTCTTGAAGAAAGCCAAGCATTAATGGTATGCTAAGTCCAAAGTACAAATTCACTAGTAGGAATTAATTGGACCATGCAGAGTATTAATGATGTATGTTGACTAATGAAGAATTTGAATTACATCTAGCACAGGAATTGCAACAATAATATTCCTTAGAATTTGGTTCAAAATATTTATAACTATAAAAACTAATTCTTTTTTTCAACTCCTCCCATAATACTCAGGAAAACGTTTTATCATTAATTACTCATTTCAGAGAGTAATTTAGTTAAATACCCCTTATGATTAATGTTATAAGATGATTTTATTTATGAATGTGTCAATTTCATCGAATTGAGTATGATTGTATGTGGTTCGAGGGATTATATGTGGAACAATTCGGTATAACCCCATGCAATACAGAAAAGGCGAAATGCAATGAAGCAAAAAAGACGTGAATAAAGAAGTTGAAAATGAGATTTGATGAAAATGAGGGTAGAAGTTATTTTGGTGCAATTTAAAAGTTTTTCTTTTATGCATTTTGGTCAAACATCAGAAACACATAAATTTCTTGAAGAAAACCAAAGCACTAACAAGTAATTAGACTCACAAGTAGGTGTTGGACCATATATGATGGCATGTAGGAGTGGCAAACGGGATCGAATATAGGTGCTTTGAAAAGGAGTTAAATATATAAAAAAAATGAATAAAATATTTGATTCGTCCATATTTAACACGAATACAAATTAAAATGGGTTAGTCAACTGATAATATGGATATCTATGGTCAAGTGAAAACACAAGCTAAAAGCTAAAATAAGCTTAGACTCCCAGAAAGAACTCATGAAAAATAACAAACACAAAAATAAATATTGATAATATGAATATTCATATTCATTGAATATTCATATTATTCATTTGAATATCCATTTTTTGTGGATAATTCATATATTTGATCCATTTTAAAATGGCCAGTTATCCAACCAAGGGATATTCAAAACCAAACCAAAAACGATCATCCGAATCGAAAAAATGCTATTGATTTACTCGGTTATTGTTTTAACAATACGGTAATGATTTAGTTCTTTTTTTCCGAATAATCAATTCTGTAACATTTTACAATTTTTCTTAATGGGTTAATCGATAATACGATAATACTATTCAAGTCTGTCCTATTTTGACTTAACGTTGACTCCTATTTTCGACTTCGAATGTGTTTCTGTTGAGTAACTTTTTCAAGCTTGAATTGCCTGAATGCTGCTGCTACCTTGTAGTGTATCCTTCATACAAGAGTTTAGTTTTATGTTGTATGTTTTGGCAGCATTAGCATAACATAAGAACATGGAGTTAATTTTTGCTATATATTATATAAAGTTATACTATATTTTTCAGTAATGTGAATCTTGCTACATATATACTCTTGCTGAAGCTCTCCTTTTAATTCTGTTGAGTAGGTTCCAGTAATTATTTTAATAAAATTTCTTTATCAAGTGCAACTTACTTTTAGTTTAGAATTTCTCTGATGATTAAATTAATAATCAAACTGTTAATGATCAATAACTGATAAGTTAAATCGATGACATTCAAAATCAAACCAAACCACTTGATAAACACTCTTAATCCAACCCATATTTAATGGGTCAGATTGGATGGTTACTTAGTTTCTTAACCATTTTGCCAGCCCTAATGGTAGGGTTAGTTAGTGAATATATATGTTAGTCCAATGAAAAATTTAAATTTGAATTACAACTGAATTAATTGCTCAGGAATTGGGACTAAAGCATCAAAAAGACGATAAGCAATGTAGCAAAAAAAAGGTGAAAAAGCTGCATGATGATTTGTTTGTAAGGATAAAGAAAATGAAAATAGATTTGAAGCATTCTTGAGATGATGAAAATTAAAGCTAGGAAGAAGATGGGTCCATAACAGGGACCATAAGAACATAGTGCATGCTGCACTCTCAAATTTCACAAGGAACGACATGCCTTAAAATTCTTTTTAGAGGGTATGGGTTTGCTTTATTGGGAGTTGAGAGTGGACATGCACAGCACTCTATTTTCACTTTGCTTTTGAAACCAAATATTGAGAAAAGCCTGCATGCCTTTCTTCCAATAGATATCCTACACACATTAACTCTACTAGGGGTGAGCACGGGTACAGTGTACCTAGTTACCCGACCGAAACCGACATTAACGGATAGGTTCCGGGTAGATATATTATAATAACGGGTAAGTTCCGGATAGTAAAATTAGGAACCGATCAATGTCGGATCCGGTTCCGACAAATAGAGACAGGGTACCCGGACCCGGAACCGATACCCGGAACCTATTGCTTTTGTTTTAATTTAAAAACAAATATGGGTTCTTTGTTTCTTCTAAAATACGTCCGGGTCCGGCCCAATCTGACCGCGACCCGACCCAAATCTCCTTATCATGCGTAAACACCCCAGAACCATTCCCTCTTTTCATTTGACACCGAAACCCTAGCCTTCATCTCTCTCTTCGCCATCAACGCCGAGAATGGCAATTTTGTAGTGTACAATGCTTTGCTTCAGGTCTTGCTCATCTAAAATGGGCAAGGGCATTAATAACCCTCGCCCGCACACCGCAGAACCACCACCACCGCACCAAGGTGAGGTTACCCTTCTTCATCGCCTTTTCTGCGATCTCTTAATGATTATTATCTCTTTACAATTTTGAATAGTGTATTCTGATTGGTTGGGTTCGTTTTGGAGGGATTTCCCCCTCCTATTTTACTAATCCCACACTGATTAGAAACCTTAATCTCTAGTGTATGGGGTTCTATAAATTGAACCTCATTCCCATTGATTATTCTTATTAATTTAGTTAGTTTCTAGTTAAATTGTATGATTTTCAGTATGTTTATATGTTAATAAGCTTGTTTTAGATGAATCTATGCCTATTGTAGTTGAATATGATAGTTGGAACAACATGAAGTAGTTTCTTATATGTAATTGTGCAACTATGAGCCTGTTTAGTTGACGTGTTTATTCCTTAACTGGTTTAGTTTAGTTTAAGAATAGGCTTAAATTACTGTGCCTTGTGGATATATCAACCTGTTTTAGGTGAACAATGAATAAGCAACACAAAAATTTACAGGGTACCCGGGAACCTATCCGGAACCACAGGGTCCGGGTAGGTTCCGGGTAATGATTGCTACGGGTAGGTTCCGGATAGTAAATTTAAGAATTGATCGTTTATTGGGTAGGATCCGGATAGTTCAAAATAGTTAGGGTACCCAGAACCGCTCATCCCTAGCCTCCACAGCGAGTGCAGAATTTATGAAGAGGCTTAAACAAAAAAAAAAAGTTGCTCTCATTTTAACTTCTTTTTTTCCAGACAAAAAGTTCTATGTTACTGAAGCTAAAAAATAAATGAGCAAAGGTGCCAATAGCATACCGTCCAACCCAGCTTGGGAAGAAGTGTTCCCAAGATATTTCCTTCAACAAAGTAATTGAAAATTTAGCTAAATAATGTACTAGTTTGTTTAGACTTTTAGCAATATAAAAAGAATCTATTTGATCAAGCAAAGTCGATAGCTTTTAAATGTCTTCACAAAGTCACTTGTATCTCCTATGAGGGTAGTAACTCTTTTATGGATCATATCAATAACACTTTTAGCATCCTATAAAATTTTCACATTCTTCCAACTATTCAATTATACGTTCAAGAGTATTCAACCAAGGGCCGAGGCACGTTGATCTCCAAACGATGTCATTCGTTTGGTGTTTTTTTTGCTTATATATATTGTAAAGAATGGATCTTTGGCCTAACTCAGCCTCAAAAGTTAGCTTGCAGGGTGAGGATTATCCAAGTCCATATAAGGAGTTCATGTTCCCATTCCATTTCCGATGTGGGACCCTTAACACTCCCCTGCACGCCCAGATCTCGTTAACTTGAGCATGAATAATATAATTTGGGGGCCCAACATCGGTGAACAAAGAATTGAAATGAGTTTGACTCTGATACCATGTAAAGAATGGATCTTGGGCCTAACTTAACCCCAAAAGCTAGCTTGTAGGGTGAGAATTGTTCAAATCCATATAAGGAATCCATGTTCCCATTCTATTTCGATGTGGGACTCTTAACATATATATGCAATAATGTGCAAAATAAAATAAATATAATTGAAATAATACTGCTTGGCATTACTACTTCCTATAGCTTGATGGTGTAGCACTTCAATCATCCCTTTTGTTAAATATTTAATTTATTTTTTGATGTGGCTCGGTTTGGTTTAATGTTACACCATCAAGTTGAAGATGACTGAACTTCACGTAGAAATGGCTGAAATTTAGTAAATTATGGCTGAAGTTATATGACTGAATGACTTATCTTCATGCAAGAATGACTGAAGTTTAGTCATATACGGCTGAAAATTCAATTACATATGACTGAATTTCATGAATCTTTCTTGTTTATAATCCTACAATTTCAAGCAAAATTGCTGGAGTTTGTTGCCAAACTTCAAGCGTGATTTTTTGTAATTCTATCGCGAATGTCAATTCTGAAACAGCTAAACTAGCAAATTTATATGAAATAAGGACCCTAAAATCGGCTATCCATGCACATCCCACGTGATTTACAATGGAACAATTGGTTAGGTCCAATATATCATTACAAAAGGTTTATAGACGGATCGTGGACGAATAAGAAAATAATTGAGATCTTAACATATTTGGTTAGCGGCTTAATTTTTTTTTACCAGTCTAACCGTAATAGATTGTAGAAATGATGTATAACAAGTATATATTAAGTGTATAATCAATGTATGGACTGATCATACAGTGATTATATTTGCTAAAAAAAACTTAAAATAAAGAGTAAAATTACTATTTATTATGAACTTTGTTGAGCTACTGTATAATGTAAAAATTCTAAAATAATTGTGTCTTCGCAAAGCATGATTGGACAAATAGCATATGAACGGTAAGCCCATTAGGCCCCGAGGTATATGAGGAACAACTTATATCCAAATATATTGGGAATCATAGTGGTGAATACCATTACAAGTAATTGCACGGTGTGTCCTTCAAATGGGTTGGTCTTTAATTTTTGTCGTAAATTATGACCCTATAGAAATAATTTCAATTTTGAAGGAAAAAAATGAAAGATCAGCACAAAATAGGGACGAAAGTGCAAATGACCCCCCGCTACTATGTTTGGGTCCATTAAGAATGTTTCACCAACAACGTAACATCGAACACAGAAAATTGACAATTCTCACTTAAAAAACAAATTTTATTTTCCTTTATAAGTATTCCAATTTTACTCTATATACTGATTTTATTATTACTAAAACATTGTTGTACGATCTTTAACAATTAAAAAGACTAATACCAAAGTCCTGACATGTCCTTCACTTTGTATGATTACCACGTCTCCTATATTGAGGTATTAAAGGGTGACAAAACTTTATTGAATTCGAATTGAATATTAGCGGAATACAGATAATTCAATGGTACCGGAGACTTTCAATTTAATGCTTTCTTTTTTCGTCTACAAGGGTTTTAATAATTTTCCAAAGGATGTTGGAATATTACGAACAAGTTAACCCTTTTATTTTCAAAAGGTTAAATTCATAGTGACACTTATTTAGTAGGCGTTTGACCATAGAAACAAAACAATTTTTTTTTTGGAATTGTGCTTGGCAATAGTTTTGTGAATAATATTTGATTGTTGGAATGTACTTTTTCTTAAAAATATGAAATATGATTTATACCCCCATTTTAAAAATTGATAAACAATAAGTATATATTGTGATATACATATATTGTATGTCACAGTTTCGTAGGATTTGTATTAAATTAGAATTATAATTGTACACTTACCATAATTGTATAATTATTGTACAAGTATAATAAGATTTTAGGAGTAGAATAAGAATATGATTTTCCTATTATAGGAAATTGTAAATTGTATATTTACTCTTTCAATTAATGAAAATAATCAATGGATTATTTCTTTCATGGTATCAGAAGTCTAGGTTATTTTCTCCCAACTTTTCTGTCAACTTGTGGCCTTGGATTCCGGCGATCCCTTCTCGGATTTCGTGCCGACGGTGGTTCTTTTTTTTCTTTCTCTTCCCAAATTTCCTTCCAAATCCCTACATCACGTCTTGTGTTTCTATTATGGCTGAGAACACGTTTCACCCTTATTTCTAACATCAAGAATCACATCTCTATCATTCTTGAAATAGAAAACGTCCAGTACGCGACGTGGGCCGAAATGTTCAAAGTTCACGCACGCTCGCATCAAGTCCTCCATCATATTATCCCATCGGCTCTTACAGATACGGGGGTGCCAAAACCCGAGGATGATCCTAAGTTATGGACGACTCTTGATGCTACCGTTCTTCAGTGGATTTATTTCACTATTTCTATCGACCTGTTGCAAACAATTATCGAACCGGACGCTACGTCGATGACAACTTGGAATAGAGTACGTGATATATTTCAAGATAATCAAAATTCTCGTGTTGTTACCCTTGAGAAGGAATTCACCCACGTCAATATGGAAAATTTTCCTAACGTTTCAGCATATTGCAAAAGGTTGAAGGAATTGGCGGACCAACTCTACAACGTTGGTGCGCCCGTTACAAACGATCGTCTTGTCCTTCAGATGGTTGCAGGTCTATAGTGGAGTCGGTACGCTTCTACGTCAGAACATTTCTCTTCCGCAGTTTTATCAGGCTCGTTCCATGCTCACTCTCAAAGAAGCCGGATTGGCTAAGAGAGCGCCCACATGTCGTCATGATGACCGATTCCAATTTTTCTCCATCTGTCTCCAACAACTCCGGTCAAAATCGCAACAACGGGGGTGGCAAAAAGGGTTATAATCGCAAGAATCGAGGCTGCAACAATAGTGGCAGCAGTGGTGGCCCTCGGGGCAGTGGGCAGCAGCAGTAAAATTGGGCCCATCAGTGGGACCCTATGCAGTGGAACTGGGCCAATCCAGTCACGCCACACAGTGGCTATTTTCCAGCCCATTACCCGGGAAACTGGGCCTAATTTTCCCAACAACCCAAGCCCAGTTTCTCGAGTCCAGTCTCGGCGAATCGACAGTTTTCTAGGCTGGGGCAGCAGGTCAGTGTGCTTGGGCCTCAGCTCCATAGGTCCATCATGCGGTGAGCCCCACACCTACCGATATTGAAGCCGCAATACACACTTTTGGAATTAATTTGCCATACCCGAATTGGTACATGGACACCGGAGCCACTACCCACATGACATCCGATCAATGTACTCTCTCGTCTTATTCCAATTTGAACAACAATCATGACATAATTATTGGTAATGGTAATTCAATTCCAATTCGTGGTTATGGTCATAAAACGTTGTCTCCTCCCCTTCAACCTCTTATCTTGAAAAATACCCTTCATGCCCCTAAATTGATTAAAAATTTGGTGTTTGTCCGTAAATTCACCACTGATAATTATGTTTCTGTTGAATTTGATCCGTTTGGGTTTTCTGTGAAGGATTTCAAGACGGGGATTCATCTCATGAGGTGTGATAGTAGGGGAGATCTTTATCCTATCACGCCAAGTTCTGATTTCTCGAGTCAAGCCTTACCATCAACTTTTTCAGCAATTGCTCCTTCCTTGTGGCATGCTCGTCTAGGTCATCCGGGGTCGTCTATTTTGTCTTTCTTAAATAAACACAATTTTATTTTTTGTAAGGGTATGCGTAGTACTCCGATTTGTCAATCTTGTTCTCTAGAAAAAATTGTTAGATTACCATTTGTAGACTCTACTTCTCGTACTTTAATGTCATTTTATATTATTCATAGCGATTTGTGGACGTCTCATGTTCTTAGTTTTTTGGGTCACCATTATTATGTTCTATTTTTGGATGATTATTCTAATTTTTATGGACTTTTCCGATAGCAAAAAAAAAACTCATATTTTTTTCACATTCTTAAAATTTAGAGCATTCATCCGAACCCAATTCAAACGGAAAATAAAAAATATTCAATGTGATAATGGCAAAGAATACGATAATGGGGAGTTTTGGGAATTCTGTGATAATAATTGAATCAATTTTCATTTTTCTTGTCCTCATACGTCCTCACAAAATGGGAAAGCCGAACGCAAAATTCGTACCATTAATAATATTATCCGAACTTTATTGGTTCATGCTTCCAGACCTCCTTCTTTTTGGTATAATGCTCTACAAATGGCTACATATCTTCTTAACATTCTTCCTACCAAAGGTTTGACATATTTGTCCCCTCTTCAAATCTTATATAATAAGACTCCTTCGTATTCACATCTTAGGGTCTTTGGGTGCTTATGTTATCCGTTGTTTCCGTCCACCATAATTAACAAACTTCAGGCCCGGTCTACCCCTTGTGTGTTTTTGGGTTATCCGTCTAATCATCGTGGTTACAAATATTTTGATTTATCGTATAATAAAATCATCATTAGTCGCCATGTTATTTTTTATGAGTCTCAATTTTCGTTTGCTAAAGTGAGTAGTCCCGTGCCTAGTTCGTATAATTTTTTGGATGACGATGTCTCTCCGTATATTATCCACCATTTATCGAACATATTCCGCACCCCAAATCCGCCAGCGGGCCCACTGCCCGCTAGACCTATAGTCCCGTCTCCCACCACCATTTCCAATATCGTCCTTAGGCCATCCTATGATCCAGTTTCCGTAATTGGGCCAGTTGCCCAATCGAAAATCGGTCCAATCTCGACTTAATGCTACCGTTCGATTACGAGCCAAGAGGCCCACTGCTTGTCTTTGGCCCGTGCATCACGTGTCTCGAAATTTCCCAAAATCCATTTTTTTTGCCTCGAGTCATAGACCAGTCACTCATAGTCAACGGGGTATTATTAAACCAAAAAGATATTTTAATCTAAATTCTAATGTTCTAAAATCATCCCTGCCGCGTAATCCTATGTCTGCTTTAAATGACCCGAATTGAAAAATTGCTATGACCGATGAATATAATGCTTTTATAAGGCTATTATTAAACCGTCAGAATTATCTTTGCTCATAAAGACAATTCTGTCGGTTCTTTTGCGAGGCATAAGGCTCGTCTTGTAGGTGATGGTAAGACTCAACAGGTTAGTGTGGATTGTGGTGCGACATTTAGTCTGGTGGTCAAATCGGCTACCATTCGTACTCTGCTCAGCTTGGCTCTTTCAAAAGCATGGCCCATACATCAGTTAGATGAGAAAAATGTTTTCTTACATGGTGATCTTAAGGAGACCGTCTATATGCATCAGCCCTTGGGATTTAGGGATCCTAAATATCCTCATCATGTCTGTCTATTGAAGAAGTCCTTGTATGGGCTTAAGCAGTCCCCCCAAGCTTGGTATAAGAGGTTTGTAGACTATGTGTCGACTATTGGGTTTTCTCACAGCAGGTCTGATAATTCATTGTTCATATATCGTCGTTGTTCTTTCCTGACATATATATCATTATATGTGGATGATATTATCTTGACTGCATCTTCTGATGCATTACGTCAGTCTATCATGACAATGCTCAGTTCTGAGTTTGCTATGAAAGACTTGGGGCCCTTGAGTTACTTTTTGGGGATTGTTGTTTCTCGTCATACAGGTGAGTTGTTCTTATCTCAACGCAAGTATGCATCTGAGATTATTGAGCGTGCTGACATGTCCTTGTACAAGTCTACTTCCACTCAAGTCGATACTAAACGAAAGTTGGGTGTTGCGGTTGGGTCACCTTATGAGGATCTGACTCGCTATCGCAGTTTTGTAGGGACCCTTCAATATCTTACGTTCACGAGACCAGATATTACATATGTCATACAACAAGTGTGTTTATTTATGCATGATCCCAGGATTGAGCACATGAATGCGCTCAAACGTATTATTCAGTACATCTAGGGGACACTTGACTATGACTTACATTTATATCCTTCGTCGACGTCTACACTTGTCTCTTATACAGATGTTGATTGGGGTGGTTGTGCAGACACCAGATGATCTACGTCTGGCTATTGTATATTTCTTGGTAATAACTTGGTCTCATGGTCTGCAAAACGCCAGTCGACTTTATCACGATCTAGTGCAGAGGCCGAGTATCGAGGGGTAGCCAATGTGGTCGCTGAATTTTGTTGGTTATGTAATCTTCTTTTGGAGCTTCATTGCCCTATTCAGAAAGCTACCTTGGTTTATTGTGATAATGTTAGTGCCATCTATTTTTTTGGAAATCCGGTTCAGCACCAACACACTAAACATATAGAGATGGATATCCATTTTGTTCGCGAAAAGGTAGTTCGTGGACAAGTACGCGCCTGTCATGTCCCTTCCAGGTATCAAAATACAAACATCTTTACCAAAGGTCTTCCCTCGATCCTTTTTGAAGATTTTAGGGACAGTCTCAGCGTACGAAGACCGCCCGCTATGACTGCGGGGGTATGATAAACAGTAAGTATATACCGTGATATACATATATGGTATGTCACGGTTTCGTAGGATTTGTATTAAATTAGAATTAGAATTGTACACTTACCATATTTGTATAATTATTGTACAAGTAGACTAAGGTTTTGGGAGTAGAATAGGAATAGAATTTTCCTATTATAGGAAATTGTAAATTATATATATACTCTTTCAATTAATGAAAATAATCAAGGGATTATTTCTTTAAAAAACTATCAAAATTATCCAAAGCAATTAATAAACATAATCAGTGTGTAAACATCGTCCATCAATCATTTCCTAAACTTTAAGTATAATTTATATAGACTTTCTTTAATATGATGATATAATCAAGTTCACAGGGAAAAAAATCAAAAATTAAAAAAATCATTATTATCAATTTTACATGTGTCAATCTTGAAATTCAAGTGAGCAAAATAGGAAAAGAGAAAGAACATGTGAGATCGATATGTGGCAATGCGGTAAAGTGGGAGATGTTTGTGGGCAGAGAGAGAGAGAGAAAAATGAGGGGTATTTAGGGAGAAAGATGAAGAAAATGTGTCACATTGAAGAAAAAAAATGTCAGAATAATTCTATGGGATTATGCAAATTTACGAATATTTTTTGAGGAACATTGCGCATATTCGGGTGTTCCTTAGAGCATATAGGATGCTCAAGGTCCGAATCTTGTTACTACTACTACAACAACAACACCAATGAAAATCCCACAACATGGGTCTGAGGAGGGTACGGTGTACGCAGATCTTACCTTTATCTTGAGAGGTAGAACGGATGTTTCCGAGAGACCCTCGGCTCAAGACAAAACCTAAGCACAAGTAGAGCAATAAAAATGGTCAGACCCAGGCATAAAATTTAAGGCAGTATGAAAATGATGGTATCAAAAGTGAATGGGCCATGCCAGCGCATTTTGAAAAGGAAAGGAACTAACATAGATACATAAGCTAAACACAGTATACTAAAAAACACTCATCGGTAGAAATCGCACGCTAATATACAGCAATACTGTGCCTACTAGTATGGTAAGCTAAACGGACCCATAATAATCGCACTACACTACCAGCCTGTACGCGTAAGTAGTACTACACTCGATTACCTACAACCCTTCTACCCTAATCTGTGTCCTCCACAACCCCCTATCTAAGGTCATGTCCTCAGTAAGTTACACCTTCGCCATATCCCTTCTAATCACGTCTCTCCAATGCTTCTTCGGCCTACCTCTACCTCTCCTAAACCAGTCCATAGCCAATCTCTCACACCTCCGCACACGGGCATTTGTGTCTCTCCTCTGTACATGCCCGAACCATCTCAACCTCGCTTCCCGCATCTTGTCCTCCACCGAGGCCACTCCCACTCTGCCCCGAATATCATCATTTCTAATCTGGTGCCTCCTTGTATGCCCACACATCTACCTCAGCATCCCCATATCCGCCACTTTCATCTTTTGGATGTGTGAAGTCTTGACCGGCCAACACTCCGCCCTATACAACATCGTCGGTCTAACCACCACTTTATAGAACTTGCCTTTAAGTTTTGGTAGCACATTTTTCTCGCATAAGACTCTAGATGCAAGCCTCCATTTCAGGCACCCCGCCCCAATACGATGTGTGACATCGTCATCAATCTCTTCGTACCATTGGATAATAGACCCGAGGTACTTGAGGTCCAAGTCATTCCCGTTACTAAACTTACACTACGAGTATTCTGCCTTGGTCCTACTCAGCCTAACCCCCTTAGACTCCAAAGCCTGTCTCCAGACCTCCAGTTTCGCATTTACCCCATTGCGGGTCTCTTCAATCAGTACTATATCGTCAGTGAATAACATACATCATGGCACATCCCCTTGGATTTATCGCGTCAGTCCATCCATCACCAACATAAATAAGAATAGACTAAGAGATGAACCTTGGTGCAACCCCATCATCACTGGAAAATGCTCCGAGTCCCATTCTATTGTTCATACCTTGGTCTTGAATCCATCATACATATCCTTGATCGCCACTAGTGTACGCCACAGGTACACCTCCAACCTCCAAACATCTCCAGAGAACCTCCCTAGGAACATTGTCGTATGCCTTCTCGAGGTTGATAAAAACCATATGTAAGTCTCTCTTCCTCTCCCTATACTTCTCCATCAACCTCCTAATAAGATGAATGACTTATGTAGTTGAATGCCCCGACATGAATCCAAACTGGTTCGCGGACATAGACACACCTCTTCTCACCCTCATCTCCACGACCCTTTTCCAAACTTTCATAGTGTGGCTTAGTAGCTTGATGCCCCTATAGTTGTTGCAACTCTAGATGTCATATTTGTTCTTGTATAAAGGAATTATTGTACTCCACCTCCATTCATCGGAAATTCTCGCCGTCTTAAAATGACATTAAATAATTTAGTCATCCACTCAAAATCTGCCCTGCCTGCGCTCTTCCAAAATTCAACTGGAATCTCATCAAGCCGGTCGCTCGTCCTCTGCGCATCCTATGGACAACACCCTTAACCTCTTCAACCTTAATGCTCATACAATACCCAAAATTACGGTACCTACCCGATTGCTCCAGGTCTTCCAATACAATATTTTTATCTCTTTCTTCGTTCAAGAGTTTATGGAAGTAAGACTACCACATCCGCCTAATATGCGCGTCCTCCACCAGTACTTTGCCGTCCTCATCCTTGATGCACCTCACGTGATCCAAGTTATGGGCCCGCCTCTCCCTCGCCTTGGCTAGTCTGTACAACTTCTTATCCTCTCATTTTTTCTCTAACTCCACATACATGCGTTGAAAAGCCTTCATTTTCGCCATCGTAACAACAATATTTGCCTCTTTCCTCACCATCTTATATAATTATCTATTTGTCCACTTCTCCACCTCATCCTTCCTATCTACCAAGTTTGCATATGCCATTTTTTTGCTTCCACATTCTCTCGAACTTCACCATTCCACCACCAGTCCCCCCCTCGATGTCCACCACGGCGACCCCGCGAGACTCCTAGCAATTTTCTGGCTACCTCCTAAATGCAACTGGCCATCCTATCCCACATATCGGTCGCATCCCTACTACTTCCCCAGGCCCCCTGGGCCATCATCCTCTCCCACATCTTCCTTGTACTAGCCTCGTTCAAACTCTCCCATTTGATTCTTAACCTGTCAATGCCAGCCCTCATCTTCTTCTCCATCTTGATCTCCACATCCATCACCAAAAGCTTATGCCGGGTTGTAAGATACTCCTTCGAAATAACCTTGCAGTCTTTCAAAGACCACTGTCAACCTTCCTAAGGAGCAAAAAATCTATATGAGTCTTAGCCACCGAACTACTGAAAGTTACCAAGTGTTCCTCCTTCTTCAGGAACCTCGAGTTTGCTATTACCATCCCAAAAGCTCTAGCGAACTCCAACAGTGAGACGCCTCCCTCGTTCATGTCCTCGAGTCCATTGCCTCCATGCACGTCGTCATACCCTTCCCCCCCGAAAGTGACCCAATATGTCCGTTGAAATCCCCTCCTATAAATAACTTCTCCGTGGGTGGTATTCCACCCACCACTTCATCTAAATCCTCCCTAAAGTGTCTCTTCTCCTCCTCTTCTAAGTCCGCCTAGGGCACGTAAATACTAATAATGTTCATAGTGGACCCTCCGACTACCAACATAATCATCACTATCCTGTCATTGACCGACCTAACCTTTACCACCTGATCCCTAAGTTCGTTGTCTACCAAAATGTCTACCCCATTTCTATACTTTGACCTACCCGAGAACCATAACTTATAACCGTTAACATCCTTAGCCTTATGACCTACCCATTTGGTCTCCTGGACACATGTTATATTAATCTTCCTCTTCTTAAGGATCTTAACTAGCTCTATGAACTTCCCCGTCAAATTCCCAATGTTCCAAGATCCTATTCTCAGCCTATCACCTCTCTTACCCCCACTTTCCCCCCTAAACCTCACCACCGTCCCCTAGTCTACCATTAGTCACCAGAGCCACTAAAGCGGTTATAAACTAATTGACTAATCAAATGTTTACACCTAAAATTGAGACGCTAAGAATGATATATCTAAAGACAAGAAGAGTAAATGCAAGAACGTAAAGGCAAGAATCAATACAGTGTAACATCAAAATTTAAACACAGGGATAGGTGTAGAGAGTAGGTATTTTAATTGCAAAATAACATGCAGATTAAAGGACAAATAATAAAATACAGCCACCGGATGTACCAATTCCAGGTGGATAATACATGTCCGCCGTCAGAAATCCCACCGGAAAACCTTGTCGGAGAACCTTGCTCACTACCGTAGTTCATCGAAAATCACTATTCGCCACCAAAAATCATCGAAAATCACTGTATATGAGTGTGTGTTCTTGGCTTCTAGATCTATTTTAGGGTTCCGACGAGATAGGGTGCAGCTCACCGGGAGGGTACCCACCGGATAATAAAATCAGAAAGCAGAGAAGAAAGGGGAAAAGAGAGGAGAGAAGAGAAAGAAGGAAAATAGAGAGTGAGGGCCTGACCTGCGTTTATCGGCGCAGCCGACAGCCGGAACAGAACCGAACCGAACCCAGAAACAAAAAATGGAGAAGAAAGGGGGAAATATGTGGAGAGAAGAAGGAGAAGGAGAAGGAGAAGATAGAGGGGGGGCTTCACCTGTGTTTACTGGCGCCGACAAGTGTAGGATTGGGGGGGGGGCTAGCTGTTATCGAGCAGCATTACAGAGAGAGAAATATCTTGCTCACTGCCGTAGTTCATTCCAAGAAAACATCAAATATCTTGCTATTGTTACTACTAGTTGTACATATTTCAATCATCAACATCTAATGGTTCCTAGTGTTTGTGGCCCTTTTCTTTGCTTTGGCTATCAAAAAGTGTTTTTTTCACACAAAAAGTGCTTATTTGAAAGGTTGACTAGGAGTTTACTTTTAAATAGATGCATCTGGAATCGAATTCTGATAATTCAGTTAGTTCCGGAGTGTGGTATTTGACTTAGGTGGATAATTGGAATGAGTCCCGAGTGATTTGAGTGCGATTCAGATAAGTTTGTTGAATTTAAAAAGTTCTTAAGTTGACAAATGAGAGTTGACTTAAGTCAACATTGAGGGTAAGAGCGTATTTTTTGAAGTTGCGTCAATTCCATTAGATTCGAAATATCGTTTATGACTTGGTTGTCATTGATTCAGTTTTCGAGGCACTCGAGAGTATTTTGGGTGTTTGATTGAAATTCTAGTCTTAAGAGTTTTAGAGTGGGCTTTGATAAAATATTCGATCAAGATGACCTCGTTTAATGATTCCGAATGTGCGAGCAGATTAATTACGTATTTTAGGAGTGATTTGCATATTTAATTTGTGTACGGGGTCCCAGATGAGTTTCTAGGGTCAGATCCAAAATGGCATCATACCAGATTAGTTTGGTACTAGTTTCCTTCTACGTGATCGCGAAGCCGCGCATGGTAGAGCTCCGTGATCGTGGAGGCCATTGTCGCGATCGCAGAGGCTTCCTGGCGGGTCTGGTCGGAGCAGTTCTCCGTGATCGCGAGGTTGGGGCCAGTGATCTCAAAGGGTAATTCAATTCAGCGATTTTAAAACCCAAAAAATGATCTTTTGTGTTCTATTCTTATATTTTGAACTTGGGGTCTCTGTTTGGAGAGGATTTTGAGAAGATTTTCAAGGTTATTCAAGTGGGTAGGTTTCTAATCACTCTCTTATGATTATTTTATTGATTATGTTGGGATTCCATACTAGATATCATGAATTAGATTTGGAATTTTGGGAGAAATAAATACTAGGATTGAACTAAGGGGCAATTCTTTATATTTGAATGTTTTTTTATATCTAGGCTCCATAGAGGATGTGTAAACTGATTTTGGAATAAATTTTGTTGGTTTGCCCTTCGAGGCTCGGGATTCTATTTTTGGTTGACCTTTTAGGTCCGAAAGTTTTGTATAGCAATATGTGTATCGTTAGAATCGTGTGTTAATGTATTATCCATATTTCAATAAATTGTCACCCGTCAGAGGCGTTGCAAAAAGGTTAAGCTTTGTGTTGACCTTCAGACTCATATTCCAAGCAAGTTGAGATATTGTACCTTATTTAAAACGTCATGGTTGGTATAATGAACTAATTAAGAGGATGTAATGGTGATAATAAGTGGGTCCCGATACTTTTGAGGTGATGAGCACTTATATCGGGTACCGATGCTATATTATGGATACATGCGCTTTCAATTGAATATTGAATGTTATGCTAAGAGCACTAGCAAATAGTATAGTATGACCCTATGGATCTGTGATTGGGGTATGAAGCTTGTACTTTATGTCTCATGATTATTATCTATGATTGTGTGTTTTTATCACTCCTACATGCTCGTTTAAAGGTGTAAAAGAAGCTAAAGGTCGAGTCTTTACTGTGAATTGGCTAAAGGTCGGATCTTTGTGACCTATATTGATTAAATATTGAAACTTTATTACATATCCTTGCTTTTTATTGTTACGCATGTCATATTCATGCTTCATATGGTATCTCATGCCTGCACATTTGCTGATACATATGTGGGTCCGAGGAAAATATTTCCAAACGAATGGATGCGATATTTATGAGCTTGATTGGCTAGAGACATGTGTTGTGATTCTAGTATTGGCCAGAGACATATATTGTGAGCTTAAAATTGGCTAAGTAACCCGAAGGAAAATGATTCCAGGTGGTATATGGACCTCGGAAGTTTCTCATGGGTCATGATTAATAGAATTTAAATGTGTGTGTACCGGTGATGAGAAAGAAATGTCTTGTATTGCATTTTCATTTGCATCTCATATCATTCCATATATTTTTGTCTGATTTATGCCTAAACTATTGCTTGAACTCCATTGACTTGGTTATGTGAATACTTGACCCGATTTGAGAAACTAGATGCTATAACCTAGGCTTGGGCTCATAATTAAAGTATACTTGTATTGCTATTATTATGGTGAACTAATGGCGGTTAATACGGTAGTAGTAATCAGAAGGCCATTCCCAGTCTCCGTTTAACATAGGGTCAGTCGACGATGCTGCTGAGTACACGTTGTTTTTCGTACTCACGGTACAATTGTTGCACCCTTTTATGTTTAGGTTCAGTTCTTAGTACCATGGGAGCGTGTCACCACTCTTCTCGTTGAGGAGCTTGATTAGACAATTCAGGGTGAGACACCAGAGAGATCCATGGCACTGGATCTTCCCTCTTATCCTTTATATTATGTCCCTTTTATTTTGACAGCTTATGTATTTTCGGGATATATTCCCCTACTTATATTATTCTCTAGTTAGTTCTTGTACTCTTGACACTCGATTTTGAAATTTTGTACTTTCATATTTGGTTATCTTATGAGATTTTATTAAAAACTAAAAAGCTTGTTTACTTTGTTATTATTCCGCATTTATTTCCTTTATCAATTTAGGATAACTGAGTAATGGTTGGCTTACCGACTCGTGCGAATTGGTGCCATCACGGCCTTCGAATTTGGTTGTGACAGAAACTTGAAGTTATAAAGCATTGCAATATACTGAAATAAAACATTTTTTAAGATTTTTATTCAAAGAATCTGTTATTAAAAAATATTCATAATATTAGCTAAAAAGAAACAGACTAATGTTAATTCTCCCTGGTTTTTGCTTACCAAAATAACAAGAAAAAGGATAGGGAAAGTTGCTCAATTTGGAAGCCAAATATTTATAATTTTTTCTAATATGGTAAAGTTGAGAGCGTGAATTTTTAATAATTTTTTTTAAATAATATATGATACAAGTAAACGAATAAAACAATTACTAAACTGACTAAATTGATAGAGAGGAGTTATGTGCTAAGAGGAGTTAATACAAAACTCTCAATTTATGTAAAGTTGAGAGCATGAATTTTTAATATATTTTTTACCAAGTCATAACTACTCATCTTACTACAATACTCTTACCGAGTCAATGCTTAGATCTTTTCCGTACCCAAACCTTTTTAGTTCGCTGATTAGCGTTTAGATATCAAATGGAATTATTAAATATATTCTAATCTTTCTATACAAATGTAAAAGTTGACATTTGATGTGTTGTTAAGTTGTCCCGAATCAAATCTGTATTTTTTTCTTTCTCATTACTAAATTGCGGACCAATTTTGACCCCTTAAAATTTAAATTGAAGTTTAAAGAAGGTGAAAAGGACTGGAAGGAACTGTGAGAAGGAGATTCCATTCCTTTAGCATACAATAATTTCTCGCATAACATGATGATTTCGTTTGGCCCTTTTCGCTATTTGTCAATATGTGATTGTGCCTGTGCCATCAAATCAACAGAGGCTATAAACTTGGAGTTTGCCAAAAAGAAAAGAAAAATATTCCTATATTGCTTTATTTTTCGAAAAATGATAAGGTTCAATGATTCATTTCATTTGATCTCAATCAAATAGGAAATAAGTTCTCTTGACCTATTACAATTTGAATAAAAAAAAAGAACTTTTTCAAATCGCTTATGTGTTTTTTTAGATCTTTTAAGTGAAAAAAATAAAAATTTCTTGTAAAAAGATCATAAAATTAATTTTTTTTTATAAAAGCCAAAAAATCATTTCTCAAATAATTGGTTACTGCAGATTGTTATTTTATTTTTTAAGTTACCATGTTGCATGCATATGAGGCTTGATATTAAAATTATTTGTCATTATGCGCTAATTAAGACTTTTGATAGTGTAATAAATGAAATGATAAAGTATTTTTTATCTTTTTAAAGCAACATCATGAGATTGCCAATCAGCACCTGGCACAACATCATGGACCATGGTATTGCCAATCAGCATCTGGCACAACATCATGGAATTGCCAATCAGCACCACTAATACGCTCTTTAAGAAAGCCAAGATTCCCAAGAACCAAATGAAACTATCTTGTCGATAATTATAAATATCTGATACTTATAAGCAATATTAATCTAAGAAATATCATTTAAAGAGATCAAAGATTATTTATGTTGGACAATATAACATTTATCTTGATAAAAATTTATCTACATGATAAAATATGTATCACTAGCATTATGACTATAGTTTAATTGATTGAACAATTTATTTACTCGTGCGTCAATATTTTTCAAGGAAGTTCATCACACAATCAAAAAAATCAATCTTGATTGACAAATTGATATCTTATTCCCTAATTTTGAGGGAATCATGACAAAAAATTTGGTCAATTTGGAAGTCTATTTAGGAGGTGCCAAACAGACTTCATCATTGATTTGAGGTCATGGAGCTAAAAGGTTCTCTTGAAAGGAAGTTCAAAGACCGAAAGAAATTACAGGTTCTGCAGCAATGGATTACTATGTCAATTCATAAATACATCAAACAAAATTACCATTCACAAAAGGGGAGGAAAAAATCTCAATCCTTTATGACACATTTCCTACCTTCTATATTTCCTTCCAAAAAAATATAAAGAAAACACCACAATCAAATTTAGTGAAGACAAAAATTGCTAGCTAATTACTTTCCATCTACCTAAATATCAGTGGGGCATAGTTACATGTACCTGTGTTGGTATAAGGTAACAAATATTCTTAATAGTTGATGAGGCCGGAGCGAACTGTTAATAAAACAAAACAAAAAAAAGGCACTTCAAATTAACCAACTTCCACTGCAGATGCAGTTTCAGGTTGTTGTCTCAATCCAGCCTCAACATCCCCTGCATCAGAGGATGTTATCGCAGATTGTTCAACCAATGATTGCCTACAAGTTGGGCAAGAAGAGTGTGAAGCCAACCAAATATCTATGCACCTAACATGAAATCCATGGTGACATTTAGGCAAAACTCTCACTTTCTCACCATCCATAAAATCACCAAGACAAATAGGACAATCCGTCGAAAGAATATGAATACCTGACCCATAAACAGCCACGGGAATCCGCCTCAACGTGCTCTTTTTCAGCCCCATAGCAGCTAAACGTTCAACCCTCGCGTCTACTGACTCGAAAGAAAATCTCCTGCTACATCTTAACGCACACCTCACAATTGAATTTAGACCAAGTGCACATATTAATGCACATAGCAAAGCTGCTAGGATAATTATCATGTTAGTGTCGAAACTCGCTTCTTTAGAGTAACCATGAAATGTATCGGTTTCATTGCTAGCTTGTAGAACAGGATGTGTATCAGGAAGTAGCCGGTGAGTATGATAATAAGATTCCATAATCCAAGAAATCTAATTTGTTGCCTTCAAAACCACTATGATCAATGCCAATTCAAAGCGAAAATCAGAGAGGGAAAGCACCAAAATCAACTTTGACATATCATGAATTATGTGTTGGTTATAGGGTTTTCTTCATTTTTGTGATGGGGAATGAAATAGAAAACAAGTGGTTGGTGTTTGTGCGTTTATCTAATTGAGTTTCCGTAGAAGGAAGGGAAGAGACAAACAGTGACTAAAAAACAAAATGAGACGTTTCTTCCTATATTAGACCTTTCCTACTACATTAGCAATCTGAAGTCTGAACTAAAGTTCAAGAAACAATTTTTTTCTATTTTTTTGCCTTTCAAAGTGAAAAGATGAGATATAAGGAGCAGAGATGAGTTTTAGATTTTTTTTTTTGAGGAATTGGGGTAGTATATCTCGTGGCGAAGGACACAGCTACGTACAAATAAGAAGATACCACATGAAAGTGAGTTATATCAACATAATATTAGTATCCTGTCTTTTCAAGGTTTCATGTCAAAGGAATAATATTCTAAGATTTTAATTTGATAGGCTACCCTGATTTAAACTTTAAAATTGAATTTATTCAATGTTCGGTTATAGGTATTAGCTAAAATCGATATTAAAATCAGGAATATAATTTGTCTCATATACAAGGTGGAATAAGTACTTATCCAGGTTATAGTCCTTGTTTTAATCCCAAGATTATAGTCGTGGGATATCCCGGTTTCAAAGCAAACAGTCCCTAAAGTATTTAGCATTACATTCATTATGTTTTTAAAATTAAAGATTCAAATATAATATTTGTTTGAAGGTTTAGTAAGTTTTCACATATATATCCATGTTCTATATCCAAAAACTGAAATTAGATGAACTCGTTGCCTAAACGCTAATGAGAAGTTTTGATGTCCTTACTAATGAGAAGTTGAGATATTAGTATTACCACCAAGGGGTATAGTTGGATGGTTGGGATATTATCTTTTAAGATTTCAAGTTCAAATTCTGAAAATGTAGAATATTTTGATAGAACGAATAGAAGAAATAAAATATTTTGTCCTCTTATAATTTAAATAGAAGAAAATGACATTTTCACATATTTTATGTGTTTTTTTTAGATTTTTTATGAGTGTTTTAGATCTTTTATATGTAAAAAAATAAAAATTTCTTGTAAAAAGATCATAAAACTAAAAAAAGTTTATAAAGAGCTAAAAACTCTTCCCCCGGGGAAGAAGACTAGGTTGGGAGGAGTTGGGTAAAGGGGTATGCTAAGAATGTGGATTATGGTACCTGATTTCTCTCTATTCACAACCACACCATGTATGTTTTAAATGTTTATTTTTGGAACCAAATCCCTTAAAAAGAAAAAAAAAGAGCGCCGAATTCCCAACATTCCTCTAAATTGAGAGGCAAATAAGTGAGTGTTCTTTACTTAATTACTTCATTTTTTTTCAACTTCTCTGACTAGATTCAGAGGTCAAGATAAAGTTAGCTCAATCCGTTGCCTAAGAAAAGTTACCATCTTTGTCTTTCTTCTTTTGGTCCATTTTCCCTAACAAAAAGAATAGAAAAAAAGACTAACTTTTCGTCTACTGATGGTCAATTTCCCTTTAAAACTATGGATTTGAAGTTCAATGGTGTATAACCAATTTGGTATTTTCATCAGAAAAGAAATTGGTGAATTTGGTATACTCGTGATCCGCTGGTAACCTTGAGGGTTTATACCAAAAGTATACAAATTCTAAATTCATATTGATTATTTCCTCCGTCCCAATTTGTTTGAAAGTTGATCGGTTCTGGGAGTCAAACAACTTAATCTTTTACTTAATTTTAAACATAAATTCTTCGAATATTTTATAATAAAATTTATATATTTGAAAAACTACATAGAAAGTAGTATAAGTCTGCATAATTAATAATTCATAATATATGAAAATAGTTGGAGAAAATCATAGTCAAAGAAAGAGTTGTTTGACTCTCCAAATTGATTAACCTTCAAACAAATTGAGACGGAGAGAGTACATGATATGAATTATGACATGCCGTAACACCAGAAAAAAATCAATGGTAGGTAACTCGCAACAAATAATTATTTTTTACATTCATTTGCGTCAAATAAAAGAATGTAAAAAACAAGTCTTGTATAATTTTTATTGAAAGTATATATGTCCTAGATACAATCTATATTAGGGACATAATGTACTTGAACACATTCGTATTATTAATAAGATTAATATTTATGGCATTTGCAATTATTGAATTATTGTTTGATTATTTGCAATTATTCATATATGTGCATCACTTGAGCTTACGTTGTCATTAATAGAGTGAGTTATTAATGATAGAACGTAACTCTCAAAATAGCCTCGACTAATGATCATTGATAATAGAATATCGATGATATGATATAAGTCGACATGTGGTCTGCATCACATTCTTGGAGAATGTAATATTTCTCACAGCTGCGAGTAATGGTTACTCGTGATGGACAGATGGATACTTTGGAGAAGTATTGGTATACCCTGCCGATAAACTATTTGTTATACATGTCTATAGTGTTATCGACGTGTGGAATATAAAGGTCATTTGACTTGAGGTCAATACGCACCTTGTTTGCAGAATGATGTACTTTGATCAAGTTCTAAGCTTAAACTTCTTCTGGATAAGATACAACTTGTGTTGGGTGCATCATGATGTAAATCAAGGTGGTAGTTGAGCCAATAATATGATTCATTCCTCAATTGAAAATTCGAGAAAGCACTCAAGTTCTCAATGTTATTAGGTTGAATAAAGTCACTGGCCAGTGCAAAAGACATATTTAGAATATGATCTAGTTGTCAACTAATAAATGTGAGATAAAGTGATTAAGCCATTTGGAGAGACACTTGACAAATCCTAAGCTTAATCAAGTATGTTGCGAATGAAATGAATTTATAGTTCCACATAAAGGTTAAGTTTGCTGGATTCATGTAAACGTACTTCACATATTGAGTTCGTCATACGACGCAATCTAGGAGTTTCGTATGGACCTTATTAGATTAATGTCGATATGTGAAGGCATATGGTCACACTATATGCGATTGTTTCTTCGATCTAAGAGTGTATTGAGAAAATATTAAGTATTCAATTTAGAATCGAGATATTTAATTTATAATAATTATGGAATATTTCTATTTGATAGAAATTATTTAATTAAGTCGAATTGGATTTCGGATTTAAGTAATGTGTTAGATATATTATATGGGTACTCGGACAATTACAGAAAAGTAATTGGGCCAGAAATTACTGGCCCAAAATTGACACCTTGGCCATCCACTTGGACGTGTGAAGTGGACCAGCTTGGCCATCCACTGAACATTAAAATGGGTCATGTTTTTCTGTTTTAAATCTGCTTAGGTTTTGTCCTGAACTCCTATATAAACAACACGAACCCCATAATTATGAAGTTAGTCAGTCAAACAAAATAGAGGATTCAAGACTTAGAGCCTTGAGTTACTTTATCTCTTCTAACAAAAGAATTTCTAGCGTTCTTCGTTAGATAAATACATTGGAGTTGGAACTTGCAATTGGAGAGACAAATCGCGTGGATACCATAGTAGTGAATCTAGCATACGAAAGCCTGTTAATTTTTCTTATCGTGTTTTGAACACTTTAATATGATTATCGTATAAGTCATGCCAGGATCATTGTTGGTAAGTAATATTTTAAACTTCCGCAGTGCTTACGAACCCAACAAATCTCTACATTTATCATATACGTATTCTTATTTGAATGTTGTGACTTTTATAATTAAATTATTAAATTTAATGTAAATATCAATTATGAATAAATATTTTGCGATAATTAATTATCAATTTACATGGCTAGACATAGGACAAGTGGCCATGTTCCCTAATCACTCTGGTACCATTAATGTTCCAGCAAGATCATGTCACATCTCATACTCACCTACATTGTGTACATCGCATTTAGATCTTCATAATTCATGATTCACAAAGTTTAATATATCCTCTCGTTTCTTTTCTTTTAAAATAAATTTTTTGGTTGTTTTTGGTGTTATCATCATAGAAGTAACAACTATAGCCACCAACAAGGGATGAAACAATAATTATAGTATGTGATTGGGGCCTCGTGTTAGTCAAATGACACCATGATTTCGATTAGTGTACTACTAATTAGCTTAGCATGCAATAGTTGAGCACTCTAGAGAAAGTTTTACTGTACAACGTAAATTTACATTATATTAACAAGTCATTACGTAGTTTCTATTACCACGACTCCACGAGTACTGAAACTGAAAAGTGTTCAAGAACATTTCTTAGCCGTCAATATTTCGTTAATATCGTTCAATTCTATATGGTCGAAGCACCTTCAACGGTGACCATATTTATAAATTCTCCAAGTTTGTTAAAGAAATTATTAAGACTTAAGTCGTTAAAAAATCACACATTTAATTATTTCTTGACAATCTCTTCAACATGTCTCTTATATGTGAGTTTGATTCTTTTATATTAGCTAAACACGTGAAAATTATTTTTGATAATGAATAACGGTGAGACTCGAACCTAGTATTAATGTCTAATATGGTACAATAATAAGAAAACAGATCTTGAACTTAACTTAAAAACCTAGCTCATTGAAAAATGATTGTCCAAAATCTTATAAGAAGAACACAACTCCCTCAATTAATGTGGTACTTAACAAAGTTGAACTCTCAATATTTATAAAAGAAAGTTTAACATGTGGGGAACAAATATGATTAAACGTTGGCAGAGGTAAAGATGTGTGAACCACCATGTCTGGTTTGCTTTTATGTAGAGACCCTGTGATGTGAATGAGATATTTTTAGAATGTTTTGAGGATAGCCCATAAGACACGGAGCTAATTAATTCTCACGATTTATTCGTTTTCCACTTTATGTTGCAATGGACGGAGCCGCAGTGCAAAATCTTGAAATGAACTGTCCTTGAAACTACATAACAATTAGTACTATTCCATCTATCTCCAAAAGAGTGTATTAGCTTGATTTGATACGTAATTTAAGAAATAAATGAATTTTTTTGAAGTGGATGATTCAAAATAAGTTTTAAATATGTGTATGACTGTAAATTATCTCATAAAGTTAAATTGTTTCTAAATACAAAAATGTGTCAATTTTTTCGAGACAAACTAATAAGGAAAGTAAAACAATCTTTTTGGGACGGAGGGAGTACTTAGTTTATTTCAATCTATGTATTTTATTTTCCTTTTAAAAAAAAGGCTTAACATATAGGTAACCCTTAAATTTGTCACTAAACTCGAACTACGACTTGTTCCGATTGAGCATCTGAACATATGATAAATTTATATTAGACACTGGTTCAAATTTTAAATTTTTTTTGCATGTGTTCTCGAGTGCATGTTACGTAAATAAGTTAACCATCTAAAACACGTCACCTTGTTTTATTATACGCATTAGCCTCAGCAAGTCCTAAAACCTCAAGCTTGCTCCAATTGAGGCTGATGTGGAGATGATATATTTATTGTGGTTAACTTAACTACCTAATAGACCATTGATAATATGTGGAAAAGTTTTTTCAAAATCTGAAGCGAAAGTCTTTAATAAGAACACTTTATCATATTTTCAGGTGCTCAATTGGAACAAGCCATAATTCGAGTGTCTAAATAAAATTTACTGACTAATTTAAGGGGTTTTGTATGTATCAAGCCTTTAAAAAGAGTGATATTTTCTATATTTATTAACTTTTCGATTTTAACATCTTAAATAACATATTTCAAATAACAAAATTTAAAAGATATTTTTATACATCATAGCCATCTTTAGTTTAATACCATCAAAATTAAAAGCCTATCATACTTTTTAAAATTCCATGAGGTAATAATATCTCGTTGGCTATGTCTTGCTTGGGATTTTTGTCTGTGTTGTTATTGGCTCCTCTTTATTGCAGATAATATGGACAACAACCGGTGGGCATGGCTTAAGCCTTGTACAGACAAGGCTGCTTTTTGTAATGTATTTTTTTATTTACCTTCAAATTTCAATGTAGAAATTCAAGAGGGAACTGTTAGAATGAAATAAGAATAAAATTTGTTTATTATATTCTACATGGAAAAAAAGTAATGTAATGTCTATAAATAAAGCCAATGTAATAATATAGAATACACAATCAATAATATTTTTCCAAGTCTTTATTCTCACATGACATCAGAGCTTTGTCGAGGAAATCCGAAAAAGAAAACTCAATTCGACAGTTCTCGTTCTTCAATTTTTGGCGAATGCTAGGGCTGTTTGCATCACTCACTCTGTGGTGGGTTTTCTGTGAAAACTGAAACTATCTTGTAGAGAAAGATCTCGTCGTACCTGCCGACTATGTCCATTGATTTTCTTCTTCACTTCCTCAGAATTCTCTCCTATGGCTTCCATAACTTCTTTTGTCCATTTATAACTTATATATCATACTATATCATTATATATCACTGTATGTCATATATTGCACTTGACATATTCATGTCATACAGTGATATATTTTTGTTTATATATACAGGTGATATACATACAATATACAATGATATACACAATAATATTTTTAATGTATATGTACTCGTATATGTGTATTTGTAATGTGACATAGGATGTTCAATAACATAACTCAACATACACCAAACATAAATTCTTTCCACCTATAAACACCACCATGAACTACCATATCATCATAAAAATACAAAAAACGCATCCATACAAAAAGAAAAAAAAGAAGTTAAAGAGAGCTTCACTGGAGCTAGATCTAGCCAAATCTGTTTTGACGGAGTTATTTCATCGATGTAGGATTGTTGAATTGAACTTTTCATAGAGTTTAAGGCAAGGTATTTAACTTATTAAACAACATCCATAATTCTTTACAAGTTTAGTTCTTCATTTTTCAAATATTAGTTGGTTTAACGAACTAAATTTACTTTAAAATATTTAACATTTTAAAAATTAAGAAATCATTATCTTTTCTCAAATGTAAAATTATTATTCAATTAATGAAATGATATATTCTATCTTTCTCAAATTATTTGTCGTGATTACTATAAATATTTATCTCAAATCATTTATCGTTTTAGATGTTTAAGGTATAATGAATTATTTTTTTCATTTTACTTTTTGTTATTAATGAAGATTGACATATAAATAGAGTAAACATTTAATGGAGGTAGATTATAACTTAGATATAAATAAGGATAAAGTATATCAAAATATCTTTCTTACTTAATATTTCTTAAGGGACATATAAATAAACAACGACAAATAATTTGAGAAGGAGGAATATTTAAGATAGAGATTAATATTACAACAATAATAGCATACCCAATGAAAATCTGACGAGAATATAATGTAAGCAGAAATTAACTCTACCTTTATCTAATATTAATTTAAACAAAATAGGATGTAAATAAAAATGTAGAGAAGGTAATATGGATTGGAGGGAGTATAATATAATATACTACTACTCCATTACTTAAATCCACCGCTAAAACCTCCTTGCTTCCTACATTGGGGCTCTACTGTCTGAATCTCCCAGCTATATCGCGTCAAAATGCAAGATCCGTCAAATCCAAACTCCAAACAACTCAATCATCAAACGCCGTCGTTTTCCACTCCATTCCGTCCATCTCACCACCGTAGAGCTCACTCCGAGGTGAACTTCCGGTTACCCGAAGATCTAGATCTGGTACCCGACCCATTCGATGCTGAGATCGGATCCGAAGACGATTTCTTCTCCACTTACATGGACATTGAAAAACTCGGCAACGGATCTAACCCTAGTGACGTGGCAGGAGGGTTCAACAATGCCGGCGCCGGAAGTAGTAGTGGACTGGTAGCTGACTGTGGTGATGGAGAGAGAAGCTTTACTAGGCCACGTCATAGGCATAGCAATTCGGTTGATAGTTCGAGTTTGTTGCTTAGTGAGAGTATTGAAGCTAAGAAAGCTATGGCTCCTGATAAGCTTGCTGAACTTTGGACTATTGATCCAAAACGCGCCAAAAGGTACAAAGTTTTTACAGGTTGACTTGAATAATTAGTTCAAGTTGTTGAGTATGAACGGTGATTTAGATGGGCATTTAGATTCTGACGTCTTAATCTTAATTAAAATAAACCAGGCCTTAGTAATGATTTAGATATTCATTAATACACAAAAATAAGAAATTCAGAGTTCAACATGTCTTAATCTTAATGAAAACAAATGAGGCTTAGTCGTGATTTAGTCATTCATTAATACACGTAGATGAGATTCAGTGGTTAGGAAACTCTCGAAGTAGATCTACTTAAATCTATGTCATGATTTAGACATTTAGTCCTCAATTGATTCTTTTCCTTTGAAAATAATTTACTCTCAAATCAACTTTAACTAATCACATTTTGTTTCTTTCTTGGAGATCCCAAATATTTCTTACTTTTTTCAAAGTGATCTGCATTCCCTTAGTGTTAGTGCACTAGTTGTACACTGTATAGTCATGTGAATTAGGTCCTTTACCAACGACCTTACTTGTTCTTGAGATTGAGCAGCTACGCTTTGCTAAAGATTCTCATAAGTTGTGATTAGGATGATTATCGTGATGTCATTGATCCTCACTTGTATCTCTTATTATTGGTAATGAAATAAATATGAGCTCTCCACGGTGTACAATATAAGAGATGATGTCAAATTGAGATGGAGACAGTGATTTAAAAATAAACACTGCATTTCTGTAGAAGCAAGAACAAGACAAATAAAGCAGACTAACAGTAGGATGGAAAAGATCTATATGCACAAGTCCTCATGCCAAGAAATGGTTTGTTGAATCAGCAAAATGCTTTGTTAGATCAGATTATCTGGGGCTTTTCATTCCAAAGTTACTAGAAGTTCCTAAACCAGAGTGTTGAAATGTGACACTTTTTGCATGGAATAACTCCCAAGTCTCCAGGAGAACTGCAAATGCATGTGACTTGAAAATTTTCCTGGACAGAGGTCAAAACAGTTATTTTAATCAGAAATTGAGTATTGGTCTTTTCCCATTTCTTTGCTAGAACCAGTCTGCACACTATATATTTTTCTCTTATTAAGGTTTTGTTTAGGAACTTTAACAATTAAATTGGATTTGTTTTGATCCATCTCATTAAGAGAGATTCTTCTATCTTGTTTTGAGGTAGTTCTTACTTTGTAGTGTATCTGGGTTAAACTGAAATGGAGCTTAAGCTTTACTAAATGGAGTTTAGTGCAAAATGCAGTCTAATAAGACTAACTTTAGTCATGTACTATCTGTAAGAAGATCAGTATGCCCAAGTGAAGTCAATCTGCTTGTTCTTCTGTACTAGACAAGCAATTGGTTAGGTCTACCACTGGATCATGTCTCTGCTGAGGTAACCTGCATTAGAAAATTTCTGAACTAGTTCCACTAATCCTGATTGATAAGTTTCCTAACACTACTGAAGTATCACATGCGATCATTGTTGTTTAGTCCATGAAAAATGTCACGGTTCCCGTAAAACCAACATAGTTTTAGCAATCTCTAGTGAGCTTCTTTTTTCCATTGTGACGTTTTCACTTGGGGAATATTCTTTCTGAAGTACTGCCATATCCAAATTTAAATGGACTAATGCCGTGTTCAAGTGCAATCAATTTATTCCCTAGAATATTTGGCTTCTAAGGTGGCCATCTATTAGGACCAAGAAAGTCCAAAAGGAAGATTCCTTTGGCTTAAATCAGGGGCATTTATTAGCAGAGTGTATGCTATTCCATGCCAAATTTTCTCGCCTGTTCCAGTTTTGCATTTAACACAATTTTGTTGTGCTCCAAAAATTTGGCTTGTCCATCTAGTGTCACATGATTCAGAGTCTTATAATTCTTTACCATAGCTTAAAGCTTGAATAGCTTACAGCTGAGGCAAAACAATAGTCCTGGACATGTGATATGATCCTCTGTTCCGGTTATACATTACACAGTTGGCAGTTATGATTTTGGAAACCTTAGAAATGGAAACAGTACATGGCATTTTGTCTGCTTTCTTTTTGAAAGGCTCTAATCTCAGGATATTCCAGTGCTGAGTTTTATGATCTGTTGTGAATTTGGGTAGCTGTTCAGAAGGAGATCATTTGTTTTTTTCATTTTTTTAGGTAAGCAGAGGGAGATCATGTGTTAACTTGATGCCATTAACAGAAAAGAAAGAATACGGGTGACAAATTTCTAGTGTTGGTTTCGATTTGCCAAGAGCTAAAATACATGTAGATTTATTTCCAAATATACAAGTGTAAAAGCTGCTTCATGGGATTATACTGTAGCGTTTTTACATATCACAATTGATAATGACATATTATAAAGCAAAACGCTCTGTTTAACATTGGTAATTCCTTGTGAATATGTGAGACTGGTTTCGTGGTAGTAAGTTACAGGATCTATCCTGGAAATTGCCATCAAGAAGTGATTTGTAGACAACTTCCCATTGTGAGAAAATAAAAGAAAAGGCCCAAAATAGTCCACTATCTTTAGACTTTGGCTTAAAATAGTCCTATATCTTTTATGTGGAGCACTAATAGTCCATATTCTTTGACAAAGTGGTGCCTTTTTAGTACAGACCCAAACTTCCGTTAGATTTTTAATGGAGAGAACCTCTCATGTCCAAACCCAAACCTTCATTCTTACTTTTCTCTTGCACAACCAAGGATCAACCTTTTTCTTTGTTTCTTCTCCATTCAAAAGTTCCTAAAATCAAAATCCCACATCATAATCCTATCAATAGTGTAATCAGAGCATGAACTTAAAAGAGTTTCTCGTTACTCCATTGCTGTTATTTTAACGTATCTTTTTTTAACGTCTTCACCGTAATACTCCTTTCCTACTTTAATTCCACAAATTTGTAAAATATGATTTTAATAATTTGTAAGAAGAATGAATTTTGGAGGTCGTGTAGGACGCGGATTAGGGTAGAAGGTTAGGTAGTAGAACGTGTCTCGTGTATCCTTCCATACTAGTAGGCGTAGTGTTATCTTTGTAGGTTCTTGTCCTTCGATTTTCTGTTACTATCTGTTATTTCTTGTACTTCGATTATCGTATTAGTTTGATGCATTTACTGGTACTTTTATTCATTAATACTTATCTATAGTATTTTTGTCATGATTTCTTTACTTTTTTAATCCTTCCTTTTTAGTCATGCTTTCTCTCGAGACTTTTGGAAACCGCCTCTCTACCTACCAAAGTAGGGATAAGTTCTGCGTACACTCTACCCTTCTTAGATCTCACTTTGTGTGATTACACTAAGGGTGGCCAACGGGGCGGGTATGGGGCGGGCAGGTCCCGGTGGGATGGGGGAGGGCGTGACTGGAGGATTCGGGACTGGCGTGATCCGTCGATATCCCGTCCCGTCGAAAAAGGTGACCGGTCTTATCGGGTCGGGGCGGTTACAAGATTTTCCGATTTTGTCCCACTTAATTTAAAGAAATAACATATATAAACAACTCATTAATTGAATAAGATAGTGTAATTAAAATATTCCAAGACTGTTTTTGTGCCTCTTATATTATTTAATAGAAATATGATTTTTTTTGTAATACAATTTCAAAATTGCAACTTTGTGGTGTTGAAAGTTGCAAATAACATAGTAAAATTACAATTAAAAAAATTACATATTTAAGAACACCTTTTCTAGTTTCTTCACAATGTCTTGTGGTTCTTCGGTTGAAATTCGAATTTGTTGGTCAAATTGCTCGACGTCGCTTCCACCTCCGTCGGATAAGATTTCGTTGTAGTTTTCGTCGTCTTCTTCGTTGATATCCGGTTGACCGCACCTTCTACGCTTCGCTCGTATCCAATCTCTGAATAATACTGCAATCTCCAAGCTGTCTCCCGCTAATGAGTATCTGTGCTCTCCTATTTGAAATCTTCCGGCAGAATGTCTTGAGGATCTTCAACCATACTCTTTCGAATTTCCTCACAATGTCTTGAGGATCTTCTGTTGGAATTGGAATTTGTTTGTTAAATTCTTATACGTCGCTTTCTGCTCACTCGGACAAGATTTCGTTGTAGTTGTAGTCTTCTTCTTCGTTGGTCTCCGGTTGGCCGCACCTTCTACGCTCCGCACGAATTCAGTCTCTGAATAGAACTGCAATCTCCAATGTGTCTCTGAATAAAAGGCGCTTTCAGACGTTGTTGATGACGCTTGAATGTTCAACACATCTCGGGCCATCTTTGACAGTGTCGGAAATGTCTTCTCATTCTCCCTCCAGTATTTCAGTAAGTCTTCACGTCCTTCTTCATTGAGAATTGCTTGGAACGGTACAAATCCTGCAAAACAAAAACATCAAACTCGCTAACTTGATTAGTAGTGGTACCACTATACATTCTATTTCTAAGTCTTTCAATACTTGCCGCAGAAACATGTCTTTTTTGAGGTTGTATTGAAGAAGATGGTATGGAAGTAGGTTGGTTGCTAGCACTTTCTTGTTGGTAATATCTATATACTTTTTTACATTCATCGTGTATGCTAGATAAAACTTCTTTAGTTGGTTCCTTAGGTGGTTGGTCATTTGGATTTTTTGGAGTTGGAGGTGGAAGTACAGCTATGCAATCATAAATAGTTTCAATAAATGCTTTACAACCGTCTATTTTAATAGTCGGATTTAATACAACACCAATAATATAAATAGTGGGAATAGGAATAAAATATTTTTTTAATTTGATAAACATTTTTTTAATAAGTGCCTTATAAAATGTTTTTTTCATATATTCACTAAGTAATAAAAATATTAGAGTTATATAAAATAACATAGTTAAAATAGTAGGTTAATAAATACCGAAAAATTCTTTTGTTGCTTGAAAATTTTTCTCTAAAAATACAATAACTTATGAATTTTTTTTTCAATCGTTATCTACAACCATATCAGTTGGATTTCGATTATGGGCGTTAAAAAATAAAGTTATAGGTCTTCTATAATCATAAGCAACAAGTAGTTGTTCCTATAAAGAATTCCACGTAGTCGCTACTTCTTCGGGAATTTTTCTATAAGTCCACAATCGTGACAAGTTTTTTTATATTTTTTTTTCGTTGTATTCTATTACTTCTAAAAATAAAGTTTATAACAAATTGTATTTTATTAAGAATGTCTTCAAAAAGTGATAGACCATTCTTTACAACTAAGTTATAAATATGACATGTATATTTTATATGAAAATGATTAGGAAAAGATGGAGTTAAAAAGATATTTTAAAAGTCTAATATCATAATTATTATAAGAAGCATTATCTAATATAATAGTCATAATGATGAATATTTTTTGAAATAAAAGTTTCAGTGTGCCTATCATCAATATATCTATATGTTAAAATACATTTTTGCATAGACTATTTATAATCTATCCAGTGACATATGTTACTTCTTATTCCTTAAACATTCCTCTTATTGCATAAACCATCAATATATCTTACCCTTGCCCTTAAACATTACTCTTATTCCTTCCATTTTGATTATGCTAATAAATAATTAAAGATAATGAAATTAAGTGCGTTAATTAAAATAAAGTAACAATAATAATTTAAAGAAGGAACAAAGGTACCAAACGTCAACGTAAAGTCGACGTGTAATCGAGGTTGAAAATTGAAACTTTGCTGGATGAATGATTCCCAAACTAGTTGTCAACTTCACTCTCAATTTTTCGACTTTAATATAGTTATACAAATGAACTAATAAAATTTAATATTTAGTAGACAATGTAAACTTGTAGAGAGATAGATTGAGAGAATTAGAGAGATTGTAGGAAGATTTGTGTGAAAGATGAAGAGAAAATGAGGTATTTATAATTGAAAAATTGGGTTAAAGTATAAATATATTAACTTAGAAGTTAAAAATAAATATTAAGGGGTAGGGGGGTTGAACCTGCCTTTCTTTCTTTTCCAGGAGCGGTGGCCCAATCACTAATAGATCTCTCAACGGGAGCCTCATTCTGTCTAGAGGAAATAGCTTCGGTGGATCCAAGTATATCCGGAGAAAGAAAAAACCTTTTCAGGATGAGACTACGAACCCTAATGGAGCCAATGAGAAAGCAGCCAAAAATGGCTGTTGCACAACGGCCAAAATATAAAAAGGCTGTTGTGCAATGGTCCCATTCAAGCCCCCCCCCCCCCCCATTTTTTTTGCGGGACCGACACTGGCCACCATTACACTGAGAAAGTTGTGTGTGGAAGAAGAATGAGTTTGATCGGGTTTTTATTTACTCCATAAAATGAGAAAGGCAAGAATTTCTTTTGATAAAGCAGGAACTGAAAGAATATTCACGAAGGGAAAGTTGTCATTAAGGAACAAACATTGTGTAAAAAAAATACCTCATCCGTCCCAATTTATGTGGTATAATTTGACTGAGCACGGATTTTAAGAAATAAAGGAAGATTTTTAAATCTTGTGGTCTAAAACAAGCCAAAAATATTTGTGTGGCTATAAATCATCTCGTTAAACGTAAAAGGTAAAGTTTAAACTTAAATCATCTCATTGGAACGGACTAAAAAGGAAAGTGTATCAAATAAATTGGGACAGAGCGAGTACTAATCTGAGAATTGAAGCTGATATCTTGTACGTTAATTACTTTTTTACTTTTGATAAGTCCGTTAGATGGCAATTAGTTCCAAAAGAAGCACATCAGATATTTGCTGGCCTCTTTATTGGGAGTCAACTGTGAAAATCACTTCTGACATAAAAATTGAGGATCATTATTTATTTAAAATATCACTGTCGAAAAGTTTATTTTACCTTAGTCTTTTTGTTGCACAAAGTTGATAATAATCTTCTGGTGTGACTCATGGAAGTCCTATGGCTCCTCTATAACAACCGAAGTATTATCTTTGTCGAAAACCTGACGAAAGTTTAGGTTGAAACTAAAAGTGTACCACTTTGTTAAAGATATAGGACTATTAGTGCTCCACATGAAAGATATAGGACTATTTTAAGCCGAAGTCTAAAGATAGTGGACTTTTTTGGGCCTTTTCTCGAGAAAATAAGGTTAAAGAACGTTACAAAAATAAAAGGTTAAAAAGCTAATATCATGTAGCAAATCGTTGTGCCTTGTAAGACTGTGCTGAGTACTTGAAATGAAGTAGCTACATTTTGTTGGGCAATTTATGCGCTACTATATTGGAACATTATTTTTCAGGAAAATTATGTAGCTTGTTAGAACTACAAAAATGCCTCGTCTAAGAAGCATAGACACTTCCACAAGGAAACTATGATTTTTTTTACAGCAAGCCGCTCCAGCACTCTGATGCAACTAAGCATGCTCGCTTGTATAAAAAATTTAAGTCAATATACCACCGAGTCTGACACACATACAAATACAATACCATGTTATGTTTCTGATTTTGAGAATGTTGTACAGGATTTTGGCCAATCGGCAGTCTGCTTCTCGCTCGAAAGAGAGGAAGGCCCGTTACATAACTGAACTTGAGAGAAAGGTCCAGAGCCTTCAAACAGAAGCAACCACTCTTTCTGCTCAATTAACCCTTTTCCAGGTAATTCTTCCTTTTCGAGAACTTGCGATATGTGTTATAAAATTCATATGTGTGTTCACAAATTGTGTTCTACACCATTAACTATGGGAATTATTGGTCTGTACACCATTGACCATACCATAACAGCCATTCTGTGTCTGCTAAGGCTATGTCTGTTTATATAAATAGAAAGCTTGATGATTGAATCTGACCATGGCAACATTGCGATAGTTCATTTTGTCCGAAAATTAGCTGTGGGTTAGACATAAGAACTAACTTCATTTAAATGATAATACCTTTTCTCAGCTACATGTGTAATAACTTAAAGAGTCTTTTCCTCTGAACTAAGTATTCCATGCAATGGCAAGAATTCTCAAGTGGATTTTGCAAATGATATCCCCCTGAAATTATCTTCCTTTCATGTGGTGTGTGTGGGGGGGTGGGGTTGGAAAGGAAAAAGGTACATGCCTCAAAGTAACAGAAGAAGTTTGAGATATTGGTTAGTGAGTTTTGTTTATCCCCCTCACAATCACCGATACTTCACATCTGATAGTTCTTTCCATCTGCAGCGGGATACAACCCAGTTTACTAATGAGAATACAGAGCTTAAGCTCCGTTTGCAAGCTATGGCACAACAAGCTCAGTTACGTGATGGTATGATTATCTTTTCTCATCTTCTGCATTACCTTCCAGAATTTTATGTGTCTCAGTCATTTTAACATCATCTTGAAACTTCTTCCACCTCTTGGTCACAAGATAGATAGCAAAACTGAATCTACTGTTACTTTTCTAATCAACAAATAGAAAGTCCATAATGCCTGCTCTGTCTTGCTTTATTAAGATAATAACAGTTCCAGATTATGTTTAATTTAATTTATCATGAGAACAGTTATTAATGCTGTACATTATTGTTATGCTGTTTCTATAATACAGCTCTGAATGAAGCCCTGAAGCAGGAAGTGGAAAGACTTAAAATGGCTACAGGGGAAATGTCCTCTTCAGATGCATACAATTTGGGGATGCAGCACATTCCATATAACCAATCAGCATTCTTTTCCCATCAGCCACAGTCGGGGCCTAGTGAATCCCAGAACATACAGATGCAGCAATTTCATTCCTTCCAGGATAGCTTGTTAACTCCTCATCGCCGTTCACTTGCAGGCCATGTACAGGCTCTCCCTGATACAATGCAACAGGATCCCCTTGGTCGTTTTCAGGGTCTCGATATTGGTGGCAGGGGTATGCATCTTGTCAAAACTGAAGCACCTTCTATTTCTGCCAGTGAGAGCAGCAGTACACTGTGATTGCGTTACCAACTTGTGCAATCGCCCTACCAACCTTATTTATTGGAATTGTTCATAGACTGACACATGTTTAACATCTCCAAAACATGATATTCAATTTTTTTGATTTGTTATTTGTTCCATTTGACTTCAGTCTTAGGCTCAGTAGTTTCCAGATGTCTTGGATGTGTTCTTATTTTTAGTTTGCCTCTTCTTTTTTTCTTTTTGCAAACCTGAATCATTTCTTGTGATTTATTGGTGTAACTTTAAAGAAAGGTTGTTACCACTGCTCAATGGCCGTATTTTTATGGTGTCATGGTCCTTAGTATGTTTGAACTTGTGTTGGATCTTTAAGGTGGCATTTGCTGAAAACTTTTTATGAGTTTCAACAAATTCTTTTTCAACTTTGCAAATTTTGTTTCTCAAGATTTTGAAGCAGGATCTTATGGGTGCCTGTGGTTCACTGTTCATTAACTAGGTACAACTTTTGTGGAGTATCTGAATGCTTAGTTCTTAATCGCAACTTCTAATAAGAGGCATATTCTTGTTAACGTCTGTGGTTGGCACTCCAATCACTCATTTTCCTTAACTTCTAGCTTGACCTAATATACTGAAAGTGCCAGACAACTATCTAATACTCATTGTATTGGTTTTGAGTTCTTAGTTGACGTTTCATCTAGTTCCCTATGCTATTTACAATGAATTGCCTGCCGTACTTTTGGCCGAAATTGTAAATCCAACAAAAAGCCATAAAATGTAGCCAAGTGAAAAATGAAAATGGCTTGCTTTCCGAGTCACATGCATCTTTTAAGTCAGAGAGACATGCACCATATATTTACTGCATATTTCAATGTAAAGTTACATCATATCCTTTTATCTACCAAGAAAAATTGAAAAACAACAAGAAAAAGAAGGAATAAATAACTAACTGGTCACGTTATGGGACCATATATTAGGGCCAAATCCCTAAGCATACCACAGAAATGCACATGCCAGACGTAAGATATATTTATATTTAATCTGCGTCTCCTTGGAAGATCATGTGGGGTTATCTTGTGGCTGCTCTAACTGACCTTATTATTAAATAGTAGCCATCATTTGCAAATTTGTACTTGTTTAATCTTCTTTCATATCTACTCTAGGCGTTCATGCAGAGACTAATTCAGATTGTAAAGTCAGTAATTTCAGAGTGTTTACAATTTTATTATACACATATATTTTAAAATTGGAGAGAGGTGATTAGAATGGATATGACGCAGGTACAACTTATTGAGAACATGACCTTAGATAGGGGGTTGTGGAAGACATGAATTAGGGTAGAAGGGTAGTAGGTAGTTGAACGTAGTCCTACTCACACTAACAAACTGATAGTTGTAGTGGTATTATTATAGGCCTGCTTAGCCTATCATACTAGTAGACGTAGTAGTGCTTTATAGTCTCATGTCGTATGATTTCTGTTGCTATGTGTTCTTTATTATACTTTGTTTATCTTATTTACCCGCGTTATTTACTGATTCCTTTTTCAGAATGCGCTATCATGACTTATTCGCTTTTGTTATCAGTATTTTCATACTGCGTTAAATTTCTTGTCCGAGTCTAACAATTTATCTTGCTTTGCTTGTGCTTATGCTTTGTCTTGAGCTCAGGGTCTTTCGAAAACAACCGCTCTACCTACCAAGGTAAATGTAAGGTATGCATACACTCTACCCTCCCCAGACCCACGTTGTGGATTTTTGGTAATTGTGTGTCTTTATCTGTAAAATTATTGCGTAACTGCTGAATACAATGGGTATATGAGAATATGAGACGTCGTTGCATAGACGTAATGAAACGACGTCGATGTATAGACGTAATGCAGATGACGTCGTTGCATAGACGTAATGAAATGACGTCGTTGTATAGATGTAATGCAGATGACGTCGTTGCATAGACATAATGAAATGACGTCGTTGTATAGACGTAATGCAGATGACGTTCTTGCTTAGACGTAATGAAATGACGTCATTGTATAGACGTAATACAGATGACGTCGTTGCAACGACGTAATGACGTCGTTGTATAGACGTAATGCAGATGACGTCGTTGCATAGACGTAATGAAATGACGTCGTTGTATAGATGTAATGCAGAATCGTTGCATTGACTTTGAGAATCTAGTTCAACAAAGTTGGAGTAACTCTACTCTCACTAGTGCTATTCCCAGTTTCCAGGAGAAAGCTACCTTGTGGAGTCATGACACTTTTGGACACATCTTCCTCCCAAAAAAAACTCTTAGCTAGGTTAGTTGGCATTCAAAACTCTCCTTTATACCCCGCTAGCACCTTTTTGCAGAATCTAGAAAATGAACTTACCAGTGAGTATAATACTATCCTTGAGAATGAAGAAGAATTCTGGAAAATTGGATCTAGGATTAGTTGGTTGAAAGATGGTGATGCTAACACTAGATTTTTTTCACATCTCTGTCCTCGATAGAAGAAGAAGGAATAGAATTTGCTATTTTAGAGATGACCAAAACAATTGGATTACTGAGCATTCTAGAATTATAAAGCATACTTCCCAATATTTTCAACACATGTTCACTACTGAACATACTTCCAGTAGTCTAGATTTCTCTCAAGGGCCTACTAGCTTTCATAATTTAGACCTCTCTCCCTTGGATAGTCCTCTCCAAGACCAGGAAATCATTGATGCCATTTTCTCCTTCCAACGCCTTAAAGGTCCTGGTCCTGATGATATCCACCCATTCTTCTACCAAAAGTACCAAAAGTACTGGTCTACAGTGAAGAACTCTGTTATTCAGTTCTGTCATGAGGTTTTCTCTAACTTATCCATTCCTGAGGGGGTCAATAACACTTACATATGCCTAATCCCTAAGACTAAGAATGCTAATACAACAACAACATACCCAGTGAAATCCCACAACGTGGGGTCTGGGGAGGGTAGAGTGTACGTATACCATACCTCTACCTTGGTTGGTAGAGCGGTTGTTTCCGAAAGACCCTCGGCTCAAGACACATCATAAACACAAGCAAAGCAAAAGAAACGGTTAGACGCGGACAAGAAATTTAAAACAGTATGACAATGATGGTAACAAAAACGGATAAGCCATGATAAAACATTCTAAAAAAAGAAGCAATAACTAACGCAGGTAGATAAGATAAACAAAGTACACGAAAGAACACACAACAGTAGGAATCAAACGACAGGGACTATAAAGCAATATTGCACCTACTAGTACGACAGGTCTACAATAATACCACTACAACTATCAGTATGTAAGCGTAAGTAGGACTACGTTCAACTACCTATTACCCTTCCACCCTAATACGTGTCCTCCACAATCCCCTATCTAAGGTCATGTCCTCAGTAAGTTACACCTGCCCCATATCCCGTCCAATCACCTCTCCCCAATACTTCTTCGGCCTACCTCTACCCTTCCTGAACCTGTCCATAGCCAATCTCTCACACCTCTGCACTGGGGCATTTGTGTCTCTCCTCTGCACATGCCTGAACCATCTCAATCTTGCTTCTCGCAATCCTCCACCGAGGCCACTCCCACTCTGTCCCGGATATCATCATTTCTAATCCTATCCCTCCTTGTATGCCCACACATCCATCTTAGCATCCTCATCTCCGCAACTTTCATCTTTTGGATGTGCGAAGTCTTAACTGGCCAACACTCCGCCCCATACAACATAGTCGGTCTAACTACCACCCAATAGAACTTGCCTTTAAGTTTTGGTGGCACCTTTTTATCGCACAATACTCCAGAAGCAAGCATCCATTTCATCCGCCCTGCACCAATACGATGTGTGACATCATCATCAATCTCTCCATTCCCTTTTGGATAATGGACCCGAGATACTTAGAAACTTCATTTCTTTGGAATGACCTGAGTACCAAGCATCACCTCCACGCTTGTCTCAAGGTCGCTCCCGTAACTGAACTTGCACTCCAAGTATTCTGTCTTGGTCCTACTCATCATGAACCCTTTAGACTCCAAAGTTTATCTCCAAACCTCCAGCTTAGCTTTCACTCCGCTGCGGGTCTCATCAATTAGGACTATGTCATCTGCGAATAACATACACCATGACACCTCCCCTTGAATTTGTCGCGTTAGTCCATCACCAAACCAAAGCAAATAGGAATGGACTTAGAGCTGATCTCTGGTGCAACACCATCATCACTGAAAAGTGCTCCGAGTCTCATCTTTAGGTATGTGCCTTGGTCTTGGCTCCATCATGCATATCCTTGATCGCCCTAGTGTACGCCACCGGTACACCTCTAACCTCCAAACATCTCCATAGAACCTCCCTAGGAACTTTGTCGTATGCATTCTCGAGGTCGATGAAAACCATATGTAAGTCTCTCTTTCTCTTCCTATACTGCTCCACCAACCTCCTAATAAGATAAATGGATTCTGTAGTCGAGCGCCCCTCATAAATCCAAACTGGTTCTCGAAAATAGACATATCTCTTCTCACCCTCATCTCCACGATTATTTTCCAAACTTTCATAGTGTGGCTTAGCAGCTTGATACCCCATAGTTGTTGCAACTCTGGATGTCACCTTTGTTCTTGTACAAAGGAATCATTGTACTCCACCTCTATTCTTCGGACATTCTCACCGTTTTAAAAATAACATTAAACAACTCAGTCAACCACTCCAAACTTGCCATGTGTGTGCTCTTCCAAAATTCAATTGGGATCTCATCAGGCCCGATCGCTCGTCCCTTGCGCATCCTGCAAACAACACCCTTCATCTCCTTAACCTTAATGCATCTATAATATCCAAAATCCCGGTACCTTCTGGATTGCTCCAGATCTCCCATCACAATGTCTTTATCTCTTTTTTCGTTTAAGAGTTTATGGAAGTAAGATTGTCACCTCTGTCTATTATGCGCGTCCTCCACCAGTACTTTTCCCTCCTCGTCCTTGATGCACCTCACATTATTCAAGTCACGGCCCACCTCATCCTTGGTTTCTACCAATTTCATATACGTCGTTTTCTTTGCTTCCACCTTCTCTTGAAGTATACCATTCCACCATCAGTCCCCTCGATGCCCACCACGGCTACCCCGCGAGACCCCTAGCACTTCTCTAGCTACCTCCCGAATGTAGCTGGTCGTCCTGTCCCACATACCGGTCGCATTCCCACTACTCCCCCAAGCCCCATTGGCCATCAACCTCTCCCCCATCTCCTTTGCACTAGCCATGGTCAAACTTCCCATTTGATTTTTAGCCTTTCATCCACAACCCTCCTCTTCTTCTCCATCTTGATCTCCAAATCTATCACCAAAAGCTTATGTCGGGTTATAAGATACTCACTCGGAATAACCTTGCAGTCTTTACAAAGACCGTTGTCAATCCTCCCAATGAGTAAAAATTCTATCTGAGTCTTAGCCACCGAGCTATGGAAAGTCACCAAATGCTCCCTTTCATGAATCTCGAATTGGCTATCACCATCTCAAAAGCTTTAGCGAACTCCAAGAGTGAGACGCCTCCCCCGTTCCTGTCCCCGAGGTTAAAGCCTCCATGCATGTCGTCATAACCCCCGATATGACCCGATATGTTCATTGAAATCTCATCCTACAAATAACTTCTCAGTGGATGGTATACCTCCCACCACCTCGTCCAAATCCTCCAAAAGCGCCTCTTCTCCTCCTCGTCCAAGCCCGCTTGCGGCGCATAAGCACTAATAATGTTCATAGCGGACCCTCCAACTACCAGCTTAATCGTCATCATCCTGTCATTGACCCTCCTAACCTCTACCACCTAATCCCTTAGCTCGTTGTCTATCGAAATGCCTACCCCATTCCTATACCTCGACCTACCCGAGAACCATAACTTATACCCGTCCACATCCTTAGCCTTAGGTATTACCCATTTGATCTTCTAGACACATGCTATATTAATTACCATCTTCTTAAGAATCTTAACTAGCTCTATGGACTTCCCCGTTAAAGTCTCAATGTTCCAAAACCATATTCTCAGCCTAGCATCTCCTTTACCCCACTTATCCCCCCTAACCCTCGCCCCCATCCCCGACCGAGAACATGACCCTAGTCTACCATTAGTCACCAAAGTCACTAAGGCGGATATACACTAATAGGCTAATCAAAGGTTTACCCCTAAAACAAGAACGCCAAAAATGATGTAACTAAAAGCAAGAAGAGTAAATGCAAGTAGGGGTGGGCGTATATCGGTTTATATCGGTTTTGTATCCGAAAAATATGAACCGAATAAAAATTGTTTTTTTAAAAAAAAAAAAACGAATCCAACTTTAAAAAAAAATGATATGTTCGGTTTATATCGCGAACGTATCGGATTATATCGATTTTTTCTAGTGGGCCGGGTCGGGTCGGGTCAGGGAATTTTTTATTTTTTAAAAAAATTGAATTTCCAAAACTGAAATTGACATTCACACCTACACTATCATGAAATTTCGACGTTGAAATCTATTGTGTATCGTGAGATGTTTACTAAAGAAAAAGAAAAATTAGAAATCGATTTGGGGGAAAACACAAATTGATTGGGAAAACGTTCGTTTTTCTAAAAATTGACTACGCCAAACCGCCTTGTGGCAGTTTGGGCAGCCCCGTCTCGAAAATCGGGCAAAACGGACATCCGAACGCAGAGTTATGACCATTTAAAGTTTACCAATTTACAACTACTTTCTCTCCCTACATTTTATATCAATGCTTCCGTGATATGTTAATCAAGTTCATGCCACATTCGACTTCCATAAAAGCTTCATAGATTGGTTTCAATGACTATGATTCAAGAGATAGTAGTAGTCTAAAATAAAAAATAAGATTAATTACATATTTAATTCAGTTTTTCGGTTCAGTTCGTATCCAAAATTAAAAAACCGAACCGAATCACTAAATCCGGATTCGGTTCGGTATTTCAAAATTTTGGTTTTTTTTTTTTTAAAAAAAACGAACCGAATTTTGATTCGGTTCGGTTCGGTTTTAAGAGTAAGATAAAGTTCTATCTTAATGGTACTGAAAAAAGGGTGAGACAGAATGTGAGAGAGGAGACTATAGTAAGTGTACTGTCTGATACGGGTATCACGATTTCTCATACCACTATGAAGAAGATATATCCACTTAGCATGACCACTAAGAATTTGCCTTCATCGGAGAATGATACAATCTGGACGCTTACTGACTTAGACCATGAATGGAAGGAGAGGAGGTCCATTGGGGTTTTATCAAGCTCGTTGATAAACCGGCAGAAATGCAGTGGGTGGATGGTAGATGTTCTATCTGGTGGAGCCACCACTCAACAAACTTATTCTTATAGGGATGAAGTTGGTTGCTATTCTCGGATCATTTCAGCTGCCAATGGCACGCTTATGAACGACACTGCAAGCAGTCTTTGTACAGCTTCCTCATAGTCTCCATTGAATCGTTCATTTTCAGCTTTGTGAATTATCACTACGTTTGAGGAGTCATTTTTATAAGTTAAATGCTCCATTCCCACGGTCATTTCTTTCCTTGTGACCATATTGTAGTGCATAGCATCAGTTGATTTGATCCCCTAATTCTTGTCTCAGTATTAACTGTAAGCAATTTTTGTTATTGTGTGAAAGTTTTAGGGTTCAATAAGAATGTGAACGACATTGATTATTTGCTGGTATTTCTTGTTTGGCATTTGATTGAACTCTGGACACAACTTTCCTGTCTTCTGGATATCAGCAAACCTTCAATATTTGTTTCCTCAAATTCTCATTGATGGAGTGGCTGCAGCCTCCAGTTCCGTCACGTCTCATTTGGGTAGTAGCTGGTGCTTTTATTACTGTTCGGAGATATTGCACACAGACTTGATGGCATGAAAATGCTGACATTGTTCTTGCTTGCCTCACATTTCATTAACCCAAAGGGAAGAAAAGAGTGTCACCCAAAGACAAATGTAAAGAAGAAAATAGTAGCTGATAGAACGACTGAGAATTCATGCATAGGTTACTATCTTCATTCTAGTGAATCTTATATACCATGTACTAGAAAGAAACTGATGGAAAGATTGAGAATTTAAAGATAGTTCTTACTATCTGCATCCTAGTAAGTAATGAATACTGCATCTTGTAAAATGAACCCTATCACATATATGTCCTCTTTTGAGTTCCAGCGACTGACGAGTAACAAGAATACTGCACTCTAGTGCAAAGACCTGAGCCTCAGATCAATATTTTGCGCAAATTCTCCCATGGATCCCCCTGTCCTTAGGTCTCGAAATAGGCATTGATCATAGATGAAAGTTACATCGGAGTGGCTTTGAAGCTAGTGTCTTTACTTTTGTCATTAGCAAATTAGTGTAATTACTCTGCTGCTCACTTCGTGAATTCTGCTTGTTGATTTTCTTTATTATCTTACTGCTTTTTCTGCTTCTGAAGCAGCATTTCTATCAGTTGGTAAGCTAGCCGCTACTATAGTGGTGATACTTTAGCCAGCAACTAACCCCTGAAGCAAGCAATATCACAGCGAACGTCTAGACTACCTTGTATGTTTTCTTTGTTGCATTGTTGACATTGTCGGAATGAGAAGCAAGAAATACCTCAGCTTAAACAGATCATGAGAACATCAGTTCTGTAGGCATCAGCAACAAAATGAGCTGTTCAACCAATACAAAGATAATCAAAATAACCACTCTCCCTCCCCTTGAACAAAGAAGAGCACAAAAGGAAAGGAGAAGGATGAAAACAAATAGGAAAACTAGAACGGAAATTAAAACAAACTGCTATCAAGTGCTAACTATTAGATACTGGCCAAAACATCGCCCGGAGGATTCAAACAATAAACGGAAGTGCTCCCCTTGAGGAAAGAAAATTGAGCCAGTAGAAGCTTGATAGTAACCAAATCACAAATGGTACTATATGAAAAGGCCTATGCTTCCAGCAACCGAGCCAAACCAAACTCAATAAGCTTGCTACAATACCAAATTAGGTCGAGCTAGAGACCAGCTTTGTTATGGTAAAACACATCGAACAAAGCGGGAATAGACTCTTTAACTTTTGATTTCTTGAGTGGTGTTACGCCTTTAGAGAAGTTAATGCAAATAAACTAATTGATTAGAAAAAATATAATTATTTGATAGTTTAGATTCAAATGTGATTGATGTATAAAATATTTACTAGTTAAAAGTATTACACTCAAGTAGTCATATCCAAATAGAGTTTACTAAACATTTGAACCTAAGTAGGGATAACTTTGTATGAATCCTCACTAATCATGTTCCATTTACTCTCATCTCAAACCTAGCTCAGGCAAACTTTCACCTACTTGTATTCAAACTAAACTGAGTCTAACCAATTAATTGAAACCTTGCCAAACCAAGTCTTGACCAAAGCCGATCTGAGCCAAGCTAAACTGAGCTAAAATATAAACGAGCCTTGTCTAGCCAACCCAGATCGGTACCCCAAGTCTACATGTCAGTATACTGCACCAATGTGCACCTGCTTGAGCTTAATTTGCTACACTACTAGTTGAGCATATGCAAGGAAAAGCGGCAGAGGCAGAATTATCTACTACAAATGTCTCAAGATGCGACAGTACGACCGAAGCGTCGCATTCATCAGCTAGGTTATAACGCATTGCACGACTTTCTAAGCTTCTCAAAGACACGACGAACTTAAGCTTCACATTCACCAGCTTTATTATAACTCAACACTAATCCCGCCTATCTGGAAGAGTAGGGATATAAAAAATATTCCAAAAGTATATTCATGAGCAAAAGAATTGAGATAACAAGGTGTTGAGTTGTTCATTCTCTTTGCAAAATGTGTCAATAAGTTTGGAATTACCAAATAGCCGCACAAACTTAAATATCAAGATTAATTTAATGTAAAAAACTAAAATGCTTGTCAAGGAAAATTGCCAAAGTAAATAAAGGGCTATAAAAGGACAAGAAAAAAGGTGAGGTAGGTTCTGTAGGAGATGCATCTGTGAAGAATATGCCATCCACGTCCATAAAAGCTGCATTTTTACTCTCTAATTCCAGTTCCTGAATTCTCCACGTCAATTTCTCCCATCCCTGTATCTTCCTCCTCTTCACTATCTTCATCACCACTGATCTCCTCATTTTCGCGACCGAGCTTAGCCATCTGTTCGGCAAGCAATTTGTCTTCCCGTTCACTCACCTGAACCGATTAGTCACATCAGAATCACCACAGAAGAAATACGACAACAGAGCCAAAAATAGAAAGCAAGAAAAGAAAAAGAAAAAAAGATAGCCAGAGAAGCATACATTTCTTTTAATCTTGTTCCTTATTGAAGTGTTCAATTTCAGTCGATTCAATGTTCCAAAACTAACTTAGGAACATGTACGGGTCTAACTCACACATGCTTCCGTTCTAATTGATATGCTGAATAATGTAGCTCTCCCCAATTATTTAATACTCCCTCTATCCCAATTTCTATCCCAATTTATATGTAGTTTGATGGGCACGAAGTTTAAGAAATAAAGACTTTTGAATCTTGTGGTCTAGAACAAGTCAAAAATTTGTGTGGTTATCGATCATCTCGTTAAGCATAAAAGGTAAAGTTTAAAGTTAATTATTGTCGAATAAGGAAATGTGTCATTCTTTTTGGGACTGACTAAAAAGAAAAATGCGTCATATAAATTGGGACAGAGAGAGTAGTGTTTTATTTGAAAACCTAAAAACAAGTCCATTGTAATTTAAAAATATCAGGATGGGAAGTCCCTTTTATAAAAGTAAAACTTTTGCCATGTACGTCCATACTATTGCAATCAAAACCAAATTAGAGACTTTAGAACCAACTATATGACAACGATCTCAATTAGTAAGCATCCAGAGTACTAGCAGTGGTTTGCAAAGAGAGACAAATTGGAGGAGCGATTTATTCAGTTGAACATACATATTTTCCATCCACATATATGTATTAAGGATCATGCTATACTAGTTCGGAAGTAATTTCAAAGTAAAACTACTAATCAAGTATGGCATCTGTGATATAGAACCCCCTGACTCTTGCCCCAAGCATCACATGATTATTAAGAGATTTACCAACGTCGTGTTATGGTTAAGGTTAATCTGGTCTCAAATTTAACAATTCTCAATCTCATATCCCCATTGAACTATGGCGTTTATCAAATTAAGGTCTCTCAGAGGTACGAAGAAGCACGTTCCACAATTATGATGAAAATAAAAAAGCACTCATAATTAAAAAAGTCACTTACCGCTCTCGGGGCCTCCTTGACAGCAAGTTTTCCTTTGTGACGCTCTATTTCCTCAGTGCAAGCTGCAATTGCTTTAGTAAGGATTGCTATGCCTTGCTCCTGCCAGAAGAAATAAAATAGAATTTGTAATCTAACAAGTTGAGTTTTCTTTGAAATTATAAATACTAGAGACTAAAAATAATAATAATGGCATAATGTGGTAGGTGATAACAGCTGGAAGTGGTCTAGCATATAAGAATTAAGGAACTAGTGGAAATTGTTTGCATTACTCTTTATTCTTACGATTTTTAAGAAGGTTCATTCTCCAAAAACTGAATTTTTTGAAGGAATTACTCTCAACAATTGGCCACTAAAGTATTTTTCCATTCTTTTTTTTTCCACTTTCCAGCAGCGAAGCAACATAAAGGATTATAGCTTTAACATTGACTATAGTTAATGCATGAGAGAAGAAAAAATACATTGAAAGGGCGACAGCACACTTGAGAGAAATGACAATGGCAATGAAAAGAATGATCCTATCAAGTTGATATTCATTCACCACCTAACTTGACAAATTAGCACACAGGAAAACCAAAGAGAAAGCCAAAAGATTTTTGGAAAGCATCCTGTGGTGGAGGGGCGACAAAAACAACATAGAAGTGGTGGTCTTTGAAGGATCTTCGTAAGCAAAAGGGATCCAGCTAGAGCGTCCTAGAAAACAACAGTAATGAGTATTATCCAAACAGACATCCTTCTTGTTTGGAGCAATGATAAAGTTGCCTCCGCGTGACCTATAGTCACCGGTGCGAGCCGTGGAAGCAGCCACTAATACTTGCATTAGGGTAGGCTGTCTATACCACACCCCTCGGGGTGCGGCCCTTCCTTGGACCCTGCTAATGCAGATGCTTTGTGCATCGGACTACCCTTTTATATCCTTCTTGTTTGACTTAAAAACTGTAATAGGTAAGCGGAAGCATTACTCAATACTCATAGAATAAGATCTCGATCTGCAACAGCTGAGATGAAGTAGAGAGCTAAGAGAAAGAGTCTCCTAAGCAAAATCAAGGTGAAGGAGGTGATAGCAGTCTATACATTTGGCCTGACTGCTACTTGTTAAGAGAATGTTTTCATCAACTTTTTCCTGGGTTCAGAGATCGAGTTCCGATATTAAACCTGGGTAAGGAACTCGAGCCCTTGAAAACTCTTCTTTTCTTTCAAAATAAATAATGTGATTTTAAGAAGGAACTAACATATACTGCATGTGCTTGACTAAAATGTTCTCAGAACCAAAAAACAAAAACAAGCACAAATGAAACTGATATATTTAAAAGGTGACGACTAAAAACATTTTGCTCAAGTAAAACAGACTACCATAATTATATGCAATAAACAATTAGTTACCTTGTCAAGAGTCTGAGTGTTGAGCACATATGCTGGAGGAGCAACAAGTTTAATTTTAACAGGGCAATCATCATTACCAGCAGCTTCAGCTTTACGCATAGCTTCCTGCACCAGACGTGAAATAAATCATCAATAAAAGGCTAACATTACAAACAATATGTAACCTCTAGAAATCTTTTTCCCTTTTGATAGGTGTATCATTTTATTGAGCAACGCCAGCATTAAGGAATTGCAACCTCTACAAGTGATAAGAACATGAAAATGATGATGCCAAATGTACAAACCTTAATGTGAAGAACACCGTCAAACTGAAAACATTTCATCTCAATATCTGCTCGAATCTTCAACGGCTGTGGAGTCATTCTCCTCCTAATATTCTTGACTAATGCATCTTTAACTTCCTCAGATAAAGCAGGAGCAACCTTAGTTACCTACAGAAGATAAGATATTAAATATTATTTGACATCACTAGACGAAATTAACCTAGAAAATGATATGACAAAAGACCTACCTCTTTCCCATCAGGGCCAATTTCTTTAACTTCACGAGTGAGGGAATTAAGAATTGACTCTGGATCACTGACAACCAATTTGAATGCCTGGAAATCAAAACAAAGAAATTTATAATGAATCTTGCCAATCAGAAAACGGAAAAGGAAGATTTGGAAATTGATACAAATTTCCCACCTCAAAAGCATGACCGTATTTTCTGTATAAAGGCCAACCAACATGAATGTACAAGTCCTGCAATAAACAAGCCAAATGATTAAGAGAAATTGAAGAGAAGATATTCAAAGATCTATTTTACAGGGATTCTAGAAGAGGAAAAATCTTAAGCTTAGTGGAATTGCATGGATATGCATTTCTCTCAAACAAACAATGACGATTCTCTTATATCCCAAAGAGCAAGTAATTAAATTTCCAGCAGTACATGGCCAAATTTAGGAAAAGCAGTTCCTGGCATCTAATCCCACAGAAAGAAAAAGAGGGGGGGGGGGGGGGGGGGATGGACATTCACTTAAAAGCAGCGGAAGTTCTAATTAACATGACTCTGTGTTTGCATGGCCAAGGGCACATAGATAAAGCAGTTACACCCGTTTAGTAAACTATTAGGCAGAGTCATATGGTAAGGGGCTAAGGGAAGAAATCACCAGAGATGCCAGGACAGAATAATCACACTTGAGCCAAAATATTACAAGGTCAACGAAAGAGAGAAAGAGCAAATGAAAGTAACAACTCCATCATGTTAAGGCATTACATAGAGTATGAAATATTTACACACTCCCAGTTACGAAGCAGTAAGGCAGAGAAACGTGATACCAAATCTATGTTCACACTTGATACTCAAACAGATAAATTTCATAAAATTCTTATAAGAATTTAGTCAACGCTCTGTACTACCACCAATCCAGTAGGGCCAGACCATACACCAGCAGAACAGGGCTCTTCCCCCTTCAATACAATTCACAAATAATGTTTTGAAACTTGAAACCCTACATTGACCATGGACAACATACAATTGCAGTAACATCAGCTGTTTTCTGCACCTCATGAACTCTCTAAAAAGCGAAGATGACACTCCAGCTCCTGCTTGTCCTCGCAGCAGGTCATTACCCAAAGAACTAAATCTAATAGGAAAGTTAACATTGTCCAAACTTCACAATAATGTGACAGAATAAATTGTGAAACATACTTTTTGCAAATCCAGGTATTCTAGATTTCTGTATCAAACTGGAGTTTTTAAGAAGAGAAATCAATGTATGGTATCCACAAACAAACTGATAATGGAAAGCATAAACTTAAACTCTTTTTTTTCCTTTTGTAATATACAACTGTTATCTTAGAAGAACCTTCATATACCCCTATCCTTAATCTTTAACATAGCACAAAGGAACAAGCTCATATCTAAATCTTTTGCCACACCACATTTTTCTTTCTCTGAGTTCTTCAAAGAGAAACCTGTTCCATCATACTGCTTAAAACTAAGCAGAGCAATTCGACCTTGTCCAAGAAAACCTAAATTTAAGAATCATTTGGCATAAACTCTTCTTTTACTTCAATTTTTCATCTTTAGGACTGTACACCATCCAAATCTCGGATGGGAGTGCAAAAAAAAAACGCCAAATCAATAATACTAACTCAGCCCATTTGCTTCGCACTTCAAATATTTCTAATATCCACAGACCTCATATTGAATTGAAATTCCAAATCCAATCAAATGTTTTGCTCCCTTTGTTACAATATACATGACAATTTCCCATTTACAGATATTGCAATAATTCAAATTCATCAAACTATTCCAAATTTTAAAAAGTACATTAATATTTTCCATCCATTATCACGAATAATACAAAGTAAAAATAACATCTTTAACTCAATATCCAGATAAAAACTATTCCAAATTTTTGAGTTACATTAATGTTCTCCATCCATCATCACAAATATTACAAAATGTCAAAATTAACATCTTTTAAACTCAATATCCAGATAAATACCTTCATACAAACTAAAAGAAACTGTAATTTAGAGAAATTAACTGACCTCCAGATCAATTCCCATAGTTTCAGCAACATGACGCATAATAGAATGAACAAGCTTACTCTTATTATACCTCTCCTCACAACCTGAAATATCTTCCTCAGAAACCCTACGTTTACTGAGATCGATATAACCTTTCTCTTTATCAACCCTAAGTACCATAACCGGCTCGATACGTCCCACCTTAATAAGACTACTAATACTCCGAATACGACGACGAGACAGCTCAGAGAAAAGGATCATTCCTTCAATGTTATTGTACTCCAGAAGAGAAACATATGCGCCACTATCAGCCATGCTTTTCACCTGTATCATTACTGCTTGGTCTACTTCCGGATACTTCGCTTCGTACATTCGGCATTCCAGGTTCGGTGACTTGCTCGACATCATTGGGCCACTTACTAGGGTTTCTGCCAATGGCTAGGATTTTTATTTGGCAACAAAAAAAACTTGAGGTTTTCGTGAATTAAAGTTAAATCTTTTTTTTTTTTATTTAGACAAGGGTAAAAATTGCGTCTTGCGAAATTCTATAACTATACATTCCTTTTAAATAAAGATAAATTTGACCGAATCTTATTTTCTTACTTTCTATTCTACTATTTCTTTTCCTTCTCACTGAACCTTCCTTATAAATAAAGATAAGTTTGGCCAAACTTCACTGGACCTGACTATCATGATGACATCACGCTTCTCCCGCAAATTCCAATGGGAGAATCGACGCCGATGAATCTCCGACAGCTGGAAAATAAAAATAGGGTGTTAAATAAAGATAATATATCTATATATACACTGAATATACAATAGTATATATCACAGGTATCTGAAAGTAGTGGGTGGCGGCGGTGGACAGCGTGATGGGCCTCGACGTGACCCTGAGATTGATGACAAATACAATCTTGTATATATGGTATATATATTTGTAGTATATTGTAGTGTAAAGGTTACCTTAATTAGTGTTATACACTTACCATAATTGTATAGTTAGAATTATGGTAGAATAAGAATTTAGAAGTAGAATAGGAATATGATTGAAAGAAATAATCCCCTTGATTATTTTCATTAATTAAAAGGCTATATATACAAGTTACATATTTTCATAATAGGAGAATCCTATTCCTATTCTACTTCTAAACCCTTATTCTACCATAATTCTAACTATACAATTATGGTAAGTGTATAACACTAATTAAGGTAACATTTACACTACAATATACTACAAATATATATATACCATATATACAAGATTGTATTTGTCATCAATCTGTGGGTCACGTCGAGGCCCATCACGCCTACCCATCGCTTGTCATGTCAGCCACTGCTTTGTATACCTGTGATATATACTGATGTATATTCAGTGTATATCACATGTATATTACCTTTGTTTAACAGGGAAGATTGTCCGTATTGTTAAAAGTCTTACGTCGGATATGAAATGGGACATGAATTCTTTTTATGAACTTGGACAATCCGCACCCTACATGCTAGTTTTTCGGATTGAGTTAAGCTTACACATATATTACTTAGGAGGTTTCCTTTATTTATATTGCTGGCCATATCAGTGCTCTTGTTGCTTTGTAGGTAGCAACGCAAACTAAGATTTGCTTGCTCATCAAGGTGATAAATGATTATGTGCATGTGTATGATTTTATATTTTTGTGTGTAATTACTTTACATCCTTGAAACAAGAAGTTAAGATAATAATAGTACGGTCAACATTAGATTGGTGAAGAATGTCTTAAGATTGTTCTTACAGCCTATTGAGAAATAGCAAAAAAATTATTTTTCTAAGACTCATGTAATTCAAAAATTACGATGGTGTATCTCAACAACACTCTTTGTCCTGATTTTATCGATCGAATTGGATTAATTTTTTTTCTTTAAATCATAGCTATAATACTCAGATATTAAGTTTATCCAACAAATCAGTGGCATGTACACACACTCTTCTGCATATTTCATTCTCTATAATTTCTGGCAAATTTTCGACTCAATAATGAAGGAAGATGTTCTGTTTTTGTATCCCTAGATCTATCTCATTTTTGGACTGTTTTCTTTTAATAAATATCTTAAAACGTGTATAATATGTATATAATAATTATGTAATATGTGTATAATTAGTGAATATACATTGATTATAGATAAATCAACAATGATATAATTTCTATATGTATGATACATTTTCTATATATACAGTTATACATTTTCTATACAATAATGATACAATTTATACATATATTGAAATTAATTGAAAAAAATATATAATAAAATTATTTTGAAAATCCTAAAAATAATGTCTTTTAAGCTTTTTGGGTTATCTGGTGTCAATAGTTTCAACCTGATGGTCATTTATGTCTTTATCCCAAAATGTTAGTCTTGAATCTCCATATCGTTACCGAAGTGGCTTAAAATGCAATTTTGGACTAACAGACTTCATTTGTTAATTAATATTTTTTATTTCAAATACGAATAAACCTGTTCTAATAAAATAAAATAAAATAAATCAGATTAATCTTTACATAAGAAGTATGTTTCAATTCTTCCCCTCGTTGACACTCAATTTTATTCTTCCTTATTTCCGATTTATCTCTTTGAGCTTCTATTTATTAGTAATATGTTAATTATATTATTTTTGTCACCACTGTGAAGTCAACTTGCTTATAATTTTCTATATTTTTTGTCATTATCATCGCCTTTTAACTTAAGTATTATTTTATAAAATTTATTTTTTACTTAGGCATTTACTCTCTTTCCGACATAACCAAGCAAGTTAGTTTTTCCCTCACAATATTGCTTTTGTTATACTGCACTAATCCTACTCGTATACTTACAAATATTTACTTGATGTAGGAAGATAATTCCCAATATTATTCCAAAGATACAATATATATATATATATATATATATATATATATATATACACTAGGCTTGAATAATGAAAGACTAATCTACTTTACCTAAAATATAAGATACTAATTACAATATATTACAATATCAATTATAATAAATGAGAAGTAATTATGGGATATCCCCATAATTACTCTAACACTTGAGCATTTTCTTATCACAATATTACTCTTGTTATATTGCACTAATCCTACTCGTATACTTATAATATTTACTTGTGCATTTTTTTATTAGCAACATATAGCTATCATGTTATAATTATGGTTACTTTTAAAAATATTATATCACGATTAAGGTGATTACCTTATTATTATAACTGTATATTAAAAATATTGTATTTCTATAATCTTATTATTTACAAATTATGAGAAAATTATTTCTAGTACGTATTAAGATATAACAAATACATATTCATGCTCATAGCTACCTATTTTATTTTTACTTTGAATTTTATCAAAATTAATCTTTACTTTAGTAATTTTTGTACCTAATTGCTTTGCTCTTGCTCTTGCTCTTGCTTTTGTTGTTGCTTTGCTTGTTCTTATGCTATGTCTTGAGCCGAGTGTCTCTCGGAAACAGTCGCTTTACCTACCGTGGTAGAGGCAAGGTATGCGTACACTCTACCCTCCCGAGACCCACGTTGTGGAATTTCACTAGATATGTTGTTGTTGTTATTAATTTTTGTACCTAATTAAACTATTTTTTTTACATAGTATCATATAGCAACCCCATAATCCTTTATCTTTATTATCTCCCTAATCCGTTGCGCCGAAAATCAATTAGACCCAAAAACCAAATATTTTCAAATCCCTTCCCTGTAACCTTCCCGGTAAACCCATTTTGCCAAGTCCCCTCATTTCAATTCTTATCAGAATTTGATCTTCTTTCTCTTATTCTCTCCTATTAAATTTTCAATTTGTTTCCTTAATTATGTGTAGGTAAAGTTTTAGCAATTCCGAAGCGAAATAGAGTGCTCCAAATACCAGCTGAGCCAGCAACCTACTAATGCGAACCGTCACTCTCTCGATATGAACCTGCGGACATAAAACGCAGTGTTCCCCGACAAAAGGGACGTCTAGGGCTAGCAATGGATCGGAGGTGGATCGGGTGGATCTCAAGCCGCCTTCACCCGCCAACGATCCATCCACTACCCGACCCATCCATCACCCTATTTTTTTTTAATCCACATCCGATCCACCCATCATCCACGGGTGAATCGGGTGGATGGGGTGCTTCACGGATGGAAGCGACGAAGATTTATGAAAATTGGTACGACTGGTGTACTGAGTATTTCATGCATAAGAAATAACATAGCAGAGATATATCATAGTCTGAAATAGAAACATCTGAACATCAGTAAATGCCTCTGAGGGCCCTAATACAAATGCCTAAATGTTATGCACAATGCAATATACATATACATAACCCTCTTCGGGTATCTTCCTTACCATAACAGCCTCTGTGGGCGTCATACCATATAATGATTAATGAATGTATGCATGATGCAAATGCGGTATACTAATGTCCACACATGAATCCTCTCATAACCGCCTCTGTGGGCATCAGGTTATATTGCCACACAAGGGCATCACATCATCACATTATATTGGCCTATTCGGGCTCTTTTGTGATAGTCTGTACCAGTTGCAGGTGATGTGCATATATAACGCCTTTTTTCCTTTCCCCAATTCCCCCCCCCCCCACACACACACATATATATATATATATATATATAATATTTATCATATAGTAATGAGCATAACACAAGTGGTCCAGGATAACATATGAATGCAATGCAAATGAAACGCATGAATAATAATAAAATATCCGAAGTGACATAATGTCCTTTACACCTTTGGTTAACATTGGGAACATCAACCTTTTTTTCGGTGTGCCTTATTAAGGTCTTAGAAACATACTTGGACATTCTTTCAACATAGGTGTCAATAACTTGATCATTCATAACTACTAAGAGTAGAGTAATTTATGTAGCAACACGATGGTTATGATTCGCATACAGAATTATGCCAAAAGAAAGAAAGAGCCTTACATACATTGTTGTCGAAATTATCTAAGTTTCGCGGATCCTTGTAAGCTCTATGAATGATTATCTACATCACACGAATGATTTAAATCATAATCGAATCAGTATACTAGAAACATATTCATTGAGACATTCTAACGAACATCTTGTACACGTAGAATTATACTTCTTCTATGTCAAATACCATGCATATAACCATACAATCAACTCTTCTTAATCCTTCTTTTTACTGTTATAATATCCAAAACAGTACAATAATTTCACATGCAACCCCAACACCTTACAACTACGGCAGTCCCGACAATACCCAACCCAAACTTAGCATTTTCGATAATCATCTTAAAACTAGTAAGAATCATGTTCTAAAATCTATATAAACTCAAGAATAGGAAAGATTACCTCTGTTAGACATAGCGACGAGAATCGTTGGAAAACCTTTCGCCCAAATCAGTTTCCGACAAGCAGAAACAACAGAGCCCAAAATTGATTCACGCCAGAATCTTTTCGAATTAAAGGTTCTTGCTTAGCTTCTGAGTCTCTAGGCTTGTTTAAGGCTTCGGTTCTACAGCTTCTGAGTCTCTAGGCTTGTTTAAGGCTTCGGTTCTACTGGAATTAAAGTTTAGAAAGCTCTGAATTTCTCCCACAGAAGCTTACGAGAATCTCCAATTTGGTCGAGAACTTCCGGCGATTATCAATAGAGACTCATCCCTTCTAATTGAAGTGTGGTAAGTGCTTTTCCATGGAAGGATTTCTTCAGAATCATATGAAGGTGAAGACTTTTAGTAGAAGAGAAGGGTGCATGTGTGGGGACTGGTGAAGCTCTGAAGCTGCCAGCGATCGGTTGTTAAACTAAGTCACCCCAATCGTATGTTATAAGGCAACACATAATTCTACTGAATTTCGTCCTCCGCTTATAATTAATTAATCCCACAATTAATTAATTGTACACGCAACTAAATTCTCGATTCTGTTTCACTTAAATCCCGACAACTTATAAAATTCTCTTATACTTAATGTCATAATCCTTGAAATATGACACTAGTCTATAACCTCCTTGGGGATATAAAATTATTATTACTCCCCGCCATTATGTAATTCAAAATTATTTCGAGACCACGTCATTTTATATACTAATTTTCTTATTAGTATATGCGAGTACAACATAACTTCCCGGGTCTGAGTCCACTTGCCTACGTTTACGTGTTCCACCGTTATTCGAAAGTACGGAGTGTTACAAGCCGTGCAAGTAGTCTCTGAAGTAAGATGTCTGTGATATCTCTCCAAATTTGTAAGAATGCTACCTTACAAATGGCTAGTTGGTATGAGCGAAACGGATTTGGAACCAAGTTCTTGGACGGTTAAGAGCTCTTCAGTCTCGGCCAAGCTGACACGTGTTGACTCATGGTTGACTATGAGCTCCTTCTATGCTTGTCATGTGTTCGGTTACAAAAATTTGATTCCGATACATTTATTACCAATATAATTTATTCTTGCTCAAAAAATTACACCGTATAAAATGATAAAAAGAAATTAAACGTTTTGATATATATTTGAATCATTGAACACCTCGACAGTTGAGTATATTCACTCATTGTGCAAATTGCAATTTTTTTCAGTCCCTACATACCCTTATTAATTTTGTATGTTCACTCTCCGTCACTATTGTAAAGCACCCGTTGTATCTGGTAAATTTTGTGTTTATGTTAAAATTTTGACCTTAAATTATGAATAAACTTCCGTAGGGAGTTCAGGCAGATAATAAGGTATAAGACAATTTAAGCCACAAAAATTCAAAAACGTCAAATAATAATACATCCTAAAATATTTGCTTCACCATTCGAGACAAAGTTGCCTGACGTCTCTTATAATGGCAGCTTTAATGGTAGTAATACAGCAAACTCTTTAAAAATACATTTTTATTAATAAATATATGTTGGTGTAGTCTTGTAATTTGTGAAGATGATGGAATATAAAAAAGATGAATAAATTTGAAGGGCCAAGAAAGCAACAGAAAAGTTGCCCCCGGGCACAGACGAATTGGTAAGTGGTAAGGTGATTGGGTATAACCACTCCGACGTCGCGGGTTCGAATCCGTGTGGTGACAATCTTTGCTGAAATATTGCAAGGGCTGCTGCTGAGTTCGTGTCCCGTTGGTCCTCTCTCTTGCAGGGCTGCCACTCGCGCATATCCCTCGATTTAATTCCACATGGCCAAGGAGCCTCTGGTACAGATGGGGAGTTTCGCCTTCGAGACTTTCCCCTTCACAAAAAAAGCAACAGAAAAGTTAATTCTGACCTAACAACCAGCCATTGTTGATTGTCCTACCCCTACCCCCATCTCATCCTTCTCATTTTTATCATCGAGTTTTGTGTTATGAGATCTGCAAATCCAAGAGTCACACAAGTCAATAAACACTTCATGTCCAAACCCCCACTCCCCTCGCTCGCACGTACCCCACTTTAAAAGTAAACACACAAAAAAATCGAGAAGATTCAATATCTGTTAGTATAATAATTTTGAACTTAGGATGTATTTGGTATGATAGAAAAATATTTTGCATACCATAGACCCTTGTGGTCCAATTCTTTCCCGGGCCCTGCAAATAGCGAGAATTTAGTGCATTAGACTATTTTTTTTTATTTTCTCTTTATTTAGTTACACTAAATATTTTTTTAAAAAAATTATAAAAATTTAACAGAAAATATTTTTCGAATTCAATAAAAACACCAACACATACCAACTCCATCCTCACCCCACCACAACTCCCACCACCACCTAACCTCCCATCCCCACCATCCCGCCCCCGACCCCCAACATATTTTCTAATTCATATATTTTAATTTATTTTTATAAAAAATTAAAAGAAATGAGAATTTTTTACCCCACCCCCTCCTACCCACCAAACTCCCTGCCTACCTCATGACCAGAAGTTACATTCCGGATTTAAAAACTTCATAATCTTTTACTTTGAATATTGCAAATGTTCTTAAAATGTTATTTTTCAACTTGCATATACAATATACAAGAAAATACATAAAAAATAACTTATTTTTTTTAAAATATTTACTTGGAAAATATTACACACCCTTATATACAAGATATTTTGCACCCTTTATAAGTTCCGCCTACTATAAAAAGTGTAAACTTTACACTACTGTAGTGGAACAAGATAAATTTAAGTCTAAAAAATATTTAGATACAGGTATAGATATACACTATATATAGAGAGAGGAAAGACAGAGAAAGTCCTTTTGGATCTACTCCCCATCGTGCCTAGTCCAAAAATACTTGAGCTTTCATCATCAGGTATGAGAATAAGAAAGCATGCCAGGATTTCCCCTCTCATATATACCCATGTTTGCCAACTCAATCAGTCTCCATGGGATGTTATCACTTTCCCCATTGAAGAAAATGAAGACCCACTTGTTCCGCCGCCATGTTCTTCTAATTATCAGGTCAGTCCATTAATCAATCTAAGCTAATTTTTCTCTCTTTTTCAGATCTATCAATACCCATTTTGTTCTTTTGATATGTCGACCCTTCATTTTGTTTTGTTTTTTCTGTGTTTTTGTTTTAGGGTTTTGTTTGTAACTCTTATAACTAGGGTTCAGGTTCACTAAATAATTTCAATCCCACCATTTCTATCGTGTGTTTAGCATTCTTTATTCGATTTGTTACATGGGTTTTCTCTGTTATGCCCTATTTTTTACTGTACAGCTCCTATTCTTTTAAGAAACGATAAAATTTTCTTTTCTGTGCAGTTCGATGGATATGCTGATAATGGGACGACCATTTATAATTCTAATGGAACTGTCGAGAGGTAACTTTTCGGCTGTTAAATCAATTTGATTCCTTTTTTAACTTCAGCATTTTATTTTCTTTATATATGTAGAAAACAATAAGTAGAATTTTTCTAGTCCCGGAACCTTTTTTCTCTACATTTTTAAGATAATAGTTGGGTGTATCAGTAATACTCTTGATCATGTGAAATTTTGCCTCGATTCTTGATGGTTTGATATCCTAAGTTACCATGTTTAATTTTGCTTAGTGTCACGTCAGTGAAAGTGGACGAAACGAAAGAGATCAACAACATATCTGATGTAATCCTACAAATGGGGTCTGAAATCAATTGTTCAAAATGGGATAACTACTTCGAAAGTAGCGTTACTGAGGACGTTTCTGTTGATGTTAAGAAAATTAAGCAGGACAACGAGGATGTAGATATGGAGGAGCTAGGGTTATTAATGGATGAGAATAATACGACTATATTGTCCAACAACTCCATTAATAAGAAATCGGAGAAGCAACAGGATGCTGCAGTGGCGGAGACGGGAAGTCCGCTTCGCCGCCCTCGTGCTAAAAAACCATCATCTTCTTCTTCCAATCCTTGCGAATTTTACTATTGTTCGGGTTTTGGTCCGTTATGGGGCAAGAAAAGGGGTGGAAGGAGGAATAATGCAACAGCCAATCGCAAAGATGCTGAGCAATATTCATCTTCGAACATGGATAATGAAGAAATTGACTATGTTGAAGACGAGGATGATGAAGAAAATGAGAAGAAGATACCTCGGAAGCCAATTAAAGCTAGGTCACTCAAATCTCTAATGTGAAACTAGCTAGTACAGCATTTTGTATGTTGGTGTAGTAGTGTTGAGTATCATAGGAAAATGTTGTTAGCTTTTTTGGGTAAGGTTGTTTTTAGGGTATGATAGATTATTTTGGTTTCATGATTAGAGTGTTTCTATTTTAGGTGATAGTATTAGTTTTTTCTTGACATGGGTGAGAATTTTTAGGTGTAATTGGTGTAGAGCTTCTGTTGTGCTGGTCACATCTAAATTAAGGACACAATCGTCATTTACAATGATAAGGGTAAAATCGTCATTTACAATGATAAGGCTAGTTTCAACGAATGTTTCCTGTTTGAATTTGTTCCTTATCATCACCGAGCTTTGTTTGTTGCTTGGGCACGCATAAATCATAATGGCATGAGGCCGCTCCAAAATGGTTACTTTTTTTTTTTTTGCTTTTCTCTAGTATCGAGTTAAGTACTCGTATTAATTGTGCCACTACTTTATAACAATTAAAAATTATTAATAAGTAACTATTGAGTGTTATTTAAAGCAAAAATATATTTGATCATGTATAAATTACCGGTTCAAAATCATTTACACTCCACCTTTGCTTAAAAGTTAAATACTTATTCAATTTTGAACAATCATATTTTGGCATTCTCCCTCTCATATCAATTTTGTCTTTTTTTTAATTCTTTAATATCATAATATTTTTTATAATCGAACTATGAATTTATGGATAAAACAAATAAATATCTTTTTTGAAACGAAAAAAGTGAAATGGTAATCAAATATATAATTAAATTAATGTCGTTCAATAGGGAATAAGCAATAAATATTAGAATAAAAATAATATCCTCATATCAATAATAGCAATAAAAAATCTTGTTACATAATTGAAATAAAAAAGAGAGTTCCTTTAAGCATATAGTATGTGGATAATATAGGAAATTATCATTAAATGTAGAGGTAGATTTTGTAACAAGTTCACAGATTATCTTTTATATTTTAAATGAATCTAAATTATTTTAAAATCTATTCATGTACGATGCCTATATTTTTTTTTAAATAAAATTACGCCATTAGGTGGCGCTATTCTCCCATTCAACTAAAGCAAAAACAGTTACAACTTACAAGCAAAGTTTTGGATACAATCCAAACACCCAGTTTGAAGATTGGTCACGCCCAATCAAAAAGTAAAGAAGCAACATAAATATACAAGTTTTGTGATGTCAAGAATATAAGAAATTACACAAGCTCTATTACACAAAATCACCCTTTTTATGTTTATGCCTAAGGGTAGCCACTTGAATAAGATATGTAACATTGTAATAATCTCTCTTGAGGAGTCTTCTCATTAATTCACAATATATATAGTTGTACAAAGGGAGAATCCTAATATAGTAAGGACCATAATTTATCATAAATATACAACAATCATAATTACATAATATATGATGAATATTGTGAGAATATTCGCTAATACACCCCCTCAGTCTGAGCGGGAGGAGGCCGGACGCTAAGACTGAATCTGAAGTCGATAAATAACTGTCTAGGAAGCCCTTTTGTGAAAATATCTGCATACTGATAAGAAGATGACACATGCAACACTTTGACATGACCGAGAGCGACCTTCTCACGAACAAAATGTATATCCATCTCAATGTGTTTGGTTCGCTGATGTTGAACCGAATTGTGAGATAGATATATGGCAGCTATGTTATCACAGTAGACTATAGACGCCTTACGCAATGCACACTGGAGCTCCAACAGAAGATTTCGGAGCCAGCAGATCTCAGCTACAACATTGGCAACACCTCTGTACTCCGATTCGGCACTCAAACGGGATAGTGTGGCTTGCCGCTTGGCAGACCAGGAAATGAGATTATCCCCTAGGAAAACACAATAGCCGGAGGTAGAGCGTCGCGTGTCCGGACAACCTGCCCAATCTGCATCCGTATATGATAGTAACCTGGTCGGTGCAGAGGGGTATAGATGCAATCCAAAGTCAAGTGTACCCTTAATGTATCAGATGATACGCTTAAGAGCAGTGAAATGAGACTCTCTAGGGGCATGCATAAATAAGCACACCTGCTGAACATCATAAGCAATATCAGGCCTGGTGAAGGTTAGATACTGAAGTGTTCCTACAAGACTCCTATACAGAGTAGGATCGGAGACTGGATTCCCATCAGTAGCACTAAGCTTCGATTTCGAATCTACTGGTGCGGCCATGATTTTGCAATTTGCCATTTTAGCCCTGTACACAATCTCCTCTGCATACTTACGCTGACTCAAGAACATAACATCTGTAGATCTGATCACGGATATCCCAAAGAAGTAACTCAACTTCCTCAAGTTAGTAATGGCAAATTCGGTCTTGAGTAATGCAATAATCTCATTTTTAACACATCAGATGAGGCAGTGAGAACAATATCATCCACATATAGTAATAAGTAAGCGGTGTGACTACCTCGATGAAAAATAAACTGAGAATTATCGCACTTGTTGCATACAAACCCAATCTGCATAATATATCTGCAAAGCGTTCATACCATGCTCTGGGGGCATGTTTCAAGCCATAAAGTAACTTACGGAGACGTCAGACATACTGAGTGGCTGCTGGATGGACAAAACCAGGCAGTTAGTGCATGTAAACCGTTTCTTTTAAATCCACATATAGAAATGCATTTTTGACGTCAAGCTAATGCATTGGCCAATGTTTACCCATAGCAATACTTAGAATTGTGCGAATGGTAGCCGGTTTAACAACCGGACTGAATGTCTCACCACAATCAATGCCCTCATGCTGATTAGTGTAATTGGCTACAAGTCTAGCCTTATACCTCTCTAAGTCACCACTATCTCTAAATTTATGACGAAATAGCCTCATACATTGGATCACATTAACCCCATCCGGTCTAGGAACCAAATTCCAAGTGTGTTGGTTCGTTAAAGCATTATATTCCTCAGCATGACCGCATTCCAATTAGGGTCTAGTTTGGCTAATTTTAGATTTTTGGGAATCGAGGATATGGTTTGTGTGGATAGGTTAAAATGAACCTTGGGTTTGAAAATCCCCTGTTGGACACGAGTTTCCATACAGTGGGTAGGTAAGGGTACAGCGTTGGGAGTTTGATGGGTTTGGGTTTCATAGTTGTCGTGTTCTGGGTGGAGGGACGTCGGTTGGGGGTTGTGGGTATCTGGTGACAGTGGAGTCAGGGTCCAGGTTGGGAAGGTATTGGGGTGCGGTGTCGGTGTCAGGTTCTAGAGGTGGGTCAACGTCGGTGTTTGGCTGTGGGTTTCTAGTGGAGGAGTTGGTGTCGGGTTACCGATTTGGGAGGTAGTTGATTGGACTGAGAGCCGAGACCTGTACGGTGGTAGGTGAGTGGTTGTGCTGGGTCGGAAACTGGAATGACTAGCCTGGAAGTGGGTGAGGCAGTAGATGGTGATGGGGATTGAGGCGGTGGTACGCAGATGGTGGTGCCAGAGACTAGTGAAATGGGACAATCGGGGCAGGCTGTGACGGAACAGTGCAGTCACGGTGGAGAGATTTAACGATGGGGGAGAGGTATGACTGATCGAGAAATGTGTAAACCGTGGTTTGGAATTTTGAAGGTTCGAAAATGGAAAACTCGTCTCGTCAAAGGTGACGTGATGAGAGACAAAGATTTTACGAGTAGATAAGTCATAGCACAGATTACCCCTATGATTAGAGGGAAAACCAACGAAGACACACGACGTGGTTCAGGGAGCCAATTTATGAGGGGTAGTAGAGTCAAGATTGGGGTAGCATAGGCAACCGAAAATTCTAAGATGGTCATAGAATCTCCCTTGAGGAGTCTTCTCATTAATTCACAATATATATAGTTTTACAAAGGGGAAATCCTAATACAGTAAGGATCCTAATTTACCATAAATATACAACAATTATAATTACATAATATACGGTGAATATTGTGAGAATATTCGCTAATAAGATCTAATTTGTAGGGTGCTTTGGCTTCTCGAGGAATATCATTGGAATCGAGAAATACATGATCAACATTGTCAATGCTCCACTTTGTTAAAATATCAACAACATAATTGACTTCTCTGAAGAAATGTTGAATTCTATAATTGGCCATGTTGATGTAATTTTGAGTCTTCATGATGACTTCCAACAGATGCTAAAGTGGTTTACTGAATTGTTAATGTGAAGGGTGAAGTCCCTTATGTGGGAAATATGGAAAATGTGTAAAATATGAGCCAACCCTTCTAGACTTTGAATTCAACAAAGGAATGTGTGAGGCCAAACAAGGTGTGCTATCAAACTTGGTGTGCTACCAAATTTAGGTAGCCTAACTTGTGTTCTTTTGAAGCCTATAAATAGGCCTTAAGTTTGCACTTCCAATTTATTCCATTCTAATTCATTCCAAAACCTCCCTAGAATCTCCTAGTATTCTTAAAAGAGAAAAACATAGGTTTCTTCTTAGATATTGGTTTAGAGAGATTGAGTGTTCTCCTAGTTACAAGAGAGATATGTAATTATTGTTTTCTCCTTGTACATTAGAGAGAAGTATTGTAATCCCGTTATCTTAGTGAAATCCTCTTACACTTGCCCCGTGGTTTTTCCCCTAATTTATTTGGGGTTTTCCACGTAAATCTTGTGTCTAAAGTTTATTTTCGTATTTTCTCAACTTTCACTTTAGTAGTGAGGTTGCTTCGACCCCGTAATTTTTCCTAACAGTGGTATCAGAGCAAGGTTGTAAACGATACTGTCCGCAGGTATTATTCACGTGTGAATAGTGGGAGCCAGTTCAAGTGACGAAGCGGAACGTTGTTTACAATGGCGACAACAAAGTTCGATGTTGAGAAGTTCAATGGGAGTAATTGCTCATTATGGAAGATGAAGATGAAGGCAATACTGAGGAAAGACAATTGTTTAGTAGCAATTGGAGATAGGCCCGTTGAGATAACGGATGATGCCAAGTGGATGAGATGGATGGCAATGCAGTTGTCGACCTGTACCTAGTACTAGTCGATGGTGTTTTTTCCAGCGTGGAGGAGAAGAATATGTCAAAGAAAATTTGGGATACGTTGTGCAGGTTGTACGAGGCCAAGTCACTACACAATAAGATCTTCTTAAAGAGAAGATTGTACACTCTTCAGATGGCGGAATCCACATCAGTAACCGACCATATCAATACCTTGAATAGTCTATTTTCGCAACTTACATCTACAAGTTACAAAATAGAGATGATTGAACGTGCGAAACTTTTACTTCAAAGTCTACCGAACTCGTACGATCAACTCATCATTAACTTGACGAATAACACTCTTATGGAGTATCTTGTCTTCGATGAGATTGCAGCTGTTTTTTTGGAAGAAGAGACCTGGCGCAAAAATAAAGAAGATAGCCATATAGGTTCGCAACAAGCAGATACATTGACGATGATGAGAGGAAGATCGGTGGAACGTGGATCGAGTGGGAGTCAGAACCATGGTAGATCGAAGTCAAGAAGTAAGAAGCAATTCAAGTGCTACGACTGTGGCAAGAAAGGGCACTTCAAGAAGGATTGGAGGAACAAATAGAAGAGTGGAGACCCTGAGTCATCAAATACTCATGGGAATGTGGCGAGTACCCCGGATGATGGTGAAGTTCTATACGGTGAGGCTACAACAATGGTTAGAGGCAGAAATCAGTTCAATGATGTTTGGTTACTAGACTCAGGAGCATCGTTGCATATGACATCTCGGAGAGAATGGTTCCACAAATATAAACCAATCTCAGGAGGTTGCACATGGGGGATGATCACTAACAGGCTATTATAAGAGGTCTGTAGAAGGGTTTTCTACCATATCAACACCATTAACAAAGTTGACACAAAAGTCCATAAAGCTCCAGTGGTCCGATGCCCGTGAGAAGAGCTTCCAAGAGTAAAAAACACACTAACATCGGCACCAGTCCTTACTCTTCCAGAGGGTCCAGAAGGCTACGTTGTGTATTGTGATGCCTCGGGAGCAGGTTTAGGATGTGTGCTAATGCAACATGGTAAAGTGATTGCCTATGCTTCAAGGAAATTGAGGAAACATGAGACAAACTATCCGACACACAATTTAGAGTTAGCCATAGTGGTTTATGCACTGAAAATTTGGCGGCACTACTTGTATAATGTTCATGTAGATATTTTCACGGATCATAAAAGTCTGCAATACATATTTAATTAGAAAGAATTGAACTTGAGACATAGGAGGTGGCTTGAATTATGGAAGGATTATGGTGTGGACATCTTATACCATCCTAGTAAAGCTAATGTTATAGCAGACGCGCTTAGTCCTAAATCGATGGTCAGCTCGATGTCGATGCAGGTCGAGAGGAAGGAGTTAGTAAGAGAGCTTCATCAGTTAGCTAGTTTGGGAGTCCGACTAATGGATTCGGAGGATGGTGGTTTTGTGATTCAGAATATGTCTAAGTCGTCCCTTATATCAGAAGTTATGGAACGTCAGTGGGAAAACCCTAGTTTGAAAAAAATCAGAGAGGGCATTCAACAAAAGAAGACTACAAACTTTGGTGTTCTTCAAGTCCGATGTCCAGTTTACATCACTGTGTTCTCCCAGAACCGCTGGACATCTAGAATACCATAATCTGTAGATAAGCGAATATTTCAGATATCGTCATATCCAATTTAACGCCTTCTATCGATCATTTTTAGAATCACGAGTGAACCTTAGTTCAACTTATCTACTTTGTAAGCCGATACCAGTTCAGTTGTAGTTGTAAAATACATTGAACTACATGTGACCTGCGCATATCACTCCTGGTATATGGATGCACCATGATTCCAATCAATTCTATGATTCATATCCATTGGTGGCTTTAACGAGACTGTCAACTACCTCACAAACGAGTTTGGAATTAGATCAGTTCGTTAGATGTCTTAGAAATCCCAATTCCTAAGATATCATCTGTGATACCCATATCTTTCATATCGAGACTTTTGTTTCAATATGAATTCCACTTTTCGACTGTTGGTTTTCCAACTGTTGGCTTTCTAACTTCAGAGTCAATGTTTCTATTGTCAGATTCATTGTTTCTGTTTTACCTGAAACTTTCAGGACCAAAATTTAAACATTTCAGAGACAAAAAAGAAAGTTCAGGAAGAAGCCCAACAATCCAATCAAACAAACTCTGATCCTCTCCTTCCAACTCTCCGGTTAGGAAGGTTGTCTCAACATCCATGTCACGCAAGACTGCAATGGTCTTGGATGTTAAGTTATCCCAGGGGAGCACATGTCCAAGTAGCCGAGGCCTTATATTCGTCATTAGATCCATCTACTTTGTACTCAGTTTGAGTATCCACTTTTACAACCCAAAGGTTCTTTTCCCAGAGGAAGGTCAACCATTACACAATTATGGTTATATCTGATGGAATATATTTCTCTCTCTGTAGCTTCTTTCCAAAGCAGCGCTTCTGGAGATGACAATTCCTTATTAATTGTCCATGATTCATTCTTAACCATACAAGCTAGAAGGCATGGAACAAGTCTTTGTCCCCTCTTTGCTCCGTCTCGGTTCAACATTTAGAATCCATGAGTTCTGTAGATTTGGAACGTCTAGTTCCGGACAATCAGACACTCGCGGGTTCTTGTTAACCTCGAGCAATTATTTTTTTTCCTTCTCAATGAAGGTTATCTTCAAAGAATTCAGTATTCTTTGACGCCAAGAGGCGATAAGCACTACTGTTATTTGTAGATCCAGTGGATATGCAATCTACAGTCTTAGGTCCAACTTGACCTATTTTGGTATTTCAACTTCTACCAAGTCACCCCACATCACAACATTTGTAGGTGGGATCCTTTCAATGTTTCACATTGAGGGTTATCTTTATCCTTATGCGAAGTTCTGTTGAAAATCGCATTAGCGTTAATGATCGCCTTGCCCCACATATTTTAGGCGTACGACTTTGCGTTTGGCTAACACCGTTAGACTGAGGTGAGTAAGGAGCAGTCGTTTGATAAATGATGTATCACATTCTCCTCTTCTATCACTACGAATTCCTCAATCCGTAGGCTTAGTTGATTTTCAACTTCTGCTTTGTAGCGTTTATCCGCTTCAACAACTTCATCTTTGCTTTTCAACAAACAAAGGGTGCAATACGTTGTACCATCGTCAATGAAGGTCACAAAGTACTTGTCTCCCCCCTCTATTTTGTACAAACTTCAAATCACTCATGTAGGTGTGACTAAGTTCTAGAGAAGCGGTGCTTCTTTCGCTATTTCTTTGACGGAATGGAAATGGGATTTTTCCTATTCGCCCACCTCACTTCATTTTGAGGGTTTATGTCGACAGAAGGCAACAATTTCAACTTCGTTAGCTTTTGAATGACTTTCTATTTAACGTGGCTTAATCTATGATGGCATAGATGCACGAATTACAAATATATCATTCATTTGGCTACAGACATACTGTACCATTCTTAGTTCTTATCGACCTGTTGGACTAGTCTCAAACCATCTTGACAAACAGCGTCCCTGAAACCAAGTTTGGGATATATATCACCTCTTTTTAGAGTGATCCCATTCCCTGAAGTCCTTTTGAGGGCAACTCTCCAACCCCTTCTTCTTTAGAGGTGGCGTTGCTTCATATGAACAACCTCTTTCCCGTGGTTAGGGCGTAACCGAATCATATGTGATCTGGATACTCTGGCCCACTCCAGTTGCTTTGGCAGACTGAGTGTTCAATTTCTTTTCTGCCTTTGTTTTTACTTTCAGATCATTTAAGACTTGGAAATTCTGGCCCACTCCAGTCGCCCGTAAGCTTTGTACGACTGAGTGTCCAATATCATCCTATCAAATAAAGGATCTTCTGTCAAATAGTGTGACAGGTTTAACATATTAAGATATGCCATTATCTTTTAGTCTTCTTCCCTTGAGACTGGTGCCCAGTCAGTTCCTGGCGCTTGCTTAAGAGTGGTAACAGTTTTTGCATAGTCAGTGGATCTCTCTCCGTATGTGCGAACATACTTTACACACTTTTAATAATTACACCCAAAGAATGGATCTTTTAAGTTTTGTTTTCCAATATCCAATCTTTAACCGAGAAGAAAGGTAAGATAAAACTTCTGATTTTAAAGCGTAAGAAATATAATTTTTTTTGGAAAACATTTTCATATTCCTAGTCTTACTTTAAGTCCTTTTAATCAGACACCATTTAATCTCATTTTTGACAAGAAAGAAAAATAACTTATCCCAATTTTGGATTCTGACCCACTTCAGTCACTTTTTCGGACTGAGTGTCCATTTCATTCTTACCATAATTCGGATCATTTGTCTGGGACATATATAGGCCCTCTGCTACATGATAGAACAACATCTTCAGCCTTCTCCTCTTGTCCCAGTTGACATCCTCAGCCTCTCGTGGGCGCTTGTTCCCACCACTCTCGGGAGCGGTGACACCATCAACACCTTGACCGTCAACAACATAATCAGAACTGTCTTCTTCCAGAAAACCACAACCATAGCCAGATTTGGTCACACAACTGTTGACCGACATCTTTCGAACACTAATACGATCTTGTCTTAAAATTGTTGGATATAATTGTTGGAATCAAAGCAGTACGGGAAGTAAATAAATATTACAGGTGTTTGAAAGGATAAACAAATAGCCAAGATTATAATTGCCGCAAGCTTGTTGAGTCTTAAATCTTGATAGCCTGAAATCAAGAAACACTAAATCTGGATTGTTACAGTTGTGGCTGAGTTAAGAGATGACTCTCTGTCTTTAAGACAAGATTGCCCCGTATATATGCTTTTACGTTAGCGGGCAATAGTCTCCCAACATAAAACAACAACTAATCAACACTACAAATCAAATAGGTTGATTCTGACGAAGAAAACAAACATGAACCGACTTGCTTAAGAGTAGAAATTTAGAGGAAAAAGAAGAAATTTTCTGGATTGTTCTTGTTCAAGACTTGTCTCTCTTCTTTTTCCTCTTGTTCTCTTTTTCTTTTTCTGTGTTCTTTTCTCCTGCTCTCCTCAAACTTAGAATAAAGTCTTCACTTTATAGTGTTTCGGAGGATGACCTATCAACTAGCCAACTAATGGCTTTCAATAGCCATGTAATGACACTTATTGAAGGGTTACAATCAGCCAAATAATGGTTGAATTCAAGTGCCAAGTAATGGAGATTTAGTGCTCCAAAACCAGTCCAAGAGGCATAAACTTTCTACCTTCCGTCGTGAGTCTCTTCCCAATTTTATCTTCCCTGAAACTTCAGGGACCAAACTATAAATACTAAATAGTTTGGGGTCCAAAAGGTAATATCAGAAGCAGCCCAGAAGCCTGCGACCGGACGGGACGGGCGGGCGGCGGCGACGCGCGTGTGGGGCTAGCCTTGAACCCAAACACACCTAAGTCCTCCCTCCTTCAAACATACGGGTTACCCCTTGGAGTCTCAAACCCTTATTTATTTTTTAGGCTTATAAAAAGAACAATTCTTCCTTTCCCACCGATGTGGTAGATTTGTCCCACACCATATTTTCATGCTTCAAACACCTTACTTAGTGGACTAATATCTCTTTCATTTCTTAACGAAATTTGACGATCATTGGTTCTACGGTCATCTACTCACTTAGTAGATTATGCACGTGTGAAGAACCAAAGACTCCAACATGCGGAACCCGAGTGTTTAAGTCATTAAAAATGGGTGGACGCAACCCCTATCAAAGAGAAATTTCCAACACAGTGTTGATTGAGTAATGAGTATTACATCACACAAAATAGAGCAAATATATTTAAGTTTTTCTGTTCGTTTTTCTTTGTGGTGGTGGTGATGTGGGAGAAAGCATGTAATGGGATTAGGAAGGAGGACGAAAACTTGACCAACTTTATCACACTTAAACTAGAGCTTTTATTTGCACCTAAAGCTTAAGACATAACCACTATTTATAGTCATAATTTCTGTAATCGGGAGCAAACTTCATTTCGTGTTCGCGCTTCTTCTTGTAAAGACGTATGAAACTCAATTTTAAAATAAAAAATATTACTGTAAATCAGTATTTAAATTCCAAGGGTTTGTTATTTGTATTTGTATTTGAACTTACCATGGATGAAGCTACTTGCACGATTGATACACTGCCTCCTTTTCTTGCTAAGGAATATGAAACTTGATTTACATACTGATTTGCGGTGGATATTGTTTCGAAATTGAGTTTCAATCATATAAAACTTCTTAGCCATATGGGGCAAATTTTAGACCTTCCAGTCTGAAGTATGCTTGGCCAGTTCCAAACTTCAGACCTATGGGTGGGGGTTTCAAATTTTAACCCCAAAGTCACAATTTCAGACTTTCCGATTGAAGCTTGAAAACTTTCTCCTGCAGGTCTAAAGTTTGGAATTAACCAAGCCTAATTTCATATCCGAAGTTCAAACTTTAGACTTGAGATATGAAATTTGATTCTGATGTGACTTAAATTTAAAAACTATGCAAATCTGACTGTTTTAAATGGTGAACCTATCGTATGCAAAATGTGTGTAACGTATTTCATGAGATCATATATGGATCAGTTACTTTGGTCATGAGAACACAAAATGAATGAATCATATGATTTATCTATATTCATTAGAATAGGAAAACATTCCATGTGCTGGGGCATGACTTCATTAACAACTATTGGTGCTTTTGAGTTGTTATTCTAAGAACGCAACCAAGATCAATATTTGAACAAAACAAAACAGAACGCAACAAGCCAAATGCCTTTTAATATGGCAAGGTTTTAAATAGGATAGCAGCTAACTCTTTTAGGTTGGATGGATCAGAATATATATGCTTCCAAGAGCATAAAAAGATAAAAATAAAGAAGATTGGATCTGACTACTCTTGATTACATTTCTCTCCATCATTGTTTTAAAAGGCGGGAGCGCGAGGCGTAAACCTCATGAATCTTTCAATTTTTTAATTTATAATATAAAAATAGTATAATAATAAAAAAATTATAAAAAATATATTAATAGTTTAAGAAAATTAAACACGTGATTAAAGAAATTCATAGAAAATGAAACTTCTAACATGATTTTACAAGTATAAATAATACAATAATATAAAAGTTATTATGCGACTAACATCATAATCTTGAAGAATAAAAGAATCACAATTGCTTAAAATATATTACTAGTATACTATGCAATTTACCTCCCTAAAGAAATAATTAATAAAATTTATTAATATTATAATTAAACATCACTCCTTCATGAATAAAAATAAAATTACTTTTAAAAGTAAAATAATAAAATATAATAATTTTGAGACATATGATAAAAATATGAAGACCTATGACGAGTGAAGATGTAAAATTCGGATGTGTATTTTTTTCTAAAATGTAAAGTGATATTCACCTTCACGGTGGTGTCAAATAGTAAATATGCAATACTACGACTTGTTGTTTGAGTTATTCTCAATCTTCTTATTTCTATTGATGAAAAAAACTATTAAGCATCATTCATTTATAAAAAAAAATTGAGGGTTAATAATATTAATTAAGGAATATGACACATAATTTATGTAAGAATTGTTAGGCGAGCACCGGGGGCTGGGTGCTAGGCTTGTTTAGGTCATACAATCAAATGCTTAGGGCGTAAGTCTCACAAAACTAAACCTCACACATGAGCTCTGAGTCATTTTGCCATGCCCCGCCCGGGAGCGAATCCCAAAACTGCCTTTTAAAACACTACTCTCCATTTTCCTCAAGTGGAGTGTAAGAATATTTCTTTATTGGATGAAACATATATATTTCATATTGGACGAGACATATAGGTTATGAGTTCAAGCCATGAAAACAGTCACTAATACGTGCATTCAGGTAGACTATTTATTATCACATCTAAAGATGCGGTCTTTTCCCGGAATCTACTAATGCAGAATGTTTTGTGCACTGCGCTATCTTTTATATAGTATTTTATATTTGTTTGATTAGATAAATCTTAAATATTTTCTCTCTTCTTCCCTCAATATTATATTATTAGGAACAAGACGAATAGTCCACATTTCATAGAAACATGGACTAGGTACAGGACAATTCTCCACACTCCACACAAACAACCCACATGAGTTAAACTGCAGATATATTATTTTAATAAAATTTCTCTTTCAAACATAACTCCAATATATAAAACATGAAATTTGTTTTACATTAGTACCACATTAGCGAAGGCACCAACTCGTAGAATCTCTTTTTTTTTCCTTTCATAGAAGTCCTGAATTTTTACACTGCCGTACGTATAAAAAAAATGAAGCTCTTTATTCGAAAAAGGCTTGTAGAAGTTGGTGCCCTGGGGAAATTAAAGGAAGTCATGTTTCGATGGAGCAATAGCTTGAAAAAGAAAAGGGATAATTGACTTTTGGTCCCTCATTTATTGATAAATTCTGATTTTGGTCCTTATAATATTTTATTAAACGTATTTGACTTTCAATTAAATAAAATATATATTTTTGATCCTTTTACATAGCATATGTGATTCTTAGATTATTTTTTGAACTTATATTACTATTAAATATGGAGTGATAGTACATTTAACATAATCGACCAGAATGATATAGCACTTAATAATTCATTAAATTTGTGAAGTTCATAGTCAGAAAGATCAAAAGTACATGTATCAATTATTTGTGCTTAACCTGAAATCACAAGAACTAGAATCAAAGTTTATAAATATTTGAGGGACTAAAAGTGCTATAATTATTTCACTAACATAATATTTGTTCACATTGAAATATGAATCGGTGGTTGTTTATAATTTTACGACTTTACACGTTGGTAGAATCACATGAAAAGGGAACAAAACCAAGCAGCCAAAAAGACTTCACGAGAGAAATGAAGTCACCTTCTTCCTCTTCTCTTCTTAAAAAGTCTCGTCTTTCTCCTTTTTTTCTCACTTTATTAGCCTTCATCATCTTTATTATCATTATTTACAGTGAAGTCTTCACTTTCATTTTTAGCCAACGTCACCCCAAACTCTCTAGCTCTAATTACTATTCCATCTCAAGAATTAGTGAGTAATTCAAACGTTCAATTTATTTATCTTACTTTTCTCAATAGTTTATTTAAAAATGAATGCATCTTTCTTTGATAATTTTTTAATTTTTAAAATCACATATGTTATGTTTAAGATATTTTGATAAATTATACATATTTTTAGTTTTAAAACCACAAGAGTCTTCTTTACTTTCTGTTAAATTAAAACAAACAAACTAAAACGTGAGGAGTGGTTTATGTTTTCATGTTACTAATTTTATTTATTTTGAACAATTATTATTAATTTATGTGAACGGTTGACTGTGTTTTGAATTGTGGTGATAGAGACGAAGGAGAAATTGCCATTTGCTATTGGTGGAGAAGAAGGGTGCGACGTGTTCAGCGGAAGGTGGGTTCGGGAAAATAGCCGGCCGTTATACGAGGAATACGAGTGTCCTTACATACAACCACAGTTGACTTGCCAACAATATGGTCGGCCAGACAAAGATTATCTACACTGGAAATGGCAACCTCATGCTTGCTCTCTTCCAAGGTAAGCTCAGTTTGTGTCACTCAATTCTTAATTAAATTTCTTGTTCGTTACTATATTAAACTAATAACACTACTAAACAATCTCTATTTTCCTATTGAATTATTTTATCTCGTTGAATGTCGGTGGAAATAATTTAAATAGTAGTATTTTCACACGGATTTTTTTTTTAGCGTTTCAATGAGAACCCGTTTCACACCATGCGTTTTTCCAATGAGTTGGTTCGATGAGAATGAAGTGAAAAAATTATATTTTATAGCATAAATCTCCCACTGAATATCGGTAGGAGATAGTGTGATAATGACCAAAATATTATACCTGATTGAATAGTAGAGGCGCGTGCAAATTAAATTTAAACACCATAGTTATAAATGTCACAATGTATTAATTCTTAATTTATGTGACACTCTTTTCTTTTTAGTTAGTTAAAAAAAACACAATTCTATATTTAGTAAATTTAGTGTAAGTTTAACTTTAAACTTTCAATTTAATGAGATAATTTATACCACACAAATATCTATGATTTGTTTTAAACCACAAGTTTCAAAAGTCTTTTTATTTTTATTTTTAATTTAGTGCTCAGTTAGACTTCATCACATAAATTGGGATGGAAGGAGTAGTATTAAGTTGGACTCCTTTACGTGTTTTTTTTGCATAAATTATTTCTCCTTCCATTCCATTTTAACTATCGCTTTAACACTTTTCACGTTCATTAAAAAATAAATTCAAGGTATAATTTAAGTTACCCCTATTAAATGTTTTTTGAGAATGGAGTAGTATTAAAAAGACCTATTTTTTTAATATTAGTTCAAATGGGACGGAGAGAGTAGGATTGAACCTGAATTGTGTTAGTGGCTCGTAATATTGTTAGACTACTTTATACTGTCTCAGTCTGATAACGTATAATTAAGTACTATTTTATATTGTTTAGTTCAACCGCTCTATCTGCCATTGCCAAAACGCTTTGACCATTAACTCATTGTCATTGTTATTTGTTGGACTTGTTCCACAACTATAAGGGCTGAGCTTTACTAATTTGGTAATAATGGCCCTTTAATTTCTTGACATTTTTATTGTGCATATGGCAGTTACAATGCAACATTACTACTGGAAAACCTCCGAGGGAAGAGGATGTTATTCGTTGGTGATTCCTTGAACAGAGGACAATATGTTTCCATGGTTTGCCTTCTCCATAGACTCATTCCGGAGAATGCCAAATCCATGGAAACTTTTGGTTCCCTCACTGTATTCACTGCAAAGGTATTTACAAGTTACAAGCACGTTGAACTTAAATGTTTACAATTCTGTCTGGATACATTGATGTAATGATAGCGTGGATTCAACCAAAATATTCCAGGATTACAATGCAACAATTGAGTACTACTGGGCTCCATTTCTGCTGGAATCAAATGCCGATGATGCAGTCATACATAGGATTACTGATAGAGTTGTCCGGAAAGGTTCAATAAATAAACATGGTAAATTCTGGAAAGGAGCTGACATAATTGTGTTCAACACTTATCTTTGGTGGATGACCGGCATGCCATTCAAGATTTTGTAATTTCTTGGGCTCTCTTTTTCCTTTAGGTGTGTACACACAAAGATGTATTGTGAGATTAACTTACCCGCATTCGGTGTCTAATTGATACAGGCAAAAAGGGTCTTTGAAGGATGAAGTGAAAGATATAGTGGAAGTGTCCACAGAAGATGCATATCGCATGGCAATGAAGAGTATGTCGAGATGGGTGAAGAAGAATATGGATCCAGAAAAAACCAGAGTATTTTTCACTAGCATGTCACCTTCGCATTACAAGTGAGTAACTATTACATATACTACTTAGGTTCTACTCCCCCTCTCCCAACCAAATAAAAGTATGACTAAAATGTAAAAGACATTGATCCAATAGTTTCCCATTTAGTCTAGCAAATCAAGCACATGTTGCAGTTATATATTGCGATTCTTTCATTTATGTTTCTTTGGTCAGACTTAATTACCAACAATAGCTCAAATAACAAAACCTATATAGTGATATGTATATTATACGTGTGGCATATGTATATTATACGTATAGTGTATGTATATATACATATAAATATACAAAACCTATGCATTTGCTGGTTATCGTGTAAACTAGATCACCCAAAAGTATCGGCCTGTAATTTTCCCGTATAATTTACTACATAATATTGTAAAATGTGGATTGGTATTTTACACTTAGATATATAAAATCGTTGTCAATCTGGTAGGAGCATAGAGTGGGGAGGTGAAGCTGATAGGAATTGTTACAATGAAACAAAAATGATAGAGGATACAAGTTACTGGGGATCAGATTGCAGCAAAAGCGTAATGCAAGTGATCGGAGAAGTTTTTAGTAAATCAGAAGTACCCATAACGTTTCTCAACGTAACACAACTATCAAGTTACAGGAAAGATGCACACACATCAATTTACAAGAAGCAATGGAATCCATTGACATCAGAGCAACTAGCAAACCCTGTCAGCTATGTTGATTGTACACATTGGTGTTTGCCTGGCCTTCAAGATACTTGGAATGAACTGTTATTCGCTAAGCTTTTTTATCCTTGACATTTGAATATATTTGTATTATGATATTTTTAACATGGTTGTGTAGGAGGATGAGAGCAACAATAGTGGTAGATTTAAACTAGGCCCAAATGGTTAAGTTGTTAGCTCAGTTTATATGTATGTATCTAAGAGAAAAAAATTAAATTAGCACATATATAAACAGCAGAACTCACCGATTCTAAATTCTGAATTCGCCAATGAGCAACATGGCAAAGTAGTTTTGGGCTTTCTTCATTTTGGAATGGCATTTGAGGATAGAATTCACATTACTTCCTTTTTACACTGAATTAGGCATTTATAAGAGAATTTTACTTATTTAGTTCCTTTTTCCTGAAACAAATTGTTCTTCCTAAAATGATTACTTTGAAGACATAAAGAAAATTAATCTCTACACTAACTAATTACAAATGCAACTAGAGTGAGTCATTATTATATTCCCCTAAATGATCAGCTGATTCATAGAATGCCATCTAGAAATACAAGAAATACTTCATGAGTATAATCTAAAGAGCCAGAGAGAAAATTGTGCAACTGGTTAATTCTCAGCCACTCCTGGCAAATTGAAGCAATCGAGCTACTATTCATAGACAGTAGTTGCAACTGATTAATAACTGTTAATCATCATCAAAAGATATTTTAATTTAATATCACACATGTTTCATATTTGCACTTTGATCTCCTCTGTTGGCAACAAGTTCATATTTTTTATATTTTTATAAGCTTCCTTTGCCTCTATGACTCATTTTTTTTTCTTTTAAGAAAACCATTTATCATAATGTGCTCCAATTTCTTACGGTGTTTACAATACTTTGGGATGCTCTCATATTCAATTTATCGTGTATATCTTTCCAGTGGGAGTTCTTATCTTCCTACCCTACCCATTCTCTATCATGCAAAGGTTTCAGCAGATTAATTTCAACTCTGACTTTAACTATGCTAGGCCTAGTTGCCATGAGTAGCAGCATCTAAGGCAATGGAGTACCAATACTGCTAAAAATTTATTTTAAATAATGTCAATGATAGAATATAGCATGGTACCGTGTTCAAATAGGATTAGAATTGTAATTAAACTAGTGTACAAACTTATGATAGTTATAGAATTCTTGTACAAGTATAATTAGGATTTAGAAGTATAGTATGAATAGGATTCTCCATATTTGGAGATTGTAACTTGTATATATACCTCATTTATTAATGAAACTAATCAAGATATTATTTCTTTTATGGTATCAGCAGTCTAGGTCTAAAATACTTTCTTCCAAAAACACTTCCGCTCTTCTCGATTTCTGCTCGGTTTCCATGAACCCTTCCTCAGTTTCCGTGCACTTTTCCTCTTCTATTCCCAAATTTTCTTCCTAGTCCCTAATTACTATTGTTCTTTCGTTAGGTCTACGTCAAAGAACATATTTCATCCTGCCCTTACATTTTCCAACATCAAGAACCACATTCCAATTGTTCTTGAGATGGAAAACGTCCAATACGCGACGTGGGCGGAATTATTCAAAGTTCATGCACGCTCGCATCAAGTCCTCCATCACATAATCCCCTCGGCAACTGGCAAGGAGAGGGTGCCTACCCCCGAGGATGATCCTACGTCATGGACAACCCTTGATGCTACCGTTCTCCAGTGGATTTATTCCACAATCTCTACAGACCTCTTGGAGACGATTATTGAACCCGACGCTACGGCGATGGCAACTTGGAATAGGGTATGTGATATATTTCAAGATAACAAAAATTCCCGTGTTGTCACTCTTGAGCAGGAATATTCCCATGTCAACATGGAAGATTTTCCTAACGTCTCGGTCTATTGTAAAAGGCTAAAAGAATTGGTGGACCAACTCCACAACGTTGGTGCGTCTGTTACCAATAATCGTCTTGTTCTTCAAATGGTTGCAGACATTTCTGAGGCCAATAATGGCGTTCCCGTTGGAACACTAATTCGTCAAAGTAATCCTCTGCCACCATTTTATCAGGCCTGTTCCATGCTCACGTTAGAAGAGACCGATTTGGATAAAAAAGCGGCTACCGGAGCACATTCCATCGTAATGATGACTACGTCAGACAACCCTCACTCAATCTCTGAAAATTTGGGTCAAAACCGTAACTACGATGGCGGCAAAAAAGATCAAAATCGTAAAAATAATGACAAAAATAGTGGTGGCAATCGCGGTGGTAACATCAGCGGAGGACGGAACAGTGGCAGCTACAATAGTGGGCCTCGGAGCAGTAGGCCGCAGGCCAACTGGCCCCAGTCGTGGGCCCTCTGGCAGTGGGGCTGGGCTAGTGGCCATTGGCCCAACATCCCTTATTTTTCGCTTGCTCCTTATCCGGGAAACTGGGCTCAGTTCCAGCAAAAGTCCAGGCCCAGTTTCTCGGTCGCAAATAGTGGAATGCGGTATAGTAATGGGTCAGGACAACAGGCAGGCCTGCTTGGGCCTCGGCCAAATCAGGCCTTCCTTGATGCGGGTCCAAATTCGATCTCGAGACCTACAGATATTGAAGCCACAATGCATACACTTGGCTTAAATCCCCTGGACATGAATTAGTATATGAACACCGGAGCCACATCTCATATGACGTCCGATCAAGGTACTCTCTCATCTTATTCAAATTTGAGCAAAAATCGTGGTATAATTGTTGGTAATGGCAACTCAATTCTAATTCGCGATTATGGACATACAACTGTCTCCCCCACATCCACCTCTAGTTTTGAAAAATACCCTTCATGCCCCTAACTTAATCAAAAATTTGGTGTCTGTCCGAAATTTGACCACTGATAATTGGGTTTCTGTTAATTTTAATCCCTTTGGATTTTCTGTGAAGGATTTCAAAATGGGGATACCTCTAATGAGATGCAATAGTAGGGGAGACCTTTATCCAATCACAACTACCACCACTTCCACGTGTCAAGGCATGCCGTCTACTTTTGCCGCCTTTGCTCCTTCCTTTGTGGCATGCACGTTTGGGTCATCCGGGATCGTCTATTATTTCGTGTTTGCATAAAAAAAATTCTTGTAAGGGTACGCGTAGTACTCCACTTTGTTCTTCTTGTCTGTTAGGAAAACATGTTCGATTATCATTTGTAGCCCCTACTTTTCCTATTTTGATGCCTTTTGACATTATTCATAGTGATTTATGGACTTCTCCCGTTTTAAGTTCTTTGGGCCATCGTTATTATATTTTATTTTTGGATGATTATTCTAATTTTTTGTGGACCTTTCCGTTATCCAAAAAGTCTCAAGTTTTTTTCACTTTCTTAAAATTTAGAACATTCATCTGTACCCAATTCGAAAGGGAAATTAAAAATATTCAATGTGATAATGACAAGGAATACGATAATGGGTTGTTTCGGGAATTTTGTGATGTTAATGGCATAGTTTTTCATTTTTCTTATCCTTATACATCCTCACAAAATGGGAAAGCCGAACAAAAAATTCGTACAATTAATAATATTGTCTGAACTTTATTAGCCCATGCTTCCGTATCCCCCTTCCTTTTGGCATCATGCACTACAAATGACGACTTACCTCTTTAACGTACTTTCTACCAAAGGGTTAGCATATGAATCTCCCCTTAAAATTTTATTTAATAAGACTCATTCGTGTTCACATCTTAGGGTCTTTGGGTGTTTATGTTATCCATTTTTTTTGTCAACTACAATTAACAAACTTCAAGCATGTTCTACCGCTTGTGTGTTTTTGGGTTATCCATCTAATCATCGTGGTCACAAATATTTTGATTTATCGTCTAATAAAATCATAATTAGTCGTCATGTTCTTTTTTATGAAACCCAATTTCTATTTGCTAAAGTGAGTAGCTTCGTGCCTAATTCGTATAATTTTTTAGATGATGAGGTCTCACCATATATTATCCACCATTTATCGGACTTGTCCCTTGACTAAAATACGCCAGCAGGCCCACTGCCTGCTTGCCCACACAGTCCCATTACCACTGTTCCGCCGATTCTGCCTAGTGAGCCAGAAACACGGCCCAATACCGATCTCGGTACTATTCCATTATTCCAGCCCATTTTAGTATCGGTTTCCGCCCCTGCTGGCCAGTCCGTCACTGTCCCGCACATTGCACCAAATCCACCCAACTCTACCTCGAGTCAATGGCCCGTTACTCGCAGTCAAGGGGGTATTTTTAAACCAAAACAACATTTTAATCCCAATTCTAATGTCCCTAAATCCCCACTACCACATACCCTGTGTCTGCACTATATGACCTGAATTGGAAATTGGCTATGACTGACGAATATAATGATCTTATTGAAAATAAGACGTGGGAGTTAGTACCCCGTCCATCTGGTGTTAATATTATTCGGTCTATGTGGATTTTTACTCATAAAGAAAATTATGACGGTTCTTTTGAGAGGCATAAGGTTCATCTTGCAGGTGATGGTAAAACTCAACAAGTTGGCGTAGATTGTGGTGAGACATTTAGTCCGGTGGTCAAACCGGCTACCATTCACACTGTTCTTAGCTTGGTTCTCTCAAAAGCATGGCATATTCATCAGTTGGATGTAAAGAATACTTTCTTACACGGTGATCTTAAGGAGATAGTCTATATGCATCTGCCCTTGGGTTTTCGAGATCCCAATCATCCTCATCATGTCTGTTTGCTGAAGAAGTCCTTGTATGGGCTTAAGCAGACCCCGCAGGCTTAGAATAAGAGGTTTGCAGATTATGTATCTACTATTGGATTTTCTCATAGTCGGTTTGACCATTCTCTATTTATATATCGTCGTGGTACTTCTCTGGCATACATTTTATTGTACGTAGATAATATTATATTGACCGCTTTATCTGATAATATGCGCAAGTCTATCATGTCACTTCTCAGTTCAGAATTTGCAATGAAAGACTTAGGACCCTTGAGTTATTTCTTGGGCATTACTGTCACGCATCATTCATGTGGTCTATTTTTATCTCAAAGGAAGTATGTTGCAGAGATTATTGAGAGAGCTGGTATGTTATCTTGTAAGTCTACTTCCACTCCGATTGATACCAAACCGAAGCTGAGTACTACGTCAGGCAGACCATACGAGGATCCCACCCATTATCACAGTCTTGCAGGAACACTTCAGTATCTTACTTTTACGAGACCTGATATTACTTATGCAGTTCAGCATGTGTGTTTATTCATGCATGACCCATAGATTGAGCATATGCATGCGCTCAAACGCATTATATGGTACATTGAGGGCACACTTGATTATGGATTGCATTTATATCCTTCTTCCGTCTTTACTCTTGTGTCATATACATATGCTGATTGGGGTGACTGTCCTGATATCGGACGCTCGACATTTGGTTATTGTATGTTTCTTGGGGATAACTTGGTCTCATGGTCTGCGAAACGTCAGGCTACATTATCGCGATCCAGTGCAGAGGCTAAGTATCGAGGCATAAATGTGGTATCTGAATCATGTTGGCTGCGTAATCTTTTATTAGAATTACAATTTCCTATTCAGAAAGCTATCTTGGTCTATTGTGATAATGTTAGTGCAGTCTATCTTTTTGGCAATTCGGTCCAACATCAGCGCACTAAACATATCGAGATGGATATTCACTTTGTTCGCGAAAAGGTAGCTCGTGGACAAGTAAGCATTTTACATGTGCCCTCCAGATACCAAATTGCTGACATCTTTACGAAGGGTCTTCCCTCGGTTCTATTTGAAGATTTTAGGGACAGTCTCAGCGTACGACAACCGTCCGCTATGACTGCGGGGGTGTGATAGAATACAGTACTGTATCGTGCTCAAATAGGATTAGGATTGTAATTAAACTAGTGTACAAACTCATCATAGTTATAGAATTGTTGTACAAGTATGATTAGGATTTAGAAGTATAGTATGAATAAGATTTTTTCATATTTAGAGATTGTAATTTGTATATATACCCCGTTTATTAATAAAAATAATTAAGGGATTATTTCTTTTAGTCATGTGTGCATATGAAAGAGCATGTTTGGAAGCAGTACCCGAACTAGTGCAATTGTGATATCCTCATCCAGCTTGAAATCCGACGATCATTTTTTAAGCCACATCTGTAACCCCTCAATTTCGATTACCCTTTTGTACCACACAGTGTTGAAATCATATTCATTGATGAAATCAAGAAATACATCGTAGTTGTCACATACTCCAATTGTCGTTGAGCCCTTACTCATAAAGAGTTCTTTGAAAGCCGACCTGATTCTTTCAATCTATTGCCTTGTGTTATAACTTCTTAACTGTTTCAGTTCTCTATAGTTTCACTTATCAAGAAAATGTTTATAGCAAGTCTTGTTCAAATTTGAGTACACAATCAAAAAGTTTTAACTTGTAGAAGTTGAAACTCCAAGACATCATATTGTTCTTGGGTTTAAAGATGTACATATAATCATTTTTACATCTTGTACGTCTTTCACTCATGATACCTATTTTATAACTGATACTTCCTCTTTTTTTTTTTCATCCAATTTATGTGGTACTATTTTATAAAAAATGTCACATTTTTATATTTAGAAAAAAATTAATTTCATGAAATGTATAACCACACATTTATATAAGACTTGTTTAATTTGGATCATATATTTCAAAAGTTATGCCAGTCAATGACGGAGGGAGTATATTTTATCATTATTTAACTCATGATAATTATTTCAAAACTATATCATTGTTTCATTTATGATACTTATTTCAAACTCTATGAATTATTTATAAGTTCAAACTCAATGAATCATTTGAGAGTTTTAGACTCCATGAACTAGCTTTTCGAACTCAACTTTATCATTTTGCAGATTTATTTGCCTCCCATGTATGATATTGACTTTGTTCACTTCTAGGGAATATCTACCATCTTCAATAATTGGTCTAAAATGATATTATCATTGTATGTCCTTCTCTTTAATAAATTTGACAAAAGTAGACAATTTGTCTCAAGTTCTAATTCTTTGTAACTCCTTTCCTCTGCTAATTTAGATCTCGTTTGATGCTCCATGGTATTGTATAATATCTAATAAACCTTGAATTATTTGGTTTGAGACGATTTTTTCCTATTAACCAATAAGTACCTGAAGGAGAGTAGTCAGAGATAGTACTTCATTTCCTGATATATATCACAGGTAAAAATGTAAAAAATGTTAGTATTAACTTAAATTTGATACATGAAATATTATACTATATGGTCTAACCTGATATTAGAGTACATAAATAGTAATAAAATATTTTAATGTCATGTTAAATAACTTAAACTGATTCCGCAGGCAGAGATAGAGTCATCAGTGATGACCTGATCCATAAAGAAGGAACTGTACGGACAAATTACAAATAGCTTGCCAACTGTTAAGTACTGTAACATAATTAGGCAAGCAAATGGAATTTTAAAAATAAAATAAAAAAGGCATGCTTGCCCACTTGCAAACCAACTTGCAAACCAACTTGCAAAGTTGACATCTTTTTTTGTTTTTTTTATATTCAGCTTTCCGGTTTACGCCAGACTATTCCTGGAGATAGTAGTTCCGGTCCCTCAACACTACTACCAGTAAATCGCGAGATGTGCCTGAATGACCAGGGTTTGAGAACAGAGCAACTGATATCACCTACAAGATCCTATCCCAGAAGAGAGCAAATTACTCCCACCAGAATTCGAACACACACTGCAAGCCTCCAGCTGAATTTTTAAGTTTTTCTCATTTGTCATCCAGTTATGTCCCGGGAACAAGTTTCCATCTTCTTTTGCTTGCCGAACATACAACATAAATCTGTATATATAGAGAGAAAAAGAAAAAAGAAAAGGATTTTAAAAGTAAATAAAGCCACAACTTGCCTTTTGTTTGAACGTCAAGTTGGTTAGAAAAGAGCAGATATGTTGATTCTTCTCATACAACGACTAGCCTTTTTTTCTATATTTTATAATTTATGTTGTATTTATTTTATTCAGCCAATCATGCAGCAGTTGTGCATGTGCTCATCCATCTTCTACTGAAGATCCTCGACATATAATAGGCTATCGTTAAATATATTTAAATTATACATATAGTAAAAGAAAAGTTACACTGTTAATTTACTTTTACATGTCATAACAAATTAATAATGGTATAAAAAATTGATACTCTCAGTGCAAGGAACTTACTTTTAGAAAATTAAAAGAAAATAATTAAGGAAAACGGTTCCAATCTCACCAACAGGTTTTAGTACGTATTTAAAGACTAACAACTTTATTTTATCACCAAATATGCAAACAGTACTATATAAACTATAAACAACGTTATTCCAACAAAGTCACAACTGGTGAGATCTTTACAACTATGGTAGGTTGGAAAAAATTAATTAGACCACATGACTATTAGATAATTGACATTCGTGCAATTTTGGTACGTATTTAACAAATTTAACCTGAGTACATTAATCTACAAGTTGTAGAGGTTTCAAAGACGTGGTTTTCACCAAGGAGGTTTTGTAATACCGTATATACCACTAATATCAATTAATTTATTTTCTTGTTAGGATTCTGGAGGACAAAACAATTACACTATAATGTTATTCTTTTACATAGTGAATTACTGATCATACAAAGCAAAACATGTACTACTATATATCATTATCTTGACATTATGATCATGATTTTTACAAATTCTACCATAGCAATAAATTCTCCATCCAATCTAAAGGAAGTGAAGAATACCTCCTCACTATTTAATTAAGGGATTTAAGTTATATATCCTAGATACGTGTAATATTATCTTTTAAGTGATTTAATTTTGTAAATATATTTTATATTATCAATGCATAAGCCATAATTTAAATTTCAATCAACTTCTACCTACAAGGACTATTAATTGTTCATAACAAATAGAGCTAATTAACGTGAAAAGCAAAGCGGGAACTGTTCAACATGTTAATACTAAGGTTAATTGAGTTTCTGCTTTTACTTGTTGGATTGAAAATGATGCTGCTAGAGTTTCGTTGGATTCAAAACACAAGTAAAGTAGGCGCATCGGAAGTTTAAAATTTTATTCTACTTACCCAACAATTCCTTCTGGCATGGTTATATGACAATCAAAACCTGTAAAGAGAACTTGAACAAGAACTTACAGGTTATAAAATCTGGAGCCTTTTACTTTTGGGTGAACACGCAATTCTCCCTTCGATTGCAAGCGACTTGCTACTGTGTATTCCTTTGTCAAGAAAGCCAGGAAATCTTGACAGAGGTTTGAGAGAGTTTTATCCTAGACTCTAAGTCTAGAATTACTTTGTATAATAAGTGTGTTTAATAACAATGAGGTTGTGTTGTATTTATAGTTAAAATTAGGTCAAAATTCGGATTAGGGTTGGGCTCTAAGCCTGGCCCAAAAACCGAGGTGAAGTGGGCCAGTCTGACTGGGCCCACTGCCGGGTCGGCGTCGTGGCTCAGCCTAGCAGGCGTCGCGGCGCCTTACATCATTTTCATTCCCGTTTCGTTAATATATATTCAGCACATTTAATTAAATCCAAAATCCAATTTTGACTTAATTAAATAATTTACATCTAATAGAAATTATCCCATAGTTATTATCAATTTAAATATCTCGATTCCAAATCGAATATTTAATACTTTCTCAATACACCCTTAGATCGAAGAGACAATTGACATAGTGTGACCACATAGGCTTTCACATATTGACACTAATCCAATTAAGGTCCATATGGAACTCCTAGATTGCGTCGTACGACGAACTCAGTATGTGAAGTACGTTTACATGAATCCAGCAAACATAACCTTTATGTGAGATGATAAATTCCATTCATTCGCGACACATTCGATCTAGCTTAGGATTTGCCATGTGTCTATCCAAATGGCTTTATCACTTTATCTCATCTATATTAGTCGACAACTAGACCATATTCTAAATATGTCTCTGGCATTGGCCAATGACTTGGTCGACCTAATATCACTGAGAAGTTGAGTGCTCTCTCGAATATCCAATCGAAGAATGAATCCTATTATTGGCTCAACTACCACATTAGTTTACATCATAATGTACCCAACACAAGCCGTATATTATCCTATAAGGAGTTTAGGCTTAGGACAGGGTCAAAGTACATTACTCTGTAAACAATGTGTGTATTGACCTCAAGTCAAAGGACCTTTATTTTTCACACGCTGATAACACTCTAGACATGTATAACAAATAGTTTATCAGCAGGGTATACCAATACTTTTCAAAAGTATCCATGTGTCCATCACTAGTAACCATTACTAGTAGCAGGTGAGACATACTACATTCTCCAAGAATGTGATGCAGACCACATGTCGACTTATTACATATCATAGATATCTCATTCTCAATGATCATTAGTCGAGACTATTTTGAGAGTTACGTTCTATCATCATTAATATATCACTCTATTAATGACAACGTGAGCTCAAATGATGCACATATATGAATAATTGCAAATAATAATTCAATAATTACAAATCTCATAAATATTAATCTTATTAATAATACGAATGTGTTCAAGTACATTTGTCCCTAATAATGATTGTCTCTAGGGCATACATACTTTCAGCTATATCTTTGATTCTTGAGACCAGTTATGCGTCAACACAGTAAGATTGTCTGTTATAAATATTGTAAGAATTGAATCCCTCAATTATTATTCTCCAAAATATACAATATATATACATGGATCCTATACTTGATTAATGGAAGACTATTCTAGAAGACTAATCATCTTTACCTAATTTACAAGATCCTAATTACAGTTATAATAATGAGTATAATTACAATATCAATTCTAATAATGAAAGGTAATTATGGGATATTCTCATAATTACTCTAACAGTCCCCTGCAGTCTTAGCTGGAGGTTCTCGGATGCTGAGACTATCCCCGAAATCATCAAAAAGTACGCGTGGAAGGCCTTTTGTAAAGATATTAGCTATCTGATAACGGGACGACACTTGGAGAACACGAACTTGACCACATACAACTTTTTCTCAAACTAATAAAATATCAATTTCAATGTGCTTCATGCGTTGATGTTGAACAGGATTGCCAAATAAGTAGATCGCACTCACATTGTCACAATAGACCATTGTTGCCTTTTCAATCGGACAATGAAGCTCCAGTAACATATTACAGAGTCAACAAGATTCAGCAACAACATTTACCACCCCTCGATATTCCGTCTCTGCACTTGACCGAGATAGTGTGGACTGGTGTTTGGAGGACGATAAGATTGTCACCTAAGAACACACAATAGCCGAAAGTGGAACGACTTGTGTTTGGACAGCCACCCTAATCCGCATCAGTGTAGGCAGACAGACTGGAGACGGAAGACTTATATAGATGTAATCCGAATTTAAGAGTATCCTTAACATACCGCAAAATCCTTTTGAGAGCCCCTCATATGTTCTTCTTTTTGGGTTATGTATGTGTAAACAAACTTGCTGGACCGCATAGGAAATATGAGGCCTCGTAAAAGTGAGATACTGCAATGCACCAGCCATGCTGCGGTAATGTGTGGGGTCGTTGTATGGAGTACCTGAAGCATTGCTCAACTTTGCCTTCGTGTCAACTGGAGTATGTGAAGGTTTACATGAAGACAACCCTGCTTTGTCAAGTATATCCTCGGCATACTTTCTTTGATTGAGAGATATACTACCTGCATAGTGAGTGACAGCAATGCCAAGAAAATAATTCAAGAGACCTAAGTCTTTCATTGCAAATTCTGATGCCAGAAAGGATATAATGGACTGGGAAGTGAAGTTGATGATGTAGTGAGGATAATGTCATCAATATATAAAAGTATATAAGCCACATCAGTGTTCTTTCTATAAATAAAGAGACTAATCTGACTTGATGTGAGAGAATTCCAATTTGGAAACAAATCCTGCAAACCTGTTATACCATGCTAGAGGAGTTTGTTTTAGACCATATAAGTATTTTCTCAATAGGCACACATAATTTGGACGGGCAGGATCGCGGAATCCCTACAGCTGATGCATATATACCATTTCCTGCAAGTGGCCATGTAAAAATGCATTCTTGACATCCAACTGATGAATGGACCATGACTTGGATAGTGTGAGACTAAGAACAGTCCTGATACTTGCAGGCTTGACTACCTGACTGAATGTTTCATCACAATCTACTCCCACCTGCTGAGACTTGCCATCACCAACAAGACGAGCTTTGTATCTCGAAAAAGAACTATCAGAATTCTTTTTATGGTAAAAAACCCACATTGATCGAATTATATTCACATTATATGGTCGTGGTACCAAATCCCATGTCTTATTTTGAATAAGAGCAGTAAATTCATCTAACATGGCAGCCTTCCAATTCGGGTCTGATAAGGCAGCTTTGGGATTTTTGGTATTGGTGAGGGATGGACTGAGGTGGTGAGGTTGAAATGGTGTTTAAGGCAAAAAAATCTCATGCATGGCATGTGTTTCCCTGGTCCGCTTAGGTGTTGAATCATTGGATGGTTGGGTGTTGTTGGGATTTTGGGTCGAAACAGTGGGTAGGGTTGTTTCGGATGTTTGAGCTGAGGTAGTGGCTCGGTATGGTTCTAGGCCGGTGAGTTGCCGGAAGAGGGTGGGGTGACGGGTTGTGTTGTACGGTCTGTGATGGCCCTAAATTGTTATTTTGAGAGTTTAGATGATACCTCAAGATTGAATGAATTCCGTCTTCCAGAAAATCATATGAAGGTGGGGATGCCGCTCTAGATGTAGCAAACGGGAAGGTTGATTCATCAAAGATAAGATGACGAGAAATAATCATTTTTCATGTTGACATATCAAAGCACTTATATCCCATATGATTTTGTGGGTACCCTAAAAACACGCAAGGAGTAGACCGAACTTGAAGTTTATGAATAGTGGTGGACGGAAACAAGGGATAACACAAACACTCAAAAACTCATAAATGTGTAAACGACGGGATACGGTTGTACAATACATGAGTAGGGGACACATTGGAGAGTAGTTTACTAGGAAGAATATTTAAGAGATATGTAGCCATTTGAAGAGCATGATGCCAAAAATTTAGTGGAGTGGATGAATGCATAAGGATAGATCGATTCATATTGTTGATTGTTCGAATCTTTCTTTCAGCTTTTCCATTTTGAGAAGATGTATGTGGACAGGAAATACGGACAGACATCCCATTTTGTTGACAAAAATTCTGAAATTGGGTATTTATAAATCCCCCCCCCCCCATTATCACATTGAAAACATTTAATGGTTTTGTCAAACTGAGTTTTGATAAACACACTAATTTTTTTTCAAAATGTTATAGTTCTGTGATTTTTGTCCTAAGGGAAAGGTCCACAAAAAAATTTGAAAAAACATCAAGAATGAGCAAATAATACTTATGACCTGCATCACTTAATACGGGTGAAGTCCACAAATCACAATGTAAAATATCAAACGGCATAACAGTATTAGAATTAGAGGTAGAAAACGGAAGTTTAATATGTTTACCAAACACACAGGTTTAGCAAACAGAAGAGTCCAAACGTCCATTACAAAAAGCCAAATTATTCTTCCTAAATTGATTAAAAACCGGTGCTCCTGGGTATCCCAACCTATTGTGCCATATACTAGGAGAGATGGCCGCAAAGGTGGAAGGTTTGACCGTGTGGTTGCTGGAGACAGAAGTGATGGGATATAAGTCCCCCGTGCTATTACATCTCATGAGCTGCATCCCCATCTGAAAATCCTTCACAGAGAAACCAAACAGATCAAAATTCATAGAAACATTGTTGTCAATTGTAAAACGTCTAACAGAGATCAAGTTTTTAATTAATTTTGGTGCATGTAAGACATTTTTCAAGCATAAAGGCGGGTGGGGTGAGGGTAGTGTTACCTGACCAATACCACGAATTGTAATTTCTTGCCCACTGCCGACAATAATATTTTTATTACCGCTCGTATTAAAATCATATGAAAGATTACCTTGAGATGTCGTCATGTGTGACGTAGCCCCTGTATCAATGTACCACGATTCATCTGGAATATTCAGATTTATGTGACTCATGGCTTGTTCAATTTGTGGGTGCATATCCGACAGAAGATAGTGCTTGAGCTGCAAAAGCATGGTGTGGACGAGATCCGAGAATACCGGGTTTGCGATTGGAAGGAGGATGTCGGGCCCACGAAGAGATCGGGAATGGGAATGGGCATGGCGGGGCAGCCCACTGTGAGGCCCAGGACCACGGTGGGTACTGCCCCCACTGTCCGCCGCTACTGCCGCCGGCGGTTTGTCCCCCACCCCGTCCACATCCCTTTCCACTATTATTTTTCCTTTATTGTTTCGGTTTGAACCCCATTTTTTACCATTATTTTGATGAGTCTTTTGGCCACCCGAACCAAATTTTTGGGGTTCCAAATCAGTGGAAAATGAGTTGGTAGATACGAGAGTCGTTCCACCAGTGGTTGTGCCCGATGATGCTTGCTTTGCCTTCCTCGTTTCCTCGAGTATTAACCTCGAATAGGCCTCGTAAAAGGGAGGTAGCGGATTGCTTTGCTGAATGAACGTAGCAACACCATCATATTGTTCATTTAATCCCGCAATCAACTTAAGAACTAACCTTTGATTTGTCACGAATGAACCAACGTTGGACAGTTGGTCCGCAAGTACTTTTGATTCTTGATAATAGGCTGAGGTGTTAGAAAAAATCATCCAATTTAATATTTGTAAATTGGTGTTCAAGATAAACGGCCCTAGACATTTTGTTATCTTGAAAAATATTTTTTAATCGTTCCCACGCCTGTTTAGTCGTAGAATTGGGTTCAAGGATGGTATGAAGATCATTCAAAATTGTGCCATAAATCCATTGAAGGACAATAGCATCTAGGCGGGACCATAATTTCTTGTCCACCGTAGTGGTATCCGATGGGGACTCGAATGGAAGAATATGGGCAATCACCTCATAAGTACGACAGTGAATTTTGAATAGTTCCTCCCATGAGGTATACTTCCCTTTCTCTATTTCGAGGGTTATGGAGATGAAGTTCTTGACGGCAAGAGCGGGATGAAAGGTTTGTTTTTCGGCCATAAGTTCCACTTAGAATAAAAAATAGGAGGATAATGAAGTTGTGTTTTGATGAAAGTGGAGTTAAAAAAAACTAAGGAATGGATTATGCTAGCCGAGGGGGTGGATGATTGGTTTAGTATTTGGCTAGGGTTTTTAGGTTTTGGAGGAGTAGTTTAGGTTTAGGGTTTTAGGATACATAAACGTAATTGGTTTTGGTCGAAAAACAAGTGAGAAGAAAGGTATAGAATTCGGCCAAGGAGGAAAGAAAAAGAATAGTTTAGGGCAAGCATCTTTGGCTAATGATACCATGTAAGAATTGAATCCTTCAATCATTATTCTCTCAAATATACAATATATATACATGGATCCTATATTTGATTAATGAAAGACTATTCTAGAAGAATAATCATCTTTACCTAATTTACAAAGACTATTCTAGAAGAATAATCATATTTACCTAATTTACAAGATCCTAATTATAATTATAATAATGAATATAATTATAATATCAATTCTAATAATGAGAGAGATAATTATGGGATATTCCCATAATTACTCTAACAAATATAAATAAATTACAGCAACATGTAAATATAACACCAAAAAAGAAATCAGGGGGACTAAAAGAAATATACAAAGTAATCTAATTAATGAAATAGACACAATGATTTACTAGTGTTGATTGTAGCCATGTTCTGAGCGATCTGAGCCAGTGATTGCAAATTGAAACGTACAATAGTATCCACAAATACACATGTTTCTTCCTTTGTATTCCCTTGTGGAATATCCACTACATACGATTCCACAACCATCGTCCCCTTATCATCCCCGTGCAACGTCGTCACTGACCGGTAATTATTCAACCTATGATCACCGCCAACGACGCTGAAACTGATGACGTGTTCCATGTCATCTAATATTTCCAGCCTCTCCGTGCTGGAAGCTGCGGGGAGGCCGGAAATTACCTTAACCTCCCTCAACGTGCCAACGTCTCCGTCCCCGACGATGACGTGGCAGCTCTTGAGGAACTGTTTGTAGGCTTGCGGGTTGTCGAAGCGGCGGACAACGGACCACACTGCGTCGATTGGGGCGGAGATGGTTTGCACCACGGCGGAGCAGCACTGAGTGGGGCCTACTGTGTGTGTGTGGTAATGTAAGAGGTTGTTAGGGACAGAAAAGGGGCATGGAATAATCCATGTTGGTTGAGGTTGTTTGTGGAAGTTTACGGCGAGAGTGGCGGCGGCGGCGGTGGTTGTTGGGTTGATCCTCTGATGCTGAAGTTTACAAGGCATTTTTATTACTCTTTCTTTCTCTTCTTCTTGGAGAGTCTTTACAAGTATAAAATGGTGATAGATGCGTATATATACAACTGCGTATAGAGGCAGAGAGGGTGCATGAGAGAGAAAAATAGGATGCCTTTATTATGAAAATGTTTTTACTATTCAGACGGTTACAAATTAGGTGACATACGATAATTATACGGTATGATACAAGAATAATATTTTTGTGATAGTTGAAACATCTTATGTATATCCAGTTCAAAGTTTATTACTCTTAAAGAATATCATGTATAATTATTACTCTTTGTTTTAACTTATGTGATATTTTTTATTTTTAATCAGTATAAAATATGAGATATTTTCATATGTAGTAGTAATAATTTAATTTCAAAATTTTTATTTTATCTTAATAAAATAATTTATAGCCACATAAATTTCTATATCTTATTTTAGACAACATATTCAAAAGTTTTTCAAATTCTCTTAAATTTTTTATCCAATCAAACACCTTCACATATTAGGACGGAGGAAATAGTAATCATTTGATTTCAACATTCAATATGACATGTCTAAGAGGGTGTTTGGATTAACTTTTTAAAAGTGTCTTAAGCTAGGAGCCATTAGTTGGTCCTACCCAACTTTTGGCTTTTGGCTTATTTTGTACCTTTTTAGCTTAAAAATAAGTGCTTAAAATATTTTTTATCTCATCCAAATACCTCAAACAGTAAAAAAGAGCTTAAAAGCTAAAAAACACTTAAAGTGAATCAATCCAAACACCCTCTAAGAGTCTAAGACCACAAGATCAAAAAACATTCTGGTACATTTTCAGTGTAAGACCAATAATTCAAAAGTGTTTTTTAAATTTTTTATATTTGGACCTAGTCAAAATAAGACTCATAAAATGAAATGAATGAGTATCATCATTAATGTATAACATGTTATAACAAATAACATGCTATGTTTGACAACGGTACCAACATAATATCTCTTTCACTAATGAAATTTATGATATTTGGCACTACAAGTGCACGTGTGTGAAAATGACGTTTATGGCGTGCGGGGCCCTAATTGTTCGAGTTATAAATAACGGGATAAACTTAATTCCACATTAGTAGATTTTCAACAATCCCCTCTTGAAAGAGATTTTGGCGCACACACAAGGTGCCTACTTTTAGCAATCTTTCAGTGAAAAGATATTGCATCAGGAGAGGTAGCTTCCACTTTGAACCTTCCTTAATTGAATACCATCGGACTTACCTACTGCGCGGTGAACGTGATGTCTTGAACCGTCAGTGTTTAATGTAAGCCAAGACAACGGTACCAACACAATACCTCCCATTTATTCGTTTCTTCTTATTATTCTGTCCGTTGTGGCCGTGGGCACACTTGGATTCTTAAGTGCGTTCATTTGAGGCGGCCTGTCCTCGCACTTAAATCGTTAAAGGTTTTGAAACTTAACCTTTACCCACCATGCAGGTAGCACTTAACGCCTATCGCGGGAGCGACTTTGGATTTACGTTTCTTAATAGAAATCATAATCCAAAGTGCTCTTGGTTCCACTAAAGCGCTCAACTGAACCTTTTACAGCTTAGTTTTCCCTTTGAATCAAATTCTTGGGATCTCTAGTCAATATGGTTTGGTTACCACCGCAACGGTTCGTATTATTTGGGTTTTAAGCCCATTCCCCTAGACAGACAGAACTCTTGATCTTCGGGTAGTCCCTTAGTTAAAGGGTCATTTGATTAGTAATCAAGGAAGTGACACCCGTGATGATCAACTACCCAACGGTTTTATGTCTTTGACTAATATGTCCAGACGCCATCATCCGTGCCCTCCCTAAAGCCGTCTGGCTAGCCACAATGTATAACTGACGAAGGCACGGATTTCTCCAAATAAGGGACATCCTCTAAGAGGTTGTGAAGTTACTCAACTTCTTTTCATATTTTTTCCAAAGCGATAAACTCCAATTCCATCATGAATCGACTGATACAAGTTTGCTTAGAGGATTTCCAAATACACACCATACACATCCACTTGTGGCTTTGGTGTTCTTCAAGTCCAATGTCCAGTTTGCATCACTGTGTTCTCCCAGAACCGCTGGATATCCAGAATACCATAATCCGTAAATAAGTGAATATTTTAGATATCGTCATATAACACCTTCTATCGATCATTTCCAGAATCACGAGTGAACCTTAGTTTAACTGATCTACTTTGTAAGCTAATACCAGGTCGGTTGTAGTGTGTAAAATACATTGAACTACATGTGACCTGCGCATATTGCTCCTGGTATACGGGTGCACCATGATTCCAATTAATTCTATGATTCGTATCCATTGGTGACTCAACGAGACTGTCAAATACCTCACAAATAAGTTTGGAATTAGACCAATTCGTTAGATGTATTAGAAATCTCAATTCCTAAGATGTCATATATGATGTCCATATCTTTCATATCGAAACTTTGTTTCAATATGACTTCCACTTTCAGACTGTTGGCTTTCTAACTGTTCTCTTTCTAACTTCAGAGTCAATGTTTCTGTTGTCAAATTCATTATTTCTGATTCATCTGAAACTTCCAAGACCAAAATGTAAATATTTAAGGGACTAAAAAGAAAGTTCACGAAGAAGCCCAACAGTCCAACAAACCAACTCTGATCCTCCCCTTCCAACTCTCCGGTTAGAAATGCTGTCTCAAAATCCATGTCACGCAAGACTGCAATGGCCCTGGATGTTAAGTTATTCACAGGGGAGCACATGTCCAAGTAGCCGAGGCCTTATACTCGTCAGTAGATCCATCTACTTTGTACGTAATTTGAGTATCCACTTTTACAACCCAAAGGTTTTTTTTCCGGAGGAAGGCCAACCATTACACAAGTATGGTTCTATTCGATGGAATCTGTAGCTTCTTTCCAAAGCAACGCTTCTGGAGATGATAATTCTTTGTTAATTATCCATGGTTCATTTCCAACCATACAAGCTAGAAGGTCTGAAATAAGTATTTGTCCTCTCTTTGCTCCGTCTCGGTTCAACATCTAGAATACCTGAGTTCTATAGATCTGGAATATTAAGTTCCGAATATTCAGCAACTTCCGAGTCCTGTAGATCAGGAACGTCTGGTTCCGGATAATCAGGCACTCCGGGGTTCTTGTTAACCTTGAGCAATTATTTCTTTTTCCTCTCAAAGAAAGATATCTTAAAAGAACTCGTCATTCCTTAACACTAAGAGGCGATAAATACTACTGTTATTTGCAGATCCAGTGGATATGCAATCTACAGTCTTTGGTCCAACTTGACCTATTTCGGTATTCCAATCTCTACCAAGCCACCCCACATCACAACATTTGTTGGTGAGATCCTTTCCATGTTTCACATGGAGGGTTATCCTTATCCTTATGCGGAGTTCTGTTGAGAATCGCATTAGCGGTAAGGATCATCTTGCCCCATATATTTTGGGCATACGGCTTTCCGCTTGGATAACACCGTTAGACTGAGGTGAGTAAGGAGCAGTCATTTGATAAACGATGCTTCACATTCTCTCCCTCTATCACTACGAATTCCTCAATCCATAGGCAGAGTTAATTTTCAACTTTTGCTTTGTAGCGCTTATGCGCTTCAACAACTTCATATTTGATTTTAACGGATAAAGGATACAACACGTTGTACCATCGTCTATGAAGGTCACAAAGTACTTGTCTCCCTCCTCTATTTTGTACAATCTTCAATTCACCCATGTAGGTGTGACTAAGTTCTAGAGGAGCGGTGCTTCTATCGCTATTCCTTTTGCGGAATGGAAAGGTGATTTTGCCTCTTCGCCCACCTCACATTCATTTTGAGGGTTTATGTCGACAGAAGGCAACAATCTCAACTTAGTTAGCTTTTGAATGACTTTCTAATTAACGTATCTTAATTTATGATGACATAGATGCACGAATTACAAATATATCATTCATTTAGCTACAGACATATTGTACATGTTGGACTAGTCTCAAACCAGCTTGACCAACAACGTCCCTGAAACCAAGTTTGGGACATGTATCACCTCATTTAGAGTGATCCCATTCCTGAAGTCTTTTTTTAGGACAACCTCTCCAACCCCTTCTACTTTATAGTTGGCGTTGCTTCGCGTGAACAACCTTTTTCCCATGGTTAGAGCGGAACCGGATCATATGTGATTTGGATACTCTGGCCCACTCTAGTTGTTTTTGCAGACTGAGTGTCCAATTTTTTTTCTGCTTTTCTTTTGGTCTTCAGATCATTTAAGACCTGGAAACTCTGGCCCACTCCAGTCGCCCATAAGCTTTGTACGATTGAGTTTCCAATACCATCCTATCAAATGAAGGGTCTTCTGTCAGATAGTGTGACGGGTTCAACGTCTTAAGATAAGCCGTTATCTTTTAGTCTTCTTCCCTTGAGATTGGTGCCCAGACAATTCCTGGCTCTTGCTTAAGAGTGGTAACAGTTTTCGCACAGTCAGTGGATATCTCTCCTACGTATGTGCGAATATACTTTACACACTTTGAATAATTACACCCAAAAGAACGGATCTTTTAAGTTTTTTTTTTCCATTACCAATCTTTTATAGGGAAGCAAGGAGATTCAATTTCTGATTTTAGAGTGTAGGGAATATAAGTTTTTAATGAAAACACTTTCATATTCCTAGCCTTGCTTTACACACTTTTATTCAGATATTATCTCAACACATTATAGACAAGGAAGAATAATTAACTTAGACCTTTTGGATTCTGGTCCATTTCAGTTAGACTGAGTGCCAATTTCCTACTTACCATAATTCTGATCTTTTGTCTGGGACAGATATAGGCCTTCTGCTATAAGATAGAACAATATATTCAACCTTCTCCTCTTGTCCTAGTTGACATCCTCAGCCTCTCATGGGCGCTTATTTCCGCCACTCTCGGGAGCGGTGACACCATCAACACCTTGACCGTCAACAGCATGATCAACATAAGCCCTCTAAACCTCAGCATCAGAACCATTGTCTAGTTTGTTTGCAGAAATAGTGTTACTGTCAACAAAACTGTTAATGGAATTGTCTTCAACCAGAAAACCACAACCATAGCCAGATTTGGTCACCCAACTGTTGATCGACATCTTTCGAACACTAATACAATATTGTCTTAAACTGTTGGAATTTGAGTAGTGCGGGAATCGTAAATAACTATTACAAGTGCTTCGAAAGGGTAAACAACAAAGATTACAACAACATGTTGTCAATCTTTTAATCTTTGAACTAGAGCTTCAAATCTGAATCTTGTATTCATAACTACAAAAACTTGAACTGCTACACCTGTGGCTTGTCGAAACACTGAGAATCCGAACGGTTAGAGTCCTTTGAGATTCAATTTCATACATGAAACACTTAGCAACTAATTAGATAATCACAACACCACCGGCTGAGTCGAGAGATGGCTCTCTGTCTTTAAAATAAGATCGCCCCCGTATATATATGCTTTTACGAAAGTGTGGGAAATAGTCTTTCAAGATAAAATAACAAACTATCAAATGTGCAAAGCCTACACAAATGATTCCAGCGAAGAACACGAATAAAGAATATTGCTAAGAAAAGGATTGCTATCAGGAAAATTTGATCTCTTTGTGGTGTTGTTAACTTGTGTATCTGTCTATAGAATTGAGCCAAAGGCCTCAACTTATAGGTGTGCAAGATGGCTCTTCATATGCCCATTTATGGCCCTTAAATAACCAAGTAATGGCCAATTAGTGGTGGAATCAATGACATTGAAGTCACCCCAACAACCAAAACTTTTAACCTTCCATCGCACAGTCAATATCAAGGAAGCGTCGCGGCTCTGCCACGCTGGCGCAGCGGTTCTAGTGGCTATCGGGCCAATTAGCGTCGCGGCCCAGCACTGGAGGCATCGCGGCTCTGACGGTTTGGCGCCGCGGCCCTTTCCAACTCGTTCCATCTTATACTTCGCACAATTCTTCCTTCATTTACAGATGTGGAATACTTGTTATTTAGCAATAACCAGCCATCATTCTATGTTTCAAACATTTACTTACGTACCAATATCTCTTTTACTAATGAAATTTACGATACTTGGCACTACAAGTGCACGTGTGTGGAAATGATGTTTCCGACGTGCGGGGCCCCAATTGTTCGAGTCATAAATAACGAGATAAACTTAATACCACATTAGTAAATTTAATTGTCCATGGTTCATTTCCAACCATACAAACTAGAAGGTCTGGAACAAGTCTTTGTCATCTCTTTGCTCCGTCTCGGTTCAACATCTAGAATCCCTGAGTTCTGTAGATATGGAATATTAAGTTTCGAATAGTCAACAACTTTCGAGTTCTGTAGATCAGGAACGTCTGGTTCCCGATAATCAGGCACTATATGGTTCTTGTTAACCTTGACCAATTATTTCTTTTTCCTCTCAAGGAAATATATTTTCAAAGAACTCAACATTATTTAACACTAAAAGGGGATAAGTAATACTATTATTTGCAAATCCACTGGATATGCAATCTACAGTCTTAGGTCCAACTTGACCTATTTCGGTATTGCAATCTCTACCAAGCCACCCCAGATCACAACATTTGTACGTGGGATCATTTCCATGTTTCACATGGAGGGTTATCCTTATCCTTATGCGGAGTTCTGTTGAGAATCACATTAGCGGTAATGATCGTCTTGCCCCACAAATTTTGGGCATATGGCTTTGCGCTTGGCTAACACCATTAGACTAGGTGAGTAAGGAGTAGTCATTTGATAAATGATGCTTCACATTATCCCCCTCGATCACTACGAATTCCTCAATCCGTAGGCTGAGTTGATTTTTAACTTTTGCTTTGTAGCGCTTATGCGCTTCAATAGCTTCATCGTTGCTTTTCAACAGATAAAGGATGCAACACGTTGTACCATCGTCTATGAAGGTCATAAAGTACTTGTCTTCCCCCTCTATTTTGTACAATCTTCAATTCACCCATGTAGGTGTGACTAAGTTCTAGAGGAGCGGTGCTTCTATCGTTATTCCTTTTGCGGAATGGAAAGGTGATTTTGCCTCTTCGCCCACCTCAAATTCATTTTGAGGGTTTATGTCGACAGAAGGCAACAATCTCAACTTAGTTAGCTTTTGAATGACTTTCTATTTAACATGTCTTAATCTATGATGACATAGATGCACGAATTACAAATATATCATGCATTTGGCTACAGACATACTGTACCGTTCTTAGTTATTACAGACTTGTTGGACTAATCTCAAACCAGCTTGACCAATAGCGTCCCTGAAACTAAGTTTGGAACATGTATCACATCCTTTAGAGTGATCCCATTCGTGAAGTCCTTTTTAAGGACAACCTCTCCAACCCCTTCTACTTTAGCGATGGCGTTGCTTCACGTGAACAATCTCTTGCCCGTGTTTAGGGCATAACTGGATTATATGTGATCTGGATACTTTGGCCCACTCCAGTCGCCCGTAGGCTTTATACGACTGAGTGTCCAATACCATCCTATCAAATAAAGGATCTTCTGTCAGATAGTGTGACATGTTCAACGTCTTAAGATAACCCATTATCTTTTAGTCTTCTTCCCTAGAGATTGGTGCCCAGACAATTCCTGGCGCTTGCTTAATAGTGCTAATAGTTTTCGCATAGTCAATGGATATCTCTCATTCGTATGTGCGAACATACTTTACACACTTTGAATAATTACACCCAAAAGAACGGATCTTTTAAGTTTTTTTTTCCAGTACCAATCTTTTATAGGGAAGCAAGGAGATTCAATTTCTGATTTTAGAGTGTAGGGAATATAAGTTTTTAATGAAAACACTTTCATATTCCTAGCCTTGCTTTACACACTTTTATTCAGATATTATCTCAACACATTATAGACAAGGAAGAATAATTAACTTAGACCTTTTGGATTCTGGTCCATTTCAGTTAGACTGAGTGCCCATTTCCTACTTACCATAATTCTGATCCTTTGTCTGGGACAGATATAGGCCTTCTGCTACAAGATAGAACAATATATTCAACATTCTCCTCTTGTCCTAGTTGACATCCTTAACCTTTCGTGGGCGCTTGTTTCCACCACTCTCGGTAGTGGTGACACCATCAAAACCTTGACCGTTAACAGCATGATTAGCATAAGCACTCTAAACCTCAACATCAGAACTATTGTCTAGTTCGTTGGCAGAAACAGTGTTACTGTCAACAGAATTGTTAATGGAACTGTCTTCAATCAGAAAATCACAACCATAGCCATATTTGGTCACCCAATTGTTGATCGACATCTTTCGAACACTAATTCAATATTGTCTTAAAACTGTTGGAATTTGAGTAGTACGGGAATCGTAAATAACTATTACAAGTGCTTCCAAAGGGTAAACAACAAAGATTACAACAACAAGTTGTCAATCTTTTAATCTTTGAACTATAGCTTCAAATCTGGATCTTGTATTCAGAAATACAAGAACATGAACTGCTACACTTGTGGCTTGTCGAAACGCTGAGAATTCGAACGGTTAGAGTCATTTGAGATTCAATTTCACACCTGAAACACTTAGCAACCAATTAGATAATCACAACACCACCGACTGAGTCGAGAGATAGCTCTCTGTCTTTAAGACAAGATTGCCCCCGTATATATATGCTTTTACGGAAGTGTGTGCAATAGTCTCCCAAGATAAAATAGCAAACCATCAAATGTGCAAAGCCTACACAAATGATCCCAGCGAAGAACACGAGTAAAGAAGATTGTTAAGAGAAGGATTGCTATAAGGAAAATATGATCTCTTTGTGGTGTTGTTAACTTGTGTATCTGTCTATAGAATTGAGCCAAAGACCTCAATTTATAGGTGTGCAAGATGTCTCTTCATATGCCCATGTAATGACCCTTCAATAGCCAAGTAATGGCCAATTAGTAGTGGAATCAATGCCATTGAAGCCACCATAACATCCAAAACTTTTGACCTTCCGTCGCACAATCACTGCCAAGGAAGCGTCGCGACTCTGCTACACTGGCGCCGCGGCTCCAGTGGCCATCGGGCCAATTAGCGTCGCGGCCCAGCCCTGGAGGCGCCGCGGCTCTCTGGAGTCGCGGCTCTGACGGGTTGGCGCCACGACCCTTTCCGACTCGTTCCATCTTATACTTCGCACAATCCTTCCTTCGTTTACCGACGTGGAATACTTGTTTTATAGCCAATAACCGTCCATTATTCTATGTCTCAAACATTTACTTACGTACTAATATCTCTTTTACTAATGAAATTTACGATACTTGGCACTACAAGTGCACGTGTGTGGAAACGACGTTTCCGACGTGCGGGGCCCCAATTGTTCGAGTCATAAATAACGGGATAAACTTAATTCCACATTAGTAAATTTCCAACACTCTCTAATTCTAATTTTCTACATGATGTTTAAGACCACATGATTCAAAAGATATTTTGGTACATCACACACATATTTAATTTAAACCACAAAATTTAAATGTCTTTTTTTTAAAAAAAAACTCTGTATCTAGTCAACCTAAGATACTTAAATAAAAATAAATAAAATATTATATAGAAGTTAAATTCTAATTCACTATTAAAAGCCCGAATTTATGCTGAAATCGGTTGAAAATATGTCAAAGCATTACGGACAATCCAAATTCCAACAGATTTCCAATAGAACGTCGGCAGAAACTATCGGTTTTCTTAATAGTGATTATAATAGTATGGCTTGTATGTAAATTGAAATTAATGTCTAACTAGTACTCCAGTTAAAACGAGAATTAAGACATTCTTTGTAAAAATAACGTCACTTTTTTGCCTTTGTAAAAAAAACATTAAGAAATGATTTACTTCTAAAATATTTTCTTAAATATACATTTCATCATGCTAAACACGCCAAAAAAGAATATTAATGTGTGTCTAGTTGTGACAGCTAGTTTAATCTTTCCTAATCGAACCAAGAGTTAAAAGACAAAATCAAATCAAAGAGAAAAAAGTTGATATTTTTTCATGCAAGTTGATAATCAACTTGGTAACAACTCATCTAGACGGAGTCTACAATTAAATTGCCCCGCTCCTTCCCCGAAATTACTTAATATGCCTTTATTACCCTACGTGGAGTGATAATAAAGCGGCCCGAACAGTTATTTTATAAAATTTATATTATATTAACTTTATATAACTAGAATAATTTTTTTACTAACCCCGTTCAATTATCTCAATTTCTTTTAATATCGACATGATTCCCCACCCCCCCCCCCCTAAAAATTGACAATAATAGCGCTTATATCTTCTTCTTCTAAAGACTACCAAGTAGCCATGTCACCCTTAAGCAGTTCCTCGACGTGGCAACCTGAGAAACATACACAATAGGAACGAGGATGTGCCAGGAGGGTTCGCCCCTTTTTCTTGTACCATTAGTATTTAGGGGGCGGGGGGGGGGGGATGAAATAAGGGATATTGTCTCCTGGTACAAAAATGCAATTTCTTTCTTATTCTTTCTATTGATTGGCTTACGTACCCTATATTTCAACAATAAATACCGCAACCAAGAATAGCGGTTCCTCTGTTTGTTTGGTCTAAGAACCTTCTGTCAATTTTGAAACATCAGAAAATAAGCCTATGAATTTTTGTTGGATATTATAGCTTTGAACAATATTTTCTCCAATTTATAATAATTGACCTTTTGATCTTTTTATTTTGGTTTAAAATAAGTGTTTTTTATATAATAAAAAAAATATTAATTGTAATTTTTTAAATTTATTTCTATTTAGATAAGTGAATTTTTATGTAATCAAGAAACTATATTAGATAGATACTATTTTATTAAAGATAATTTATTTAAAAATTCTTTATTTTTACAAATTAATATTTTTTAACTGGTGTGCCAAAGACCAAAAAGTCACTTATTGTGGACCGGAGGGGAGTACGACATTTGTACACTATACGACTTTGAACTATAGTAATCATGTGATGCAACACTTTGTACTCCTATTAACTACGTTTGTCTAATTTAAGATAATTTGTTACTTTGTTTTGCACAAAATTTAAGAAATAATTTTTAAAAAAACTAATAATATTAAATATGTCATACTAATATTTTTGTAATTATAAAATTTTAGAAATTTGTGATCTTAACCTATCATAACATTTGTGGGATAAAAAGCTTCACACAAGGAACTATAGAATTGTATTATTCTTTTAATTTTCTAATAAATTAATTAGAAAAGGAAACATTCTTGTAAAGAGAACAAAGAAAACTCGTCTTATGAAATCCAAATTTGATGCCTTTTGTGAATTGTAAATTTGTAGCATCAACAGAAGCTCAAGTAGAAAAAATCGTAAAAGTCCATTGATTGCTTAATTGTATATGTGTTTACTTTATACAACTAAATTATGTATTACATTTGTTTTATTTTATGTTACTGTTAGTACCAAACTCTGAATATAAACTTGGACTAGAAGGATTAAAGCCCACAAAAGCCTTTGCTACAATAAGTTTTCATTTAGTTGTACATCTACTTTATTCTGAAAATCACGTGAACAAGTGGGGCAAAATTATAATGCAGGATGATGGCTTATTACCAAATTGTTACTATATAGTATATAATACAATAGAAGGGCTCATTCATAACTTCAGCTACCAATTATTAGAATATGAAAGTGCTACTACTTGCAATTTAATTTTCTCCCATAAGTACAACCTTTAACTTTGATTCCAATTTGCATCATGACGTCTTCTGGTTTTATGTCCTTTCTTCATATCTCTATTTCCACCCCCTTTTCCCTCAACCTGTTTTTCTTTGTCACCCAATAAAGGGTTTTTTCTCACTTTGATATTAGGTATTTGATTTGAAGTCCGATTAATTTAAATTCGCATCAAAAAATTTTACTTAGAGTAAAACATAGAATTTTCTATCAATACAACTTTATTCTAGATGTTATTGCTTTATTGCTTTTTTCTTAGCCAAGGGTCTATTGAAAACTGCCCCTCTACCTCCCAAGGTAGAGGTAAAATTTGCGTACAGCCGACCTTTTTAAAATTTACTTGTGTAATTACACTGAATATGTTATTATTTTCTATTGTTGTACAACTTTATTCTAAAACCAAAAATTTTAATTAAAAATAAAAGAAAATACTTATTGTCCCGCCGCAACCTTTGCTAGTTGCTACCCAACAAAGTTATAAACGTCGGTCTACTGCAAAAGTTCTCTTCGAATTAAAAACTCAATGGTACACTTGCAGCTTATGCAGACCAACCACCACCTTTTTGTACAACTTGCCAGTACACTTAGATAAAATACGGGCGTTTTGTCATGGCAAAATTTTCCCTAGTAGCATTCAAGTTCTATCCATTACCATTAGTAATAAACTTATGTTTTTCCGCATACTAATATTATTTGATCGTTATTCACCGTTTTCATATGATATCAACCATGCTTAATGTAAGCACATGAACAGTATTGAACAACAATTGGATTTAAGCAGATTAATTATGTAGACCACTAGTTGATTTAATGTAATTACATGTTATCACCGTTGTATTGTTCGTAATCTCAAAAGTTTTCATTTGTCATCCCACATATCAGATGTATTTTACACTGACCAAAAATAGTACCCCGTCTCAATTTAGGGAAGGTGTTTTGATCTTACATAAAATTTAACAAATTTTCAAAAGATTTGACATATAAGTCAAATATATGCAAAAAGTACTTTTATTAATGAATGGTTGTGAGAACTCCACATATATTTTCATTTAGATATAATATGTGATGTGGAGGGCCTCAATAATTTTTGCCTAAGGGTAAAAATGAATGTTAAAATTAAATATTTATTTTTCAAAAATAAATATCTAATTTTTAACAGATTAAAAAGAAAGATACGTGCAAAAATGTAATAAAGTGAAACGAGTCGCCTAGTTATTGTTAAGATGTTGTTAACGTGAACAAGGAGAACTCAGCCTCCAGGGGCACATACTAGTTGGTAAGTGACAAAGTGATTGAGGTACAACCACTCCGACGTCGCGGGTTCGAATCTGTGTGGTGACAGTCTTTACTGAAATATTACAAAGGTTGTTGCTTGGTTCGTGTCCCGTTGGTCCTCTCCCTTGCAGGACTGTCACTCGCGCATATCCCTCGATTTACATCTCACCTGGCCAAGGAGCCTCTGGTACATGTGGGGGGAGGGTTTCATCTTCGGGACTTTCCCCTTCACAAAGTGAACAAGGAGAACGCTAGCTACTTGTCTAATAGGCTTCCATTCTTAGGTGTGATAATGAACATGCTAATAGTAGGGTAATTAATAGGCAAATTAACAACCTTATAGAACTGCCAGTGCCCAGTTATGTTGCTTTTTAATATGAGGCGATTTGAAACTTACGGGTTCGGAATTCTAGATCATTTAAGTTACTAGATTTTAAATTAATAATTTTTTCATATTAAATAGATTTCTTTAAGACAAATATAGAGTTTGGATCAAAGTTAATGAATTCGGTCAAACCCGGTCTCGAAATCTAGCTCCCATCTAGGGATGGCAATTGGGCGGGGGCGGGGCGGGTGCGGGTACCCCCTCCCCCGCACCCGTACCCGCCAGAAAATTTTATACCCGCCATCCGTGGCGGGTACAATTTTCAACATCCATACCCGCCTAGGCGGGTATATTCCTAAATTCACACCTGCTCCACCACCCAAGTGGATATCCGTCACCCACCAATACCCTCCTGTACCCGCCTGACATATTTTGTAATCAATTCATTTTTGATCAATTAGTGATCAACATGATCCCAAAAATTCAAATTTCAAAAATTATCCCAAAATTTTGAGTCAAGAATCAATATTGTTACGGTCTCATTTTCTTTGGGAAAGAGGGAGGAGAATTTCAAATTTTTCACAATCAGAATTACCCATTTTTTGCACCTCTTCCCCCTTGCACAACAAAGAATCAAGAAAATAAAATTTCCTAAAAAACCCAAAAATTATCCACCCAAATAACTATGTATTACAAATTAAATATTTATAAACACCTTTTCTAATTTCTTCGCAATGTCTTGTGGTTCTTCAGTTGGAATTGGAATTTGTTGGTCAAGTTGGTCGACGTCGCTTCCAGTTCCGTCAGACAAGATTTCGTTGTTGTTTTCATCGTCTTCTTCGTTGATCTCCGATTGACCGCACCTTCTACACTCCGCTCGTATCCAATCTCTGAATAAAACTGCAATCTCTAAGCTATCTCCCGCTAATGAGTGTCTATGTTCTCCTATTTGAAATCTTCCGGCAGGAAAAACGCTTTCAGACGTTGTTGATGTCGCTTGAATGTTCAACACATCTCGGGCCATCTCGTATTTATCCCACCTAGCTTAGTGAAAGCTTTGTACATGTCTCAATAAACCTCCCGTCCCACCCTGACCTTTTTCCATTTTAAATTTATAAACATTTTTACAAATTTTGCATCTAACTACTTGATTCTCTTGGTCCATATAAAAATAAATCTCATGCAGTTGATTTTTATTTTCGTTGTGTGGGGCTTCGTCTCATACTAGGGGGAATAACAGGCGTTCCAGTTTAAGTTTGAGGTGCACTAGTGGGTGTGTCATCTAGATTAGTGGGTGTGTCATCTAGATTATCTTCTAAATTAAAGTCTGGTTCAATTGCAGAATATATCTCACCATTTAATGGTATATCATTAAAAAATTCAGTTTCATCTATATGAGTGTAATCAATCAAATTATCCTGTCTAGGAATAAGACGACTAGAAGAAGTACTCCTGCCCTTGTTTCCCCTACTAGAAGAAACACCCTTACCCTTAAACATATCTCTTAATCCTTTCATTTTAATTATGCAAATAAATAATTAAATATAATGAAATTAATTGCGATAATTAAATAAAGTAACAATAATAATTTAAAGAAGAAACGAATGTACCAAACGCCGACTTGTAATCGAGGTTGAAAATTGAAACTTTGCTCGATGGATGATCCTCAAGCTAGTTGCCAACTTCAGTCCCAATTTTTGAACTTTGATACAATTATATAAATGAGCAAATAAAATAAAATATTTAGTAGGCAATGTAATTGTAGACTTGTAGAGAGATAGATTGAGAGATTAGAGAGATTGTAGAAAGATTTGTGAGATAAAATGAAGAGAAAATGAGGTATTTATTGTTGAAAATTGGGTTAAAGTATAAATATAGTAACTTAGGGGTTAAAAATAAATATTAACGGGGTAGGGGGCCAAAAATGATCGTTTCACAACGGACAAATTATAAATTGGCACGTTGTGCAACAATCATTTTTGCAAAGGGGGGTCAGGGCCGGGGTCGGGCGGGCCGGGCCTGGGCAGGACAAGCCCATGTCTCGTCTTGACACCATTTTTTTTAAGGGGGATCGGGGTGGGATCAGGTCGGGACAGGGCCGACCCGACCCCACTGGCCAGTCTTATCTGAATTTAGTAATTTTGGCTCAAATTATTTATATATATGTTAAGAAAATACTTAAAATAATACAAATATATAATCTGAATTCACTAATCATTAGTGCAATTTCTGTTACGAATATAATCAAATATTAAAAGTGTGTTATATCTAACAGCTTAAGCTTTAGTCCAAGCAAGTAGAAATTCTTTTTGATAATGAGTGGCGGTGAAGTTCGATCTCATGACCTTTGGCCTGCTTTGATACCATATTAAAAGTGTGTTCTATCTAACAGCTTAAGCTTTTAGATCAGATGATTACACACTTCAATAATTTCGAACTCGAACCCCTTATGTTCAAGTCTTGAATTCGTCTCGTCAATATTGTCTTTGTAATTTCTCTAAGCTTTTTCACAAGAATATGATATTTTCAAAAACTAATTCATAATTTGAAATTTATAGTTCCTACATCGTCTTTCAATTACATACAATAATAACTAAGTACACATTTAATATTTAGTAAATTTATTGACGCATATACAAAATTAAGCAAAAGTTATTGAACTCAAATGAATTCATAACTTCTAAACCAGGTCCGCCACAAATGTTTCAACAGCCACTGCTTTTTAAGCGTCTTTCACCGACCCTAAACTGGTAGCTAACCTTTCGCCGCTTTCTGTATATCTCGATAAAATCAAGCCACTAACCGAACTGTAATTTTACTGAAACCTATTAAAAGGAGCAACCCTATTCAATGTGCGGGAATGTACCTTCTGCATTTCCACTAGATGTTTGTTATTTTATCAACCATATTCAGTCTGATTTTCATAATTCTTTTCTAATATGTAACAACTAACAACAAGTTGCAATTTCTTCCATATACGAACAAGTGGTTAATGCTTTTGTCATTCTAGATAATATAGTAATGGATATTTTTGGAAATTAATAATGGCTGTATACATTGTATATGTAACTACCAGAAAAGTTCATTCATTCGGACTCGGTACTTAATTTAAAATAAACAAATTATAGAGGACTATAAGGATAAGCTTTTGAGGTATTTAAAAATTGAATAAGTTCTATGCCTAATGAATTATAAATCTTGAAAATCCAGATTGACTCCAACATGGATATTGAATACGGGGAAAAAACCTAGAACAACAACTCATCCAATATATGAATCTGATCCATCTTGTGACCTTAGCTTCTATATTCTGTTTTATATGTTTACCTGATTTTTACAACTCATCCAATAGAACCTAATTTTTTAACAGGTTAATACTTTTTATAAAGCTCATCCAAGAAATTTTCCAGCATTTTAATGAGATTTGTATCCCGCCATGCATTTTTTCAATCAGCTGATTTGATAAACATAAGGTGAAAAAATTATATTTTATAACACAAATTTTTCACTAAATATGAGTAAGAAAAACCTCTATTTCTCATTGCCAAAAAGAAAAAAAAAGATATAGAACAACAACCACTACGGTTATGTGGCCATGAAGTGGCCGGGAGCTGGTTTTCATGTAGCAAGGTTGTTCTTTGGCAGTGAGTGGTTTGGTGTGGGTCGATTTTTGGTCAAAATTAAAATTAAATTAATTTAGTTGGATTTTCAATTATTAAAATCGAACCAAATTTAATAAGTACATGTATATCACCTGATTATTATCGATTTGGTTCGATTTATTATTCTAAGAAACTTAATAATATTTCTCTCTTCTTCTTTATTTCCTACAATTAGAAGTAAAAAAAATTCCATCGTTGCCAACTTATAATTCTTTACTATCTTTTTATTATGATAACTGTAATTTTCTTGAATTATAGTAAAAATGTCTTGAAAACTATTAGCTTTAATTAGATGAATAAGTTTTATAAAAAGTATAAAGAAAAGTCTAGATAAAATTTCATAGTTATTGTTTTGACATAGAATTTGTGAAAAAAAAAATTAAAGTAATTTGTAAAAATAAATATATTGCATGCATATAATATAATTATAAATTTATATATATATATATATATATATATATATATAAAATTTGTCGTTTTGAATCGATTTATTTAATAAAACCAAATCATATATTATCAATTTAAAATTTAAAATTATATCAAACCCAAAAGCATATGTGATTTATATAATCGGGTTGAACAATTTTTGGTTTGAATCTGATTTTTACCAAACTATGAACACCTCTGTTTTGGGCATTGATTTGAATGAATGGTGCATGAGATGGTTTTTTTTTTTGGTAAATGCATGAGATGATTAGTTTACCGGTGAAATGAAATCTTATGGAATGGGGTAGGGAAACTATTCATTTGTTTAAGATATTTGAGGGCCCACAGTCCACTTGTTAAATAATGAGTTCCTCACACAAATATTACATGACATATCTCACACATGAATACGTTTTAATTAGCAACAGATGAACTTTAAAACTTTTCTATAATCAAGTATTTAAAAAGAATGCCAAAGAAATTTAATAAGGCAAACGTCATCATGGTTAATCACTTCGTCTCTCATAAGTGTTTGATAATCAACTATACTGGACTACCTAAATAAATGGCAAAATTCACATTTACTTTCTAGTTCCTGTATTTTTTTAAAAATCACTTTTGGAATTTCAAATTTCACAAACGAATAAGACATTATCCTAAAATTTAACTTGTAAAATTTAAAATTCCAACATATTGATTATTTTCCAAAAATAGAATCGAAAAGTGGCTAATGTGCATTGTTCTCACCTAAAGAAAAGGAGGGACATAATATTTGGGCTAAGTGCATAAATAACCAATCTTGGGACCAATATTTAAGCCATGTCCTAATGATATAAAAATTTACACCTCTACTCACTTCGAAATAATTTCACAAATACGGGACTGAAGGTTATAAAAGTTTATGTCTAAAGTTATAAATTTTGTTTGAAATTGAAAGGGTTACATACATGACTGAACTTCAACAGCATATAAGTATATGATTGAATTTTAGGTATTTTTGCTTGCACTTCAGTTATTTTTTGTGAACTTGCAATTCAGCCACAAATGAATGAAGTTTGTCCATTTTTCTTAATGTTCAACTAAATAAATTTTGCCCAAAAACAACAACTTGAACCTCGAACTTCAAAATCCAACACACAATTTAACGCTCAAAACACATAAGTAAGGCACAACGGAAGTTTAAAAGTTTTGTTTCTTACTTATCCCAACAACATTTCTGGTATGATTATACAACAATTAAACTTGTAACGTAAAGCATATACTTACAAGTTAGAATTATCTGGAATCTTTATCAACTGTGAGGTGCACACGCGATTGCCCTTCCGATTGCAAGCTCTAAGCTTCAATGTATTTCTCCTTCGGAAAGCTAGAAAATCCGGCAGAAGTTCGAGAGAGTATTTGATTCTAAGTCTCTAAGGCTTAGAATGATTTTCAAAAATTGGTGTGTGATTAATGAAATGAATGCCACTATTTATAGTTGAAAAATAGGTCAAAACCGAATTAGGGTTTGACCTTAGGCCTGACCCAAAATTTGAGGCAGAGGCGCCGCACCCCTAGGGTATGGGCGCCGCTGCGCTCGACATGCGCCTGCACTGCGCCGCGACCCTATGGTATGGGCGTCGCGACACTCGACGTGCTTCTGCACTGTCTCAATTTATTTTTTGTGCATTCTTAATTAAATCCAAAATCCAAAATCCAATTTTGACTTAATTAAAATAATCATCATTCATTTAAATATCTCGATTCCAAATCGAATATTTAATTTACTCTCTCAATACATCCTTAGATCGAAACGGACAATCGACATAGTGTGACCCTACAGGTCTTCTCATATTGACATTAATCAAATTAAGGTCTACACGGAACTCCTAGACGGCGCCAGAAGACGAACTCAATATGTAAAGTACGTTTACGCGAATCCAGTAAACTTAACCTTTATGTGGTAAGATAAAATCCTTTCATTCACGACACACCCGATCAAGCTTATGATTTGTCAAGTGTCTATCCAAATGACTTAATCATTGTATCTCATCTATATTAGTTGACGACTAGACCATATTCTAAATATGTCTATTGCGTTGGCCAACGACTTAGTCAACCTAATAGCACTGAGAATCCAAGTGTTCTGTCGAATATACATTCGAGGAATGAATCCTAATCTTGGCTCAACTACCACCTCCAATCCACATCGTAATGTACCAAATACAAGCTGTATCTCAACCTATAAGGCATTTGAGCTTAGGACAGGATCAAAGTACATTACTTTGTAGACAAGGTGTGTATTGACCTCAAGTCTAAGGACTTCTATCTCCCACATGTTGATCATACTTTAGACAAGTATAACAAACAATATATCAGCAGGGTATACCAATACTTCCAAAGTATCCATGTGTCCATCACGAGTAGCCATTACTCGTAGCAGGTGAGACATACTACATCCTCTAAGGATGTGATGCAGATCACATGTCGACTTATCACATATCATCGATATCTCATTCTCGATGATCATTAGTCGAGGCTATTTTAAGAGTTACGCTCTATCATGAATATCTTACTCTATTAATGACAACGTAAGCTCAAGGGATGCACATTAATGAATAATTACAAACAATCAAATAATAATTCAATAATTGCAAATGTCAAAATATTAATCTTCATTAATAATAATATGAATGTGTATAAAGTACATTTGTCCTAATACAAATTGTCTCTAGGACATAAAAATACTTTCAAAGTGAATAGTAATTAACAGCATTGAAGCTACTACCAATTTCCTAGTACCCATGAAATGCCAAGGTAACATTTTTAATTTCTAAATATTCCTTTTACCTGAATTATACCTCTGATTTAGTCTGCTGATCGATTTTATATGCTACTCTGCTTCTTCAGTTGCATTAGCTTATGCAGATGCCATTGTATTATATTTTTTATACGCAAATATTGTTCTGTTTGTTTATAGTAGCTAATAATATCCGGTATTGATGCTCTTTATATATATTCAGTTTTTAATAGAGAACTGGCTTAGTCCAAATTTTGCCAAGTAAAAGTTGTTGTATTCACTTCTGATTAACTTTCTTGTCAGGACTACTTATTCTTGCACTGTATGCAAATGCAATTTCCTTCTTCTTGATAATATCGTGGGACAAGAAATTGAAATTACAAGAAACTGAAATTACAAACACTTTTGATGAGTCGAGTGATGACACTCTATCTTTAAGACAAGATTGCCCCGTATATATCCTTTTACGTTCTGGACAATAGTCTCCCAAGATAAAACAACAACTTAACAAATGAGCAAAGGAAAATCAAGTATTACTCTGAAGAACTTAGAGTGACGAAATGATGCTGGAGAGTAAGAAGAAGAGCTCTGATTTTTTATGTCTCTATTCTGAACAATTGAGCCAAGCCAAATCTTCAATTTATAGTGTAAGGAGGGTGACTTCTCAACTAGACAACTAATGGCTCTTAATAACCATGTAATGTCAATTAGTGAGGAGTTATATTCAGCCAAGTAAATGACTGAATTTATGTGCAAAGTAATGGAGATTTAACGCTCCAAAACCAACCCAAAAGGCAGAAACTTTCTGCCTTCCGTCGTTCCCAATTTTATCTTTCCTGAAACTCCAGGGACTAAACTGTAAACATTAAATAATTTGGGTCCAAAAAGATAATATCAGAAGAAGCCCAGGCCCTAAGGCCCACGACCCGAGCCCGAACCGGCGGGCGGCGCGCGTGTGGGCTTAGCCTCGAACCCAAGCACACCTAGGTCCTCCCTCCTTCAAACACATGGGTTACCCCTTAAGGTCCCAAACCCATATCCATTTTTTAGACTTATAAAATGAACAAATCTTCCTTTCCCCACCGATGAGGGAGATTTGTTCCACGCCAAATTTTCATGCTTCAAACACCTCACTTCGTGGACCAATATCGCTTTCATTTCTTAACGAAATTTGACGATCCTTGACCCTACAATCATCTACTCACTTAGTACATTATGTACGTGTGAAGAATCAAAGTCTCTAACATGCGGAACCCTAGTGTTTAAGTCATTAAATATAGGTGGACGCAACTCCCACCAAAGGCAAATTTCCAACAATCCCCTCTTGAAAGAGATTTTGGCGCACTCGCAAGGTGCCTATTTCCAGCAATATTTCAGCGGACCGATGTTGCATCAGGAGATGTAGCTTCAACTTCGAACCTTCCATAGTTAAATACCATCGGACTTACTTACAGCGCGGTGAACGTGATGTCTTGAACCGTCAGTTAGTGTAATCCAAGTCAATAGTACTAACACAACAATTTCCCTTACTCAGTTTTTCGTAATGTTTTGTCCGTTGTGTCCGTGGACACTTCTTGTATTCTTAAGTGCGTTCATTTGAGGCGGCCTGTCCTTACACTTAAATAGGTGGTCTCCTACAAGGTATCATGCTATACCCTACTTTACAAGTGTTACGAACCATTAAAAGTTTTCCCAAACCTAACATCAACCGTTGATGATCATTAAAGGTTTTGAAAACTTAACCTTTACCCACACTGCAGATAGCACTTAACGTCTATCGCGAGAACGACTTTGGGTTTATGTTCCTTACAGAAATCATAACCCGAAGTGCTCGTGCTTCCACCGAAGCGCTCTACTGAACCTTTATAGCTTAGTTTTCCCATTGAATCAAATTCCTAGGATCTCCAGTCAGTAAGGTTGGGTTACCACTGTATTGGTCCTTAAAGCTTGGGTTTTAAGCACATTCCTCTAGACATACAGAATATCTGATCTCTAGATATGCCCTTTGTTAGTGGGTCTGTTATGTTATCCTTTGATTTTATGTAATCAATGGATATTATACCCGTGGTGATCAGCTTCCTAACGGTCTTATGTCTCTGTCGAATATGATGAGATTTGCCGTTGTACATAGAACTCCGTGCCCTTCCTAAAGCCGACTGACTATCGCAATGAATCATCAATGAAGGTACAGGTTTATCCCAACAAGGGACATCCTTTAAGAAGTAGTGAAGCCACTCAACTTCTTCTCCTGCTTTGTCTAAAGTGATAAACTCTGATTCCATCATGGATCGGCCGATGCAAGTTTGCTTAGAGGATTTCCAAGACACAACCCCACTAATTGTAAATATATACCCACTGGTGGACTTGGTGTTCTCTATATCAGATATCCAGTTTGCATCACTGTACCCCTCTAGTACAACTGGATAACTCGAATAATGTAACCTGTAATTTAGCGTGTACTTCAGGTAATGTAGCACCCGATTCAACGCTTTCCAATGATCATTACTTGGATTACGGGTAAACCTAGCCAACTTATTGACTACATAAGAAATATCAGGTCGGGTGCAGTTATTTATGTACATCAAACTCTCAATCACCTGTGCATATTGCTCCTGACATACGGGTGTTCCACGATTTTTATCAAGCTTTTGATTTCTATCCAGTGGTGACTTCATAGGTGAACTATCAAACACCTCAAACTTTCTCAAAACATCCTTGATGTAGTGAGACTGAGATAAGACCAGTCTGTTAGACGTCTTAGAGATTTTTATCCCTAAGATGACATCTGCGATACCCATATCCTTCATGTCGAAGCATTGTTTCAACATGTTCTTAGTCTCTAGGATTAAGCTAGGACTGCTTCCTGTGATCAACATGTCATCTATGTACAAGTATATCATGACGAACGAGTCAGAGTTACCTTTCGTGTAGACACACTTGTCACACTCATTAATGGAGAAACCCTTTGATACTAGAGTACTATCAAACTTTTCATATCATTGCTTCAGAGCTTGTTTCAGCCTGTATAGAGATTTAACGAGTCGACAGACTTTTTTCTCTTGCCCTGGAATCACATACCCCTCGGGTTGTTCCATATAGATTTCTTCTTCCAAATCACCATTTAGGAAGGCTGTCTTAACATCCATTTGATGTATCTCAAGGTCATGCAACGCTGCAATCGCAATGAATACTCGTATGAACGTCATCCTAGACACCGGGGAGTACGTGTCAAAATAGTCAAGGCCTTCTTTCTGTCGATAGCCCTTAACTACCAACCTGGCTTTGTACTTGTCTATAGACCCAGCTGCTTTATACTTCTGTTTGAGTATCCATTTACAACCCAACGGTTTATTTCCTAGAGGAAGATCAACTAACTCCCAAGTATGGTTATGTAGGATGAAGTCTATTTCACTCTCAATAGCTTCTTTCCAGAGCGGTGCCTCTGGAGTTGACAATGCTTCAACAATTGTCCTTGGTTCGTCATCAACCATATAAGCTACAAAGTCAGAACCAAAGGTTTTATCCTTCCTAGCCCTTTTACTTCGCCTTGGTTCATCTCTGGAGTCTTCAAGTTTTGAGAATCTAGAACACTAGATTCTTGATATTCAGCCACTTCGACGTCCACTAGATCTGAACCATCTAGATCCGGGTAGTCAACGACTCCTGGTTCCTGAGAGCTCTGTTCATAACTTCATTTGCAAAGAAGCCCAAGGCCTAAGGAGGGTGACTTCTCAACTAGCCAACTAATAACTCTTAATAGCCATGTAATGGCAACTAGTGAGGAGTTATATTCAGCCAAGTAAATGACTGAATTTATGTGCAAAGTAATGGAGATTTAACGCTCCAAAACCAAACCCAAAAGGCAGAAATTTTCTGCCTTCCGTCGTTCCTAATTTTATCTTTCCTGAAACTCCAGGGACCAAACTGTAATTATTAAACAATTTGGATCCAAAAAGATAATATTAGAAGAAGCCCAAGGCCCACGACCCAAGATATGACGGGCGGGCGGCTAGCCTATAACCCAAGCACACCTAGGTCCTCCCTCCTTCAAACACATGGGTTATCCCTTGGGGTCCCAAACCCTTATCCATTTTTTAGACTTATAAAATGAACAAATGTTCCTTTCCCCACCGATGAAGGAGATTTGTTCCACACCAAATTTTCATGCTTCAAACACCTCACTTCGTGGACCTACTCACTTAGTAGATTATGCACGTGTGAAGAACCAAAGTCTCCAACATGCGGAACACTAGTGTTTAAGTCATTAAAGATGGGTGGACGCAACTCCCACCAAAGGCAAATTTCCAACAAATATTACTCTTGAAATTATTTTGGAACTACCAATATTGGTATCGCAGTGGACATGCCAGGATAAGGGCAGTCCAGTGCATAAAACATCCGGCGTTAGCAGGGTTCGAGGAAGCGTCATACCCAAGGGGTGTGATGTAGACAGTTTATCTTAATGCAAGTATTAATGGGTGCTTCAACGGCTCGAACCTATGACTTAGGTCACACGGAGACAACTTTACCGTTGCCATGTTACTTCTTACAAAAGGCCTTTTGTAATAATGCATGTGTGAAGGGAACTAAATAATTCATGAATCAGATAAATTCTTCTTCTTCCATTACAATAGGAAGAATACAACTGCTGTAATCTGGGGAAATAGGAATTATTTCTAAACTAAATGAAGGAATATAATTGAAAGGAAAAAAAATAGATCAAAAAGGAACTAGCTAGTCCCAAATGTTTGTTTGGGGGGGGGGGGGGTTGTGGAGAAGGGCCTCATTTAGACCTTTATGGCTAAAACATTAGATGTGATTTATGTTGTGTTCTAAGTTATATTTCATTGTGTATGTTGTGTTTGTCAACAGACAGGCAAATCCACTGGAGGCTCTTCCAATGATTCCAGTTCACTAACTCCATTTTCCACCAGGAAAGACATGGCCAAACCCCAAGTAATATGAACATCCAGGTGACAATGCATTAACCAGACTCCTATTTAACAAAAAAAAATTGTAAGTCCAAAAGCTCAATAGAAAAGAATTGGCATTTGTTATAAGAGATTTAAGTAATGTATGCTGATAGTGTAAAGATTTTTTTTTGCGTTGTCAGTGTAATTCAACCTATTATAGCATGTTCGTTTGGAGTAGCCTTTTATCAGGATCAGTTATTGACTATCATAAAGATTTACCTTATAAGTACTTAATAAGTGACCTAATTGTATAAAAGCTTTTTGTAAGATGATATTAATCTCCCTTGAGGAGTCTTTCATTAATATCAAGGTATATATAGAGTACAATATTCATCCCTTATACAATAGGAATCCTAAGTCTATACAAAAGAGGAATCCTAGTCTTACCATAATTATATTTACACAATATATGGAAATATTCTAATTATGGGTAGGGAATATATTGTTTTCTATATTTACATGTTTACACACCCCCTCAGTCGGAGCGGGAGGAGGCCGGACGCTGAGACTGGCTCTGAAGTCAAGAAATAACTATTTGGGAAGTCCTTTGGTAAATATGTCTGCATACTGATAGGATGATGGAACATGTAACACTCTGACATGGCCTAACACAACTTTCTCATGAACGAAGTGTAGGTCTATCTCAATATGCTTGGTTCGCTGATGTTGAACCGGATTATGAGAAAGATAGATGGCAGAGATGTTATCACAATACACAATAGATGCCTGACGCAAGGACACAAGTTCTAACGATAAATTTACGGCGAACAAATCTCAGCTACTACATTTGCAACGCCTCTGTACTCAGCCTCGGCACTGGAGTGAGATAGGGTAGCATGTCGCTTGGCAGACCAAGAAATCAGATTATCCCCTAAGAAAACACAAAAGCCGGAGGTGGAGCATCGTGTGTCCAGACACATTTCCCAATCTGTATCCGTATATGAAAGCAACCTGTCTGGTGCAGAGGAGTCTAGGTGCAAACCATAATCAAGAGTGCCCTTAATGTATCGAATGATACGCTTAAGAGCAGTAAAATGAGACTCCCTGGGGGCATGCATGAATAAGCACACCTGCTGAGCATCATAAGCTATGTCTGGCCTGGTGAATGTGAGATACTGAAGTGCACCTGCAAGGCTCCTATACAAAGTAGGATCAGAGACTGGAGCACCATCCATAACACTGAGCTTAGATTTGGAATCAACTGGAGTAGGCACCTCTTTGCAGTTCGCCATCTTAGCCCTGTACACAATCTCTTCTGCATACTTACGCTGACACAAGAACATATGATTGGCAGACCTGGTCACTGATATCCCCAAAAAGTAACTCAGCTTCCCCAAATCAGTCATTGCAAATTCGGACTTGAGCAATGCAATAATCTCATTTTTCAATCCGTCGGAGGAGGCAGTAAGAACAATATCATCCACGTAAAGTAATAAGTAAGCAGTGCTACTACCTCGATGAAAAATAAAAAGTGATGTATCACTCTTGCTGCATACAAACCCAATCTACAAGATATACCTGGCAAAGCGATCATACCACGCACGGGGGGCCTGCTTCAGGCCATATAGTGACTTACGGAGATGGCACACATAGTGAGAAACTGCTGGATGGGTGAACACTGGTGGCTGATGGATGTAGACTGTCTCTCTCAGATCCCCATATAAGAATGCATTCTTCACATCAAGCTGATGGATCGGCCAGTGTTTGCCCACGGCAATGCTCAAAACTGTGCGGATGGTAGCCGATTTGACAGCCGGGCTGAAGGTCTCACCACAATCAATGCCCTCCTGCTGATTTGTGCCATTAGCCACAAGACGGGCGTTATACCTCTCAAGATCCCCATTGTCTCTGAACTTGTGACGAAATAGCCACATACAACGAATGACATTCACCCCCTCAGGTCTAGGTACTAAATCCCACGTGTGCTGTTTAGTTAAAGCATTGAATTCCTCATACATAGCCGCATTTCAATTAGGGTCTTGTTTGGCCAATTTTGGGTTCTTTGGAAGTGGAGAGATGGTTTGGGCAGACAAGTTGAAATGGACTTTGGGTTTGAAGATTTCATACTTTGAATGAGTTTCCATTGGATGGGTAGGGACAATGGGTGGCGGAGTGGTGTCTGAGACGGGGGGTAAAGTCGGGTAAGGAGAGGGTGGGGGCGAAGCCGTCGGAGGCGTCGTGGCTCCTGGATCGAGAGTCGCAGCGCTAGAAGGTTGACAGGCTTCTCTGAAGTTTGGGTGTCGCTGCTCTGACGACGAAATAGAGGATGTGAGTTGTTCGATTATGAGGGGAGAGATGGCAGACTCGTCAAGAAATGAGTAGTCCTGTTTTTGAAATTTTGGAAGATTCAAAAATAGGAATGTGGTCTCGTCGAATGTGACGTGACGAGATATGTGGATCTGACGAGTCGACAAGTCATAGCATAGATAACCCCTATGGTTCGGCTGGAATCCTAAAAAGACACATGGAGAGGACCTAGGAGAGAGCTTGTGAGGGGCGGTGGAGCTAATGTTGGGATAGCACAGACAACCAAAAATTCGTAGATGATCATAAGAGGGGATTCTATGGTAGAGGATTTCGGTAGGGGTCATATTGTGAAGAGTGCTAGTAGGGAGAATATTTAGAGTGTATTCTGACATTTTAGCAGCATAGACCTAGAAGAGTGGAGGGAGGGAGGCATGAATCAATAGGGTGCGAATCATATTGTTAATGGTGCAGATGATTCTTTCAGCTTTACCGTTTTGTGGTGAGGTGTGAGGGCAGGAGAAGCGAAAGACCATGCCATTATTGGTACAAAAGCGGTGAAACATAGAGTTATTGAATTCACGACCATTATCGCACTGAAATGATTTTATGCCTTTTCCAAATTGTGTTTGAATGAAATTGAGAAACTCAAGAAATTTGACAAACACTTCCGATTTAAATTTAAGAGGGTATAACCAAATGTAGTGTGAAAAATCATCAAGCAACACAAGATAGTATTTATGACCGAGAGAACTAGGGATAGGAGATGTCCATAAATCGGCATGTATGATATCAAAAGGAGAAATGTAACACTAGTAGATGATTTAAACGGAAGACGAATATATTTTCCTAAAGAGAAAGAAACACATTTTTGGGCAAGTTTTCCATTACAAGCAATGAAATTGTTGCCTCTAAGAAAATTAAAAACTGGGACTCCTGGATGACCAAGCCTATTATGCCAGGTTGAAGAAGAAACAACTGCTAGAGTGACGGGAGAGCAAGATCTGACAGCGGAGGTGGAAGTGAATGGATAGAGATCCCCCGTGCTATTGCATCTCGTAAGAGGTGTCCCCGTCTGAAGATCCTTTACAGTAAAACCAAAAGGGTCAAAATCCACAAAGACAGAATTATTACGAGTAAATTGGCGGACAGATATGATGTTCTTAATCATGTGTGAGGAATATAGGGTGTTTTTTAGGGAGAAGGGTGGATGAGGAGGTTGTGTGTATGAGGTACCATAACCCTTAACGGGAATGCGTTGTCCACTACCAACTGTAACATATTGAGGATGCTTTAAACAAAATAGTTTAGGAATAGTACCTGCAGACTGGGTGACGTGAGATGTGGCGCCTGAGTCCATGTACCAAGTATTTTCAGGCTGTTGCATAGATAGGTGTCTTTGACGCCTGACCCAACTTCGATGGGTGTCATCTGGGAGGAGGCTGCGGGACGACCTTGCATGAAGTGGGCTGTTGTGGGTGGAGCGGGGCCTGACAAACCGGGGGAAGAATACGGATTGGATGGGCTGCTGATGCTTGGAATGGACTTGGCGCCGCGACTACGAGCCCAGAGGCCTTGTGCTGGCAAACAGCTGAGGAGCCGCGGCCTAGTTGTTCTGCGATCTCTGTTGCTATTGCTGATGTTGGTTCTCTTGACCGCGACCCTTGCCATGACCACGACCTCCTCTACCGCCGCGGCCTTTTCCACCCTTGCCGTCGCGGCCCTGCCGCTGTTGGGAGTTGTCCGGTGGCGTCTGATCTTGGTGTTGCTTGTCGACATCTAACACCTGCTGGGCGTGCTCATCCTGCTTAGCACGACGGGTTTCTTCGAGCAACAATTGTGAGCGAGCTTTGTTAAAACTCGGTAGCGGATCTGCCTGTTGAATAATGGTGGCCAAAGTATCATATTCGCCCTTAGTAAGGCCAGAAATAATTTGTATCACCTTTTATCGTTAGTGACATGCGTGCCGATGTTGGAGAGTTGATCCGCTAGAAGTTTAAGCTGCTTGCAGTACTCAGAGACATTGGAGAAGTTTTCAAGACGTGTTTTGTTGAACTGTTCTTCCAAATACACGGCACGAGTGTGCTTGTTGTCCTGAAAAATTTCCTCCAAACGATTCCACAAGTCGAAATTTGTGGAGTCAGATTTCATGATAGTAAGGAGCAAATCCTGAGAGATACTACCATATATCCATTGTTTGACGCCGGCGTCGAGACGATGCCAGATAGAATCATCAACCTCCGTAGGGCGTGGAATAATGTCATCAATATGGTCAAGCACGTTATAGAGACATTCATGATTGCGAAAAAGTTCAACCCAGGGAGAATACTGGTTGTTTTCTTGATCAAGAATAATGGGAATATGGTTCTTGATGTTGGAAACAGTAAGGGCGGGATGAAACGGTGGTGATGACTTTGTGGTGGGATTTGTGGAGGTAGAGGCGTCAGAAAGTGTGGAAGAATCAGGGATAGCCATTTAGAGAAGAGAAGAAAGGAAGAACAAAACCCGAAAAACAAGAAGAAAATCCGGGAGGGCCGCGGCGTAGGAGAGGCAGCCGGCGGCTGTGGAAGAGAAAGGTTTTTAGGGTTTTGTTTATTTGGCTCTTGATACGATGTAAGATGATATTAATCTCCCTTGAGGAGTCTTTCATTAATATCAATGTATATATAGAGTACAATATTCATCCCTTATACAATAGGAATTCTAAGCCTATACAAAAGAGGAATCCTAGTCTTACCATAATTATATTTACACAATATATAAAAATATTCTAATTATGGGTAGGGAATATATTGTTTACTATATTTACACGTTTACACTTTTTACCCTGACACTTCATAAATTTGTTTGTGTAAAAATATAAGCGTTTGTGGACCTTTTCTTACCTGGGTTGTTAGCAACAAATCTGATAACTGACCATCCATTGACTGGAACACTTGCCGTGTTTCTGATAGGTGGATTAACAAGATTGAATTTAGCTGGATCAGTTTGAGGATTAAAGTTCCCAAAGCCCTCCGCAATGATGTAAAAATCATATCCATGAAGATGGATTGGGTGGTTTTCACCTGTGATGATGCTTGTTCCTTGTAATACAACTTGCACTCTTGCCCCGTATTTTAGCTTGTATACCTTAGTTCCTGAAACAGGTTGCCAGAGTGATCGACTTACATTACCAGTGTAATCGAATTTCACAGGTGGAACTGCTGGGAAATCAATTGAGAAAATGCCAGGTATGCCTTGATGATGTGCTTGTAGAATGGAAAAGTTGGGTGGTAGCACAAAAGACACATTGTTCATACTGGCAGTGAATCGAGTTCCATTTGGACCTTGACAGCTGCTGGAACTTGCACCTGGTTGGAGATAATAAACTTAAATGTTAAAAATATGACTCTCTATGCTCATTTGTCTTTTAAGTTATCCAATTAAGGTGTCTTTTGAGACATCCTAAAATGTTTAGTAGTACTACTATTTGTAGTTTCATGTAACTAGGAGGTTAAATGTTGATGGGTTGACTATCTTTTTGTTGAACTATCAGGTATCCCGACATAATTCGAATTTGCACCGCCTAGGCTCCATTTAAGGGGAAACTGCTCCGTAGCCAAAGTTTCTCCATTTCTAGGACTTGAATGGGAGATCTCTAGTTAAGAGTGGAGGAATTTCATCCATCCCACCACACTCCTTGGTAATGATGTAGTAGCTATATATGTGAGTATACTATGTTGTTTTATAAGAGTAAACTCTCTTATAATAAAATAGCAGTGTGCTTTATAGGTTTTTATCCTCTCTGTGCCTTATAATATACTTTATGAAAAGCTTAGCTTATATTCCAACATACCTCTGGGGCAGTTGTTGAGTCCCAGCCCAACCGTGAACAACAGATTTTCGTCAATTTCAGTTGGCACCTCGACCGTTGATGGGCTTCTAAAACTTGTTGCGAAGGCAGTGGCAGTGGCAGTGTCATTAAATGCTGGTAAAGATGGGAAAATCGGATTGATCTTGATCCCTTGAACTGAGCAAGGAGTATTCTTGTATTCAAGAATAGCTGTGGTGGTGGTGTTGTCAAAAGATGCTCCTTGAGCACTTGCATAAGCACGTGCCGTCATGTAATATCTGGCTGGTGGCTGGTTACCAGTGATTAGGACATCAGTAGTCTGGCCTGGACCTAACATAAGCACTGATGTGGTGAAAGGTTGAACATAAGAGGCATCTGCTCCAACAACTGTTAGCTTGTGGTTTGCCACAGTAAAAAAAAGCGCCTGGTTGAGTGCAGCATTAATAACTCGAAGGAGGTTGGTTTCACCAGAATCCACAACGACTACGGTAGTATCTGCATAATGGTGAATCCAACTAGATGATTTCTATGAAAACATGATAGTTGAGCATGTTACTCTTAATGAACTAGTTAGTTTGACATGTGGCCCTTATACTATGAGATAAAATATACCATTATTTAGCATTAGTATCACACATACTTTATGTTGACTATCATAGGGGAAATTGATGTTAGAAGTTTTGGAGTAATATTTGAATTGAATATTGTAAGCGCTCTTGAGATATATTTCTAGCTAGCTAGCTAGCTCCGTTATGTGATCACGAGTCTTAATATAAAAAGAGTAGAGATACCAGCTCTATTGGTTATGTTTTCATTACAGAGGTATATTGCCTGGTATATATTTAAGAGTTTAATTTCTATGAATCGACAGTGTATGAAACATTTACACCATAAAGTCATTTATAAAGAGTAATCTCTATGTCAAGCAGTAAGTATTATAATTAGTAACTTGGTAAAAATCATAAAGAACCTGCTATCACATGTCAATTGTACTATACTGGTAGTGTAAAAGATCTATACGTTATCAGTTTATAATAATTTGTAATACTCAAATCCATGTCTTGAATGTTTCATAGATTGGAACTGACCTTTACTCGAACACCTGTAGAGATCACCTGGTTGACCATTAATGGTGTATGCATCCGATACATTAGGAGCTGCTCCTGTTCTCGTGGCTTGTCTTACAACGTCAATAGGATTTGCATCCCACCACTCACCTAATCACAAAATGCAGTACCATTATTTTAATGAGAAATTGCTCAACTAGTAAGTATTCATTTTCAATTCTTTTCAAGTCTTTCGTTTAAAATGAGAAGGGATCAGTACCGAGCAGAATGGGTGTTTCTCTTTTGGGCTTAGGAAATGGGTAGAATTCTCCTTCTTTTGGGTGGATGATTAAAGTTCCGTAAACAGTGGCTCGGAGCCATGAACTGTGGGCGTGCCACCAAAGTGTGCCTTCCTGTCCTTGAATTGTGAAGCGGTAAGTGTAACTCCCTCCTGGTCTAATTGGGCATTGTGTTATAAATTCTGGTCCATCTGCCCATGCTGTTCTTATTTGCTTGACTCCATGCCTTTGGAAAAGCAACAAAGTTGTATGCATGATATCATTGCGTCCAACATATGGATTTAACAAATATATACTGACAGACAACAGTGTTTTTCACACCATCAATATATGTATTTTAACGTGATGTTGTAGTAGAAGGTAAGCTAGTTTACTTTTTAAGTTACAACATCCAGTTTTATTGGACGATTACCTGTAATTATCTTTTAGGTAACCTGATAGTATCAAATTTGATATTGTCTGTGTACTTTAGAGGTTAAATTCATCATATATTCACATCTTATAAGTTAATTTGAATTCTGCATGGATGCTCGCATGAACTTACCAGTGAATGGTAACATTGTATCTAGCTCTGTTGACTACGTTGATCACTAAAGTATCATCATTGTTCACTTCCAAGGTTGGTCCAGGGAATTGTCCATTCACTGTTATAGTGTTATGGATCTTGCACAACCTCTTTACCGGTGTTGCTTGAATCTATTCAATAATAACAGAGCTCAGCATCTTCCAATTCTAATTAAAATCTCAAAATGTTAATTAGCAAGAGACAAATAGATTAAGGGAAACAAGAATGACGTACAACAAAATCATGGTAGTGTGTTTCGGCACTTGCATTTGTGAAGAGAAGCAAAACGGCGATGAAGAAATAGCACAAAGTGTTGGCAATTGTGTTGCAGGCATCCATTGTGTTTCTGTTCTTAAATTCTGTCAAGTAATGGGAAATGCATGCAAGTTGCAACTAGTAAAGATTTGTGAGTTGAGTTTTAATTTTCTTTATGGGAGAAGAAGGTGGGAGAAAGGGTGGTTTGAGGTTTGGCAGATTAGGTTAGATTCAGCATGAAGGTCAGCTTATATTATAGGGAAACTTTTAGTTTAATTACACTGTACAAGTTGGTGCACCCACTATATATACTGCAGAAATTTTCATAAATGTTTGTTTCATAAGTCTCTTCTTGAGGTTACAATATTAAGTTTTTACTTCACATTATCAGTATGCTTTGTTCCAGAATTGATGTTTCTTGTTATGATTATACACATCAATGCGTCTTGGTGTATCATATTTGATTGAAGGAAACCTCTCCTCTTATCATTAATCTTGACTATTTTTGAGTAATAGTAAAAGCTAGCTGATCAAACCAATCTTCTTTGACCTAAGAAGGAAATCTTGTACATTTATATGTATTCAAATAAATACATGTAAGAAACACTAAACTAATCCTCAACAAAAAAGAGGAAAATAAACCTCTAACTGATTTGGAGTGTGTTTCAATAAAGGATTTACATTAAATATCATCTAGTGTTACATACATAATGTGATTGTTTGCTCTCAACTCTCTTTTATAACATGATGCTATCAGAAATATGATCAATACTAGATAATGTAGTTTTAGTTACTTTCTTATCATGGAAATATGGGAATTTAATAGTTGACCAAAATGTTCTACTACTCAGTATCTTATAATGCGTGGTACAAATTTATGCTAGATAGTCAATTATGGTTAATCTAAATTCTAAAGGGTGATGAATGATGATATGATATGCCTAATTCAGAAAACTTTGAAATGTCTGATTCTTGTTTTTCTTAATAAAAGGATAATCATCCTTAGGTTGCAACATTTTTTTATACGAGTAACTATATAGTTTCGATCTTTAATGTACTTGGTAGGGGAATTTTCTGAGGACGTGACCTTAGATAGGGGGTTGTGGAGGACACAGATTAGGGTAGAATGGTAGTAGGTAATCGAGCGTAGTCCTACTTACACTTACAAATGGATAGTTGTGGTGTTATTACTGTAGGCATGCTTAGCATATCATACGAATAGATGTAGTATTGATTTATAGTCTTCCCTAATTTTATTTCTTCTGTTTATCGTTCTTTAATGTACTTGGTTTATCTCATTTATCTGCATTAGTTATTGCTTCTCTTTCACGATGCGATATTATGACGTATTCGTGTTTGCTATTAGCATTTTCTTACTGCTTACTACTTTGTGTTTTAATTTTTTGACCGGGTCTGACTGTTTTTTGCTTTGTTTGTCCTGAGCCGAGCGTTTCTCAGAAACAACCGCTCTACCCTTCCCAAACCCACGTTGTGAAATTTTACTGGGTATGTTGTTGTTGTAACTATATAGTTTCGCATGTTACGTATTAGTGTCTCACAACAAAATCTTTATGCAGATACTAAGAAAATCAATTAAAAGATGGAAATTTATGCTTGTCATGTGAAAACGATTTATACAATGGGATCCAGATATGAAAGAACAGCACAGAAGTTTTCAACTACTGTTCCATTAGAATAATCACTTAGAGATTTTGATCTTATCTACCAAAAATTCCAGTAAGTAGGAACCTAAAACGACAAGCTTTGACTTTTCTAACGACGACGACCTTTTCAAAAAGAAATGGTCCTCCCCTATACGCTATGTAGAAGATTGTATTTTTACACAAACCCAACGTGTTACTCCGGTTTATATAGTATTTCCTTCCTTTCAATTTAAGTGTCTTATTTCTCTTTTTATTTTATTTCAAAAAAAGTATTTTTTCTATATTTAATAAGTTCTCTAATTCTAACATTCTACATGACAAGTTTAGAAGTACAAGATTCAAAATTCTCTCTTTATTTCTTAAATTTCGTGCTCTCCTGCATTCTACATGATAAGTCTAATTATTTTTTTGTCCCTCTCCTACAAGAGGTTTTCGTATTGACCAATTTATTTGTACCTTGTCACGACATACAGACAATTCGGTCAAATGCTCCAATATTAAGTTGAGTTGCGATTACGGCATTTCTACATTGCTTTTTCTTCTGTTTTCTTGAAAACTCATTCACAATTAGTTATGAGTGGTTGTGATTTATAAACACTTCAATTATATCTCTGTTTTTGTAGTCAAACTGAGCAATTACGTATCATAACTACTTTTATGTAAAATGCAAATAAAAAAGCAGCATAATATACTATATTGGATTTATATTGCTAATACCTTCAGGAATGCAAATGCCTGCAGCATGCTAAAGTAAATAATTACAGAGGTCGACTGCAGGAGTAAACTCTTTGTTTATTTAATTTAGTCTAAAACTTTGCTCTTTTATGTTATTTTATTGCTTAACTAATTAACTTTTTATGATTTTTTAGCCTCAACTGTGATAAGCATGTTGGTGAGAAGGTTTTCTCCGGTGACTGAAAAATTGAAGCTCATCGTGAAAGAAACACATGAATTGACGAACAAGAAACTAGGTTTCGGATAGGACTATGTTTCATGTCCTGAGGCTGTGTTTTTACAAAGAGCTGATCTTATGGACCGGGTTATTTGGGCCTGTAACAAATGGATCAACACAAATACTTTGGGCCCAAACAATTTCACTGCCAGACGCCCATCTCCTCAACATCATCGATTACATATTACATTATGGAACTTTCATTTTGTAAATGTTATTTTGCATTTATTTAATTACAGTAGAATTGGCTATAAAGATACAAATAGAAATAGGACACATGTACAGTTGGTTACTGACAGAATATACTGTAATATACACGGCATATACACTGCCTTGTGTATACCGTGTATATCACGGTAATAGAGGTAGTTTAAAGGCAGTTTAGCCCGGATATTCACGGCTTATACAACAGTGTATATCACAATTTTTGGTTAATATTTTGGTAACTTTAGTTTGTATTTAATTAGCATTGTACAGTTATATTATGTATAATTATTGTACAAGTAGAATAAGGTTTTAGAAGTAGAATAGGAATATAATTTTCCTATTATGGAAATTGTAAATTGTATATATACTAATTCATTAATGAAAATAATCAAGAGATTATTTCTTTCATGGTATCAGAAGTCTAGGTTTTTCATACCTCTCCCGTATTTTCTTCCACAAGCTCTCGGTTTCCGTGCACTTCTTCTCTCTTCTCTTCCCAAATTAATCCAAATCTCTTCATCATCTTTTGTTCTTTCATTATGTCTAAGAACGTATTTCATCATGCCCTTACTGTTTCCAACATCAAGAACCACATCCCTATTGTTTCCGAGATGGAAAATGTCCAGTATGCGAAGTGGGCAGAGTTGTTCAAAATTCACGCCATCTCACATCAAGTCCTCCATCACATTATTCCTCCCGCTGCCCTTGCTCCCGCGGAGGATCCTCAGTAATGGATTACTCTTGATGCTACCGTCCTTCAGTGGATTTATTCCACTATTTCTACCGACCTTTTACAAACGATTATTGAACTAGACACTACAGCTATGGCTACCTGTAGGGATGTCAACGGGGTGGGGCGGGGGCGGGGGCGGGGGAAGGGTTCCCCGTACCCGCCACCTAAAACCCACCCCCACACTCGCCCCACCATCCATGGCGGGTAGCACTTTTGATACCCATACTCGCCCCCACCACCCACCAAACCATCCCCCATACCCTACCTAACTGGAGCGGGTGCGGGACGGTACCCGCATTTACCCGCCCCACTAACATCCCTAGAGACCTGGAATACATTGCGTGATATATTTCAAGACAACCAACATTCCCTAGTTGTCATTCTTGAGTAAGAATTTTCACAAGTACGCATGGAAGATTTTCCGAATGTTTCGGCATACTGTAAACGTCTCAAGAAATTGGCAGACCAACTCCGTAACGTTGGAGCGCCTGTTACCAATAATCGTCTTGTTCTACAAATGGTTGCAGGCCTATCTGAGGCCTATAATGGCGTTAAGACTCTCATTCGTCAAAGTAATTCGCTTTCCCCTTTTTATCAAGCCAGTTGGATGCTCACGTTAGAATAGGCCGGCTTGGACAAAAAAGTGGCTACCGGTGTCAGTTCCATGGCGATGACTTCATCCAATCAATCTCACAATTTTGTTGACAATTCGGGCCAAAAGCGCAACAACGGTAGCGGCAAGAAGGGTCAAAATCGTAAAAATACTGTAAAAATTACGGCGGCAACAACGACAGCGGCTGAAATAGTGGTGGCACCGGCGGTGGGCCTTGGAGCAGTGGACAACAGCTCAATTGGGCTCAGCAGTGGGCCCCATGGCAGTGGAACTGGGCCAGTGGTCTTTGGCCCAACAGTGGGTATTTTCTGCCTTGCCGCACCCAAGTAATCGGGCCCGGTTCAACAACAGCGAGCCAAGCCCGACTTCTCGGGTCGGTTTGGCGGCAAATTCTCTTACGGTTGAGCGGCATGCGGTATGTTTGGGCCTCGGCCTACGCAGGCATTCCAGGTAGTGGGCCCTACACAGACTCCGACGGATATTGAGGCCGCAATTCATACGCTTGGATTAAATCCTTCATACCCGAATTGGTACATGGACACCGTCGCCACTTCTCACATGACGTCAGACCAAGATACTTTCTCGTCTTATTCTAATTTGAGCAAAAATCGTGGCATAATCGTTGGTAATGGGAACTCAATTCCAATTCGTGGTTACGGTCATACTACTTTGTCTCCTCCCCATCCACCTCTTGTCTTGAAAATTCCCTTTATGCCCCTAACTTAATTAAAATTTTGGTGTCTGTCCGTAAATTCACCACTGATAATTGAGTTTCTATTAATTTTGATCCTTTTGGATTTTCTGTGAAGGATTTCAAGATGGGGATACCTCTCATGAGATGTAATATTAGGGGAGATCTTTATCCAATCACACTTGCATCCGGTCTCTTGAGTCAAGCCTTGCCGTATACTTTTGCAGCTCTAGCTCATTCCTTGTGGCATGCACGTTTGGGTCACCCTGGGTCGTCCATTATTTCTTCCTTGCATAAAAACAATTTTATTTCTTATAAGGGTACGCGTAGTACTCCAATTTGCCAATCATGTCCTTTAGGAGAACATGTTAGATTATCATTTGTAGCCTCTACTTCTCGTACTTTAATGTCATTTGATCTTATTCATAGCGATTTATGGACTTCTCCCGTTCTCAGTTCTGTGAGCCATCGTTATTATGTTCTATTTTTGGATGATTATTCTATTTTTTATGGACTTTTCCATTAGCGAAAAAATCTCAAGTTTTTTCCACATTCTTAAAATTTCGAGCAATCATCCGTAGCCAATTCGAACGTGAAATAAAAAATATTCAATGTGATAATGACAAAGAATATGATAATGTGTTGTTTCGGGAATTTTGTGCAAATAATGGCATAGTTTTTCGTTTCTCTTGTCCTCGTACGTCTTCACAAAATGGGAAAGCCAAACGAAAAATTCGTATCATTAACAATATTGTCCGAACTTTTTTGGTCCATGCTTTCGTACCCCCTTCCTTTTGGCATCATGCTCTACAAATGGCTACATATCTTCTTAACATACTTCCTACCAAAGGGTTGACATATTCGCCTCCTCTTAGAACCATCTATAATAAGGATCATTCGCATTCACATCTTAGGGTCTTTGAGTGTTTATGCTATCCGCTATTTCCTTCAACTACTATTAACAAACTTCAAGCCCGCTCTACCGCTTGTGTGTTTTTGGGTTATCCATCTAATTATCGTGATTAAAAATATTTTGATTTATCGTCTAATAAAATCATAATTAGTCACCGTGTTATTTTTTATGAAACTCAATTTTCGTTTGCTAAATCAAGTAGTCCCGGGCCTAGTTCGTATAATTTTTAGATGATGCGGTCTCCCCGTATCTTATCTACCATTTATCAGACTTGTCCCGCACCCAAACTCCGCCAGCGGGCCCACTGGACCTACTGTTCTGCCACATCCCACTGTTTCTGCCCCAATTTCGGCTATTGGGCCGATTGCATAGCCCAATACCGACACTGCTTCAGCCCCGGTTCCTGCTTCTGCCCCGACTACTATTTCTAGTATTGGGCCAGCCCATCTCCCATCCGAGTTCTTCCTAAAATCCACTCAATTCTCCCCCGAGTTACAAACTGGTCACTCGTAGTCAACAGAGTATTTTTAAACCAAAAAGACATTTTAATCTAAATTCTAATGTCTCTAAATCCCCTCTACCTCGTAACCCAGTGTCTGCCATAAATGAACCGAATTGAAAATTGGCTATGAACGACGAATATGATGCACTTATTGTAAACAAGATGTGGAAGTTGTTGCCCCGTCCTTCTAGTGTTAATATTATTCGGTCTATGTGGATTTTTACTCATAAAGATAATTCTGATGGTTCTTTTGCACGACATAAGACTGGTCTTGTAGGTGAGACTCAACAGGTTGGAGTAGATTGTGGTGAGACGTTTAGTCCAGTGGTCAAACTGGCTACCATTCGCACAGTTCTCAGTCTGGATCTATTGAAAGCTTGGCATATTTATCAGTTAGATGTGAAAAATGCTTTCTTACATGGTGATCTTAATGTGACCGTTTACATGCATCAGCCCTTGGGTTTTCAAGACCCCAAATATCCTCATCATGTCTATTTATTGAAGAAGTCCTTGTATGGGCTTAATCAGGCCCCTCGAGCTTGGTATAAGAGATTTTCATACTATGTTTCATCTATTAGATTTTCTCACAGCAGGTCTGATGATTCATTGTTCATATATCGTCGTGGTCCTTCCATGGCTTATATTATATTATATGTGGATGATATTATCTTGACTGCCTCTTCTGATGCTTTGCGCAAGTCTATCATGACAATGCTCAGTTATGAGTTTGCTATGAAAGACTTGGGGCCCTTGAGTTATTTTTTGGGGATTGATGTCACTCGTCATGCATGTAGGTTATTCTTATCACAAAGGAAGTATGATGCTGAGATCATTAAGCAAGCTGGTATGTCCTCGTGAAAGTCTACTTCCACTCCAGTTGATACTAAACCCAAAATGGGTGTTGCGGCTTGCTCACCTTACGAGAATTCAACCCACTATCGCAGTCTTGCAAGGGCTCTTCAATATTTTACTTTCACGAGACCAGATATTACGTATGTCGTACAACATGTATGTTTGTTTATGCATGATCCCAAGATTGAGCACATGAATGCGCTCAAACACATTATTCTATACATCCAGGGAACACTTGACTATGGCTTATATTTATATCTGTCATCGATAACTATACTTGTCTAGTATACAGATGCTGATTGAGGTGGCTGTCCAGATACCAGACGATGTACGTCTGGCTATTGTATGTTTCTTGGTACTAACTTGGTTTCATGGTCTGCAAAACGACAGTCTACATTATCACGTTCCAGTGCAGAGGTCGAATATCGAGGGGTAGCTAATGTGGTATTTGAATCATATTGGTTACGTAATTTGCTGTTAGAACTTTATTGTCCTATTCAGAAAGCGACATTGGTTTATTGTGATAATATTAGTTCCATCTACCTTTCTGGTAATCCGGTTCAGCACCAGCGCACTAAACATATCGAGATGGACATTCACTTTGTTCGTGAAAATGATGCTCGGGGGCAAGTTCGCGTCTGTCATGTCCCGTCCATGTATCAAATTGCCGACATCTTTACAAAGGGTCTTCCTTAGGTCCTTTTTGAAGATTTTAGGGACAGTCTCAACGTACGAAGATCGCCCGCTATGACTGCGGGGGTGTGACAGAATATATCGTAATATACACGATATACATGGCATATACACTGCCTTGTGTATACCGTGTATATCACGGTAATAGAGGCAGTTTAAAAGCAGTTTAGCTCGTGATATACACGACTTATACAGCAATGTATATCACAATTTTTTGTTAATATTTTGGTAACTTTAGTTTGTATTTAATTAGCATTGTACACTAACCATAATTGTAGAGTTTTTGGTACACTTACCATAATTGTGACAGAATTATTTAATTAGCATTGTACACTTATATCCGTGCAAAATTATCGATCCCCAAATTCTTTCTTCCTAATTCCTCAATCGCCTATTATTCTTTTGTTATGTCTACCTCCAAGAACACGTTTCAACATGCCCTTGTTGTTTCTAATATCAAGAATCACATCCCTCTTATTCTTGAAATAGAAAACGTCCAATATGCAATGTGGGCCGAACTGTTCAAAATTCACGCATGGTCGCATCAAGTCATCCATCACATAATCCCTGTGGCTCATGAGGACACGGAGGTGCCTAAATGCGAGTATGATACTAAGTTGTGGACGACTCTTGATGCCACTGTCCTTCAGTGGATTTACTCCACTATCTCTACCGACCTGTTGCAAACGAATATTGAGCCAGATACTACGACGATGGTTGTTTGGGATAGGTTGTATGACATATTCCAAGATAATCGTAATTCAAGAGCTGTTACACTTGAGCAGGAATTTTCCCACGTTCATATGAAAAAATTCCCAAGCATTTCAGCGTATTGCAAAAGGTTGAAAGAATTGTCGGACCAACTCCGCAACGTTGGTGCACCTATTAGCGACGATCGTCTTGTTCTCCAAATGGTTGTTGGCTTCTCCGAGGCCTATAGTGGCGTTGGTACTCTCCTTCGTCAAAGTAATCCTCTCCCAACGTTCTATCAAGCCCGCTCCATACTTACTTTGGAAGAAGCTGGCTTGGCTAAAAAGGCGGCTACTAGTGCTTGTCCCGTGGTCATGATGACGTTCTCCTCTCCTTCTCAAAAGTTTGGTGACAATTCATCCCCAAACCGGTCTCAAGGGGGCGGCAAAAATAGTCGGAAAAATAATGGCAAAAATCGCGGGGGAAAGCGCGGCGATTCCGGCAGTGATAACGGTGGCCGAAATAGTGGCGGTGGGCCCCATCCCGGCTATAGTGGACCACCGACCCACTGGTGCCAGCCTTGGGCTCCTTGGTTGTGGGCTGTGGGCTTGGGCTAGTGGGCAGTGGCCCAACGACCCACATTCCTTTAGCGTTCGACCATCGGCGATGGGCTTCACAACCACTATCGGCCCCGATACCAATCCGGGCGATGGCTCGACACGCGATCGACCAGAGCGACATGCAGGTATTCTTGGACCCCGACCTCCGCAGGCCCATCACGCATTGGGCCCTACCCCGACCGACATTGAAGCCGCTATGCACACACATGGTTTAACTCCACTGGAGCTGAATTGGTACATGGACACCGGAGCCACTACCCACATGACATCCGATCAAGGTACTCTCTCTTCTTATTCTAATTTGAGCAACCCTCGTGGCATAATTATTGGTAATGGTAATTCAATTCCAATTCGTGGTTATGGTCATACAACTTTATCTCACCCCACATCCACCTCTTATCTTGAAAAATACCCTTCATGCCCCTAAATTGATTAAAAATTTGGTGTATGTCCGTAAATTCACCACTGATAATTTTGTTTCTGTTGAATTTGATCCGTTTGGATTTTATGTGAAGGATTTCAAGACGGGGAGTCCTTTCATGAGGTGCGATAGTTTGGGAGATCTTTATCCTATCACAACGCCAAGTTTCAGTTTCTCAAGTCAAGTCTTGCCATCAACTTTTGCAGCCCTTGCTCCTTCATTGTGGCATGCTCGTCTAGGTCATCCGGGAGCGTCTATTTTGTCTTCCTTAGATAAAAACAATTTTATTTCGTGTAAGGGTATGCGTAGTACTCCGAATTATCAATCTTGTTCTTTAGGAAAAATTGTTAGATTGCCGTTTGTACACTCCAATTCTCATAATTTAATGTCATTTGATATTATTCATAGCGATTTATGGACATCTCATTTTCTCAGTTCTTTGGGTCATCATTATTTTGTTCTATTTCTGGATGATTATTCTAATTTTTATGGACTTTTCCGATAGCGAAAAAATCTCAAGTTTTTTCCATTTTTTAAAATTTAGAGCATTCATTAGAACCCAATTTGAACGGAAGATTAAAAATATTCAATGTGATAATGGAAAAGAATATGATAATGGGGTATTTCGGGAGTTTTGTGCTAATAATGGGATCAATTTTTATTTTTCTTGTCCTCATACGTCTGCACAAAATGGGAAAGCCGAACGCAAAATTCGTACCATTAATAACATTGTCCGAACTTTATTGATTCATGCTTTCGTACCCCCCTCTTTTTTGCATCATGCTTTACAAATGACTACATATATTCTTAACATTCTTCCTACCAAAGGTTTGGCATATCTGTCCCCCCATCAAATTTTATATAATAAGATTCATACGTATTCCCATCTTAGGAACTTTGGGTGCTTATGTTATCCGTTGTTTCCGTCCACCACAATTAACAAACTTCAGGCTCGTTCTACCCCTTGTGTGTTTTTGAGTTATCCGTCTAATCATCGTGGTTACAAATGCTTTCATTTATCATATAATAAAATCATAGTTAGTCGTCATGTTATTTTTTATGAATCCCAATTTTCGTTTGCTAAGGTGAGTAGTCATATGTCTAGTTCGTATAATTTTTTAGATGACGGTATCTCCCCGTATATTATCCATCATTTATCGGACACATCCCGCACCCTGAATCCGCCAATGCCCATCGCCTACCGGACATGTCGCATCACCATCGCTTCATCGCTCCGCCAGTCCAAATGATGCACAACCCGATTACCACCGTGATTGGGCCAGTCTTGGTAATTGGGTGATGACCACCCGAACCGGTCAGGTCTCGGTTTCTACATCCAATGTCATTCACCGTGTTGGGCCAGCAGGCCCACTGCCTGCTGGCCAGTTCGCTACGTGTCCCAATGTTTCTCAAAATCCATCCAATTCTCTCCCGAGTCATAGACCGGTCACTCGTAGTCAATGAGGTATTTTTAAACTAAAAAGACATTTTAATTTAAATTCTAATGTTCTAAAATCCTCTCTACCCCGTAACCCAATGTCTGCTTTAAATGACCCGAATTGGAAAATTGTTATGACCGATAAATATAATGCTCTTATTGATAATAAGATGTGGGAGTTGGTTCCCCGTCTATCTGGTTTAATATTATTCGGTCGATGTGGAGTTTTGCTCATCAGGACAATGCTGACGATTCTTTTGCGAGACATAAGGCTCGTCTTGTAGGTGATGGTAAGACTCAACAGGTGGGTGTCGATTGTGGTGAGATATTTAGTCCGGTGGTCAAGCCGGCTACCATTCGTACTGTCCTCAGCTTGGCTCTTTCGAAAGCATGCACATTCATCAATTAGATATGAAGAATACTTTCTTACATGATGATCTCAAGGAGACAGTCTATATGCATCAGCCTTTGGGTTTAGGGATCCCAAATATCCTCATCATGTATGTTTGTTGAAGAAGTCCTTGTATGGACTTAATCAGTCCCCACGAACTTGGTATAAGAGGTTTGCAGACTATGTTTTGACTATTGGGTTCACTCACATCATGTCTGATAATTCATTGTTCATATATCGTCGTGGTTCTTCCTTGGCTTAGATACTGTTATATGTTGATGATATTATCTTGACTGCGTCTTCCGATGCATTACGCCAGTCCATCATGACAATGCTCACTTCTGAATTTGCTATGAAAGACTTGGGGCCCTTGAGTTACTTTTTGGGGATGGCTGTCATACGTCATGCAGGTGGGTTGTTCTTGTCCCAACGGAAGTATGCAGCTGAGATCATTGAGCGAGCTGGTACGTCATCATGTAAGTCCACTTCCACTTCAGTTTATACTGAACCCAAGCTAGGGGTTGCGGCTGGCTCCCCATATGAGGATCCGACCCGATATCGCAGTCTTGCAGGGGCCCTTCAGTATCTTACTTTCACGAGACCAGATATTACGTATGCCATACAACAGGTGTGCTTGTTTATGCATGATCCCAGGGTTGAACATATAAATGCGCTCAAACGCATTATTCGATACATCCAGGGGACACTTGACTATGGCTTACATTTATATCCTTCGTTGACATCTACACTTGTCTCGTATACAGATGCTGATTTGGGTGGCTGTCCAGATACCAGACGGTCTACGTCTGGCTATTGTATGTTTCTTGGTAATAACTTGGTCTCCTGGTCTACAAAACGTCAGTCGAATTTGTCCCACTCCAGTGCAGAGACCGGGTATCGAGGGGTTGTCAATGTGGTCTCTGAATCATGTTGGTTACGTAATCTACTTTTAGAGATCCATTGTCCTATTCAGAAGGCTACCTTGGTTTATTGTGATAATGTTAGTGTCATCTACCTTTCTGGTAATCCGGTTCAGCACTAGCGCACTAAACATATCGAAATGGACATTCACTTTGTTCGCGAAAAGGTAGCTCGTGGACAAGTACGCGTATGTCATGTCCCTTTCAGGTATCAAATTGCAGACATCTTTACAAAGGGTCTTCCCTCGGTCCTTTTTGAAGATTTTAGGGACAGTCTCAGCATACGAAGACCGCCCGCTATGACTGCGGGGGTGTGATAAATAGTATACCCGTGATATACTTACCATAAGTATGCCACGGTTTGGTGCATTGATTTTAGGACAATTTTGTATATAATTAGAATTGTACACTTACCATAATTGTATAATTATTGTACAAGTAGAATAATGTTTTGTAAGTAGACTAGGAATATAATTTTTCTATTATGAAAATTGAAAATTAAAAATTGTATATGTACTCTTTCATTAATAAAAATAATCAAGATATTATTTCTTTCACACTCTTAGTTACATTTTGAGCTACAAATTACAAGCTTTAAGAATCGTTATACATAAGGAAGAACCGGAAGTGTAAGGGTAAGGGTATCCATCTTAGTAATTGGTAAAGCTTCAGCATAGTGACTCTGTCGTCCCTTCTTATGATATTGATCACAACAACTAGCATTCCGCAAACACAACAAATTCTTCAAAAAGTGTTCCTAAGGCACATATCTGACTCGATTCTTCTTAAGCACTGGCGATAAAAATGGATTTCGTAGTTACACAACGAGTTCTTCAACTTGAGGCAGGCACATACATATGTTAACTCAGTCTGTCTTATAATACGGGTGACACAACAATGAGCATTGTTTAATTTACTGGTACATAATCACTTCCAACAGACCCAATAGAGGGCCTTAATGCACATATCTTGATGTCGTAATTAGTTCTACAAGCTGAGAGCCCATCCCAATTAGGTGTTGCTGCATCTGACTTGACATATATATTCCTGGGAAGAGAAGCAGCAGCACTTGTATTATCATTCTCTATATAAGAAATACCGATATAATTTCTGCATTTTCGACACAAAAGTTTAGTGTGTCGTTGAAAGAAACCCCACGAGTTTTTGGACCTAAAATAAGGTGAGCATCTAAGTTTACTTATCTGAGTAAATCTGCTCTCATCAATGCATAAAAATGAGAGAACCCCTCTCCTCATCGTTTTCCCATATTTTGATCCAATGACTGTAGTGTTGCGATTGCAAGAGTTGAGGTTCAATTCATACCCACAGGATCCACAACTGCAACAAAATTAATCAAATTGTAATTAGAATCATTCTATCACAATAGTACTCTGCATTTCATTAGTCTTATTTTGTTCTTCTTCTTTAGTACTTTTTTTGGTCAAATACTTGAAACTTTGCGCTTTACTCCAAAATCAACATAAAATCAGAAGAAATCCAATTCCAAGAGCAGAAGTACTCCCATATTAGTTGTCAAGGTTACTAAAAATATTAGTCATTTTACAAAATCAAGATAGAATTAATTGTTTTTTTCTCATTTTACTCTTATTTAATTGTTCTTCAAAGAAAACAATATTGATTATTTAGCCTTGTTTATGAAGAGAGATAAGGATAAACTTGTTGTAAAAAACAACTTTTTATTGAAGATTTTCAAAGGGGCGTGCAAAAGAAAATTGTGACAATTAATACGGGATAGAGAAACTATAAGACTGGGAAACTCAAAAAGCCTTTGGATGCAGAAGCAGTTAAATCAGGATAAATTTTACTTCACGTTGGTTGTACATTGTGTTGTAATACGTGTACCTTTTCTTTTACTACTTATAAAATTCTACAACTGGGAGAGAAGTATAGTAGTATGTATAAATAAAGAGACAAATGGTTAAAAGCACCCTCAAATATCACTTTTTTAATTTCTTTGCTACCTAAACTATCACCAATTTATTTGCAGAACACACCTTAACTATCGGTTGTTCACTTTTCCTACCTAAATTTTCATCGATTAGTTTGCAAAACACACATCAACTATCAATTCTTCACTTTTAATGAGGTGTGTTTTGCAAACTAGTGGGCGATAGTTTAGATAGAAAACTCCCACTACTAATAGTTCAGATAGAAAACTCGAAAAAAATGATACTTGATTGTGTTTTTGACCGTTAATCCATAAATAAAAGAAGGTACCTGTAAGTGACGTCTCTTTCAGCATTGCTTATGAGATGATCAGAGGGAAAGGCAAGATCAATGTCCTGAGCAGCCAGTGAAGAGCAGCTGAAGAAATCTGTCTCCGCCAGCATCTTCAGGAGCTAAATGTAAAATTACTAAGAAAATATTTTCCCTTTCTCGAAACCAGTTTTCTGGTTATATGTGGTGGTTGATATATATTTGTGTCGACAGCTAGCTTCACGCCGCTCCTAACGGTAACTAAGCCTCAGAATATACTGTTTGTGTCTGCCACTTGAGTCACGACTTGAACATGTGTTAAATTTGGATTTTGTAGCGTCATGGATTCGTTGGGCTTAGAAAGGGTTCAGGATTATTTTTTGTTGAAACCTCCAATAATAATGTATCTATCTCACATTCCTTTTTATTGCCGATATTATTTGAATAGGGATCCGATATTAACACAGTAAAATTATTTCAATTTATGTGACATAGTTTGAATTTCGAGAGTCGAATCTGTAAATTTTAACCATGTCTTTAGACAATGAATCTTAATTTATATATTTTAAAATTATATAAAAAGTACTATAATTTACAATTATTGCTAATATAAAATATCTAAAATACATATGAAAAATCGTTGTCAAAGATTAACTTGCTTAAATCTCGAAATCCAAAAAGTCTCACATAAATTGGGACGAAGAAGTATGTTTCAAAGCAAAAAAGAAGAATAATTACGTTTCAATTTCAAATAAACTATACATCAGTTATTACATCACTCCATTTAAGCTGATATTTAATTTATTCCTTCTATTACTGTTTGGTTAGGGCATTCCTAAGCTAGAATTGCTATTAATTAAGATTAAAACGTTATCCGGGACATCTCTAATTGTGAAGAACAATTTGTGCAAGGAAGAGCTAGACCATACCCTATTGGTCCTAAAGAGAAGAAGACACACCTTCTTCTTTACGAATCAGTGACTAGCTAGAGCTATCTAGAATGGGTCAATCCTAAGTTTAAGTTTTGCATTCTAATACGCTAGTGTTTACAGAAGAAGAGTTACTCTATACTCGGGAATGTAAGAATTTAAAAATATCTTCCTCAATGTATTCATCCTAAAAGGGAACAATATATACACCATATATATTGAAAGTAGAAGAGTAAATCATGCCTAATCTTCCTAATCAATTCCTAATAATCTTCTACCTAATTAACATAATATTCTTAATTAACACTTTACTACTTACCATTCATAAAATGATACTACATTAATACATAATAATAATAATATTATTTACACAATATTCTAACACTCCCCCGCAGTCGAAGCTGGAGGGCGGTGAATGCTGAGACTGTCCCTAAATTCTTCAAATAATATCAGCGGAAGTCCTTTTGTGAAGATATCTGCGATTTGATGCCGCGTTGGGACATGTAGCACTCGCACTTGTCCGCGAGCCACCTTCTCACGTACAAAATGAATATCTAACTCAATATGTTTAGTGCGTTGATGGTGGATGGGATTCCTTGAGAGATAGATTGCACTAACATTATCACATTATACTATTGTTGCTGTCGGAATTGGGCAATGAAGTTCAAGTAACAGGTTCTTAATCCAACATGAGTCAGATACAACATTGGACACAACACGATACTCTGCTTCAGCACTTGAGTGTGATACCGTGGCTTGCCTTTTTTAGGACCATAATTGTCACCAAGGAAAACGCAATACCCGGAGGTGGATCGTCTTGTATCCGGACATCCTGCCCAGTCTGCATCAGTGTAAGTGACAAGTTTGGAAACAGAGGACGGGTATAGATGTAATCCATACTCTAGAGTGCCCTGAATATATCGTACAATGCGCTTCAGAGCATGCATATGTTCCTCCATTGGATTATGCATGAATATACACACTTGTTGCACTGCATAGGTAATATCTGGCCTGGTGAATGTGAGATACTGTAAAGCTCCTGCTAGGCTGCGATATAACGTTGGATCGACAAAGGGTTTGCTAGAGATGACATTCAATTTAGACTTTCTGTCTACCGGAGTTGCCGACGATTTGCAAAAGGACATTCCAGCTCATTCCACGATTTCTGATGCATACTTCTTCTGGGAGAGAAATAATCCACATGTATGTCTTGTCACAGCAATTCCTATAAAGTACTGTAGTGGGCCAAGATCTTTCATAGCAAATTCAGAACTAAACTGTGACATGATACTCTTGCGAAGAGAGCTGAAGATGTTGTTAGAATAATATCATCCACATATAGAAGAAGATAAGCAGTATGATTACCTTGACGATAAATAAACAGAGAATTATCTGAACGGCTGTGCGAAAAACCCATGTGTGACACAAAATCTGCAAACCGCTTATACCAAGCCCTTGGGCCTGCTTGAGGCCATATAATAATTTTTTGAGCAAACACACATGGTTGGGATAGTTAGGATCTCTGTATCCCAACGGTTGGTACATGTAGACAGTTTCATTGAGGTGTCCATGTAGGAAGGCGTTTTTGACATCCAATTGATGAAGTGGCCATCCTTTTGAGAGAGACAGGCTGAGAATTGTTCTGATAGTTGCTAGTTTGACCACTGGACTGAATGTCTCCCCGCAATATACATCAACCTGTTGTGTCTTCCCATCACCTACAAGATGGGCTTTATGCCGCTCAAAAGTTCCATCAGATTTTTCTTTATGGCTGAAAATCCACATAGATCGAATTATATTAGCATTAGATGGACGAGGTACTAAATCTCATGTCCTATTTGTAATTAAAGCATGATATTCATCATCCATGGCCATTTTCCAATTCGGGTCTTTTAGAGCAAACACTTGGTTATGAGGTAAAGGTGATTTCGAGACCTGGGTGTGAAGACTATATTTGGTATTGGGTTTGACAATTCCATGTTGACTACGGGTGACCGGACGATTAGTTGGGCCAGTGGACTGGACGCCACTGACCGAGGGGTGAGGAACCGATGATCCAGTGGGTTGTGTTGCTGAGGCTGGAATTGGGCCGATGTAGACTGGCCCAACCTACTGGGCAGGAACCGAAGGCCCAAGCTACTGCATTGAAATGTCAATCAGTTGGGCCATCGAACTTTGGTCTAATGGGCCTGAATTATGGTTTCCAACACTAACAATAACATGACCTACCATGTCGGCCAATGTCTAGCTGCTTGTCCCTGTTAGGACATGTGCTTCGTCCAATATTTTCATTAAAACCTGACAATGTTGGGATGAACTCATAAGCAGTGCCATCACGATATTTGAGTCAGCGTCTTCTGCAAGTGTTCGACAATAAAATACTCTTTTGGATGTATCCTGCGTCAAAAGTCTTCGACCTCTCTATCAGTGATAGGCCTTCTTTGATTTGTTTCTTTATGGGGCGCTCCTTGCACCAGCTTTTCGGGAGTACAACACATTTCCGATCTTGTCATTCATTGGGCGACAGCCGCGAGCTCTTTTCTTTGTGATGGGACTACTTCTTGTGGTACCAGACCACATATGGCTTATTTGGGATTGGGATCAACACATTGTATAGCGAACACTCTTACAGAGTGAGAGAGACAACTGTTTGCTATAAGAATATTTGGCGTTGTGGCCTCTAAAACAATATCTCGTTTATCCATTAAATCTTGTAAAGTGTGCTTCAGATTAATGCAATCTTCTGTAGTGTGCACATTCCCTCCGGAATGGTAAGCACAAGTTTATTGGCTCTGTAGAAGTGACTTCTCGGATTAACGGGCTTTAGTGGCACAGTTTGGATGATACATGCGGCATTCAGCTTAGTGAAAAAACTTGATCGAGTCTCAAAAAGTGGAGTGAATGCCCGATGAGGTTTTCTCTTGAAATAAGGATGTGGCAAGTCATATGTAGTCGGAGGCGGTTGATTACGATGATTTTACTAATTCTGAGGTGCTTGGTAAGTATGTGCAGGAACTTGGTAATTTGGAGATGAAGCTTGGTAAAAGGGTATGGTGTTTGGTAATTTGGTTGTGGAGCTTGGTAGGCTGGAGCCGGAGTTTGATAGTTGGGTTGTGCGTAATATACTGGCACAGAACTACAGAGTGATGGTATGTAATTGCTCGGAAGAGGAGATTGGTATATATCGATGATTGTGACCCTTCTTTTCTACGACTCCTCGGGCTAGAGGTATGGGAGACGTTTGCCATGTATTTTTCTTCTTCTTTGTGGCTCCGGTGGAGCTTGTCAGGTCGGCTTTGTTGGCGATGTAAATGATTTTTCCAATTTTGAGATCGTATTATATTGCCTCTCCCACTTGACTAACTCAAAAAATAGCCTCCCGGCCATAGACAACATGCGGCCATAGCAATCCAAATCTTGTGATCAGATGAAGACCGAAACTAGTTCTTCCACAGTCATTGGCGGTTGTACTCGGGTGGTTTCAGCCCTCCACCTACTCGCATACTCACGATAGATTTCCGTAGACTTTTTTCTGATCTTCTCCAAATAGTAATGATCGGGCACGGTTTCTATGTTGAAGCAGAACTTATACATGAATGCCCCTGCCATTTCTTCCCATGAATCCAAGTAATGGATATCTTGAGCTGTGAACTATTCTGACGCTTCGCCCGTGAGGCTCCGGCTGAACAACCTCATTATCCGCACTTCATTTCTTTTAATTCCGACTAGCTGGTCATTGTATGCCCTGAGGTGATCTTTGGGATTCCTGGTCCCGTTGAAGAGTTCAAATTTGAGCACTTTGAAACCCTCGAGACAATCCAAGTTTGTATACATGCATAAGTCATCATATCTTAGGCCCGTTGCTTTGCGGGAGCTCTTATTGGATTTTTTGAACAAATCTATCATTTTCTATTTTATTTTCTTGTCTCTTCGGTCTTGCTCGGACCTCCACGCCTTTTTCATCTCTTCATAGTGGTCAAGCTCTAGCAAAGAGTCAATGGGAGTAATTGGAGTGTGAAAGGATACTGTGGGATATTCCAGGAAACTTTTGGGAGTGTCAGCGACTTTGGGTGTAGTATGGGTAGCAGTGTTTTGGTGGATGCTAGGATCAGCATAAGTACGCGGCACCTGAAAAGAAGGCGCGGAATGAAAAGTCTCGGCTACGTGAGTGGCATTTGATGGAGGTGTGGTTCGGTATGAGGTACGAGCATGGGTATTCCGAAAGTGTTTGGTTACTGATGAGTTCAGAGATGAAAAGGGTTGTAGAGGTCTTCTTGCCTCAGTAGCGGTTGTTTCTCTGGCAGTGTTGATGGCTTCATTTTTAGCGACATGTTCTTAAAGGTCAGCTATCTTTCTGAATAGCAAGTTGATTATGTCCTTGGTGTGTGAGGCATTTTGGAGATCCTGAGGTACAACATCCTCAATGGTCATAGCATCTTTGTTACGTGTTTCCTCAGGAGTAACAATCATTTTTGCTCGATCTTGTTGATTTAGGGATGTTGCTGTGGCTTTTGATCTAGTGAAGTATGCCAGTGTGACACAATACGGATCAACGTGAGTTAGCAGCGGAGCATGGTCTAACTTACTTGAAGCAAGAGACTTCCCCCTAGTTATTTAGATACCTATTTCTGGTTACATACGATTTTATCATATATTTAACATTTGCTCAAATAGAACATTGTCCAAAATCTACTCAATGTTCATCTCCTTACACGGATAGAAGTCAGTTAAACGTACATCCTACCCTCTCCAGACCCCATTTTGTGGGATTACACTGGATATGTTGTAGTTGTTGTTGTTGTTAGGTTCTGTCCAGACAACTAAGTTAAAATCTGAAGATCGAGCAGGGTTCTTAAAGTAAAAACGATCCAGCCGGATTAAAGAACAGATCTAAATCTCGAAAAAAATCAGTATGATAAAATTTAGATAAGACATCGAGAGCTTGACACTTTGACAATGATACACCTATAAATGAAGAGATTATTTTAAGTCTAGGAAAATCATTACAGCCCAATAAGTCGCTACGGAAGTCACTCACTCTTCCTTATCAAAAAAGAAGTAAAGTAACTAATACTTAATAAAGATAAATACAGCACAAAGTCAAGTGATACTAATAGCTAAAAGCCATTGGAAATATGATTTATGCATATCAGAGAACTAACATATCAGGATAGGAAAAAAGATAACTAAAATTTAATTGAGATGTTGTATTCTCTTTGTTCTAAATTAGTTGTCATGCTTTGCTTTTTTTTCTGTCCCATATTACTTGACCCCTCCTTTAAACACAGCTTTTCCTTCTCTAACAATTCTAACAGTTTTATGCTAATACTCCCTCCAGTCCTCCACTCCGATATATATGACGTTCTTTCCATTTGGGATATGGAGAAATATTTGATGTCATTCCATTAATTAATATTATTTTATACAACTTTCAGAACTTTTAAAAGTTCAACTTATTTGACTATTCAACTTGGGGCTTTCTGTGTTAAACTAACTTTTCACCTATTACTTCAACCTGACATTTGTAACTTTGTATTCGATCAAACATCGTCATATAGAATGAAACGGGAATACTACTTTATAATATATTAATATTACGAGAAACCTTCTTCACTTGACGTAATAAATATTCTTAATCTTGCTAGTAAAAGTAGGTACGTTACTTTAGGAAAGAAAGTAACTAGAATCATCCCATCAAAGGTAAAAGTCAAGCCACAATCTTCTCAAACAAGTCTATTTTCAAAAACTCCTCAGTCATTATTGCTCTTCACCTTCACTTAAACCAAGCTCCTTCTTTTAAGGGTTGAGAAAAAAAATCAGCCAATTATCTTCCCAACAACTAAAGGGGGCACCATAAGGTCCGGAAGATAATCTTGTATAGCAGATTCAAGAGTAAATTTAAAGAAATTTTTGTAGAGTGGGATTTGTCATTATTGGAATGCCTTATTAAGTTAAAAACTGTGACCAATTAAGAGTGTGCCTCACTGATCAAAATAAGTTATTTGTGCCGCGTAGAAACATAAAAAGACTGGCTAAAAATGTCAAAGAATCAGAGTACTGCGACTATATTACAGAGAATAAAATATCTGAACATGATGATCACAACCAGCACTTGTACAACATATTTAGAATGTATAAATACAACATACCTATAGCTAAAATGAAAATTGGGCAGGCAAGCTTACAATTTATGGTTCAAGTTGTCACAACATTGCAAAACTGTGGTGCTACACATCTTCTCTTTGTATAACTGAAGGAGTAGGCGGTATCATTATCTCGTTTTGACCTCTTGTATGAGACTTGTCTTGCTGTCTATCAGGACTATGAACTTCATCTGCAAATTTGCTGGGGCTTGTGGTGCTGCTTTTTATTATTGGAGGTAGAGAGGAGTTGTTCGCAAGAGGATATAGCCCATCCTCACGAGGCAATGGAGATATACTTTCATCTTGTTTCAAACAAAATTTATCCTCCACAATGTCATAGGAATTTCCAGTCCTTACTTCCTGAGCAAGAGAGCACCAACAGCAGAAAAGCCATAGTGCACAGTCAGCGACAGAAGGTTTACCACAACAAGTATTGTAAGGAGGCAAATTGTATCTTTTTCTCATCTGAATCCTCCAGAAGCCACCATATAGTAACCCAAACAGACAAAGAAAAATCCCAGTAAGTCCTAATAACCCCTGGACAGTTTCATTGTCAATATTAACAGCAGCCAAATTGAAGATCCAGAAAGGTGCCATACAGAACAGAAGAAAAGTTGCAATATGAACATACATGTTTCCAAACCCAAGTCTCTCCATATTCCAACCAAAAACACAAAAATTGCAGAACAAAGAGAGATATGCCAACGAAATATCATCCCAAAAATCAAGAATGCCTCCATTCCATTGCGGTCTAGTTTCAATAAGTCTCCCTTCATCCGATGCAAAAGAAAATCTCTTTTCCAATGATTTTCTTCTCAGTTGGCTAGATCTGCTGCTCTCGGCAGCTTTGGTTCGAAGTTGTGCTTCCTCGTCTAACTCAGTATCGTAATCTTTTCCAAGAGGGCTGAGCATAGAGTAAAGTGCAGCAAAGGCAGGTGCACCAATTGCAACTGAGATACATAGTCCTACCCCGATAGCTGGTCTTTCTGACCTCCTGTAACCCAAATTAAGGCCACACAGAGCATATTGAGCGAAACAGTTGAGATTAAGTAATGCAACAACCACCATCATGTGTGTCCATTCATGGGGCTTATAAGTGCCATGTTTGCAGTAAGTCTTTCTGAGCTTGGAAATATCGTCTGATCTCCATCGCATCAAAAGAACAAAGTGATATAGTCTTTGAGGGTGCTGATACAGACACATGAGAGTAAACAATGCATTAAGGATTTGGTTATTCACTTCAAACCATGTATCTCTCTGAGATTTCTTAGGGATGGCATGGTTCAACATCCCTGTCATCACAAGAAATAAAATTGCACCAGAAACAGCTACACATACAATCCAGATAAAAAGTACAATATTCAGCGGATTTCTGAACCACTCTTTGCACATTTTGCTTAGAGCTGGCCAATCTATTTTCCGTGAAAGTAACCTAGTAAGGCGTTGACGGAGATGACGGCTGCTAGAAGAAGGTACAGTTCGAGAAAAGGTATCTCTTTCATCAGCTATCTGTTGAAACTTTGTAGATGGAGAACCCAAATTACCAAAGTTGAGGAACCTTAGCCTTTGGGGAATAGCAAGAGTGATACCCTGGAAACGGTTCTGAGAATTTTCATTACTTACAAGTCCCCTTTGAGATGTTGAAACATGCAGAGGTACATTAGTCTTAACTTGACCAACCTTAGGTTCCTCAACAATACCATGATGTTCACCATTGCCAGCAGATGTCATTCTTGCTTCCCTTGAATGTTATTGGGTTCTCAGTTAAACTTTAACAGATCATTATGTACAGCTTCCACTTCAATGGGGGTAAAATAAGCATCTAAAAATATGTAAATTAAGACAGCTACATCAATAATCAAATGCTTCAACATTTCTGCTACCAAAAAGAAATCTGTCCTCTGCAAAGATCTGGCATAGTTACAAGACCAAGGAAAAAGGTTTACAACAACAACATACCTAATGAAATCCCACAAATGGGGTCTGGAGAGGGTGGTTTGTACGCAGCCTTACCCCTACCTTGTGAGGGTAGAGTGGTTGTTTCCGATAGACCCTCGGCTTAAGTAAAGCATATCAAAATCAAGTACGAAAAGAAAAAAACAGTAGAGAATAATAGTAGCAACAACAAATAATACGATAACCGAACCAAAGTAAATAACCAGGAAAAAGGTTTACAAAACTAAAATACATAAAAACCCTACAAAAATGTGATAAAATAAGCTAAATGAATTTCACTCGACACACCATAAGCAAATTGAACTAAACTAACCAGAAGAAAACATGAACAAATGAGTAAGAATCAGGGAATATGCCACAATTTTGTTATTAACAGTTTTATCTAATTGTCAACAAGAGCTGCAAATCACAACCCAAAGTTCAAGATTACCTTTTTTTAAGACATTTAAAGAACAACAAGCACAAAGAAAGCATATTACCAACAACTATAAAAAAAAGATTTTAATTCATGAAACAACAAGTAGACAAGAAGCAGACAAAATAAGCAAATAAGACCAAGAAGTCAACATACCGTCAATACAGCATACAGATGAGAGTAATCTGAATCAAAAATTGAAGATTTGGGTTTCTTCCATTAACCTAACTTCAATTCAAGAAAAGAATCATCTTTAGAATTAAATAATTTATGTGGTTTTACTTCATATGAAGGAACAAGGATGCCTAAAGCGACCAAAAGGGGAGATAAACATTAAACAATACAAAAGCGAAATGAGTAGAAAAAATAAAAGCATCAGAAAAGGAAAAGTAAAAAAGCGCCCACCTTGTACATATGTCTCTCTCTCTCTTACATATGACACTAAAAATGATTTAACATATTTAATACTCAAATGTATTGTATGTTTAGTTTATATGTTAATTTTTTTTTCCAGTTAAAGACACTCAGATAGTAAAATACAGAGATGGAGTATTACCCAACTGAGCAGAGGCTTAAACATTGAAAGTGACGACATAGCCGATATAATGATAGATTTGACTGGATGATCTGGAAATGGGTAAATACCAAACATTTTGCTAATTTGGAATTTAGACAATGGGCGGATGGCAAGGAAGTCTTACATTTTTTACGGGGTTAAGTTCACAAATGACTTTCGTAAGGGCTGGTTTTTAGGGCGGATGATTATGCTGACATTGTTGACAGGGTCGGAAAGGTAGCCGATTCTGGATGGTGAATATTCGTCATGGAACCAATGATACATGATAGAAGATTTGTCGTTGATAAGTTTTGCATCTACCAATATGTAATTAAAATCTATTAATATTTCAGATGGGAAGCATTAAACGAGTCAACTGTTTAAGGACAAGAAAACCTTTGTTTTTTACCTTAATCCTTATAATGCCTTCGTGCTATATCATTAAAAATATATTTAATATCTAATGTGGGG